>OY992894.1:10287451-10652451 GCA_963921405.1 Cepaea hortensis | reverse complement strand
CGAATGAAGACACAGTGACAGTGAAAGAAATCAAGGCTGTGCTTCGACGATCAAAAAACAGTGCTCCAGGTCCTGATGGCATAAGATACGACAACATAAATAGGTGTACCGACAATGAGCTAGAGAAACTAGCAGACATGTACAACAACAGTATATGGAGTGCTAGCATCAAGGAGGAATGGTTACACAGCTATCTGATTCCCTTGCCGAAGCCTGACAAAGACCACAAAAAAATTCAGGGATATCGAATTATAACCATGCAGAATACAATAGGCAAGCTGCTGGAGAAGGTAATTGCCAGGAAAATATCAAGCCAACTAGAGAGGCAATGTGTTTTCCCACCTACCCTGGGTGGGTACCGTCCAAAAAGAGAAACCTGGACCAATGCAGCAGTCTTTGCTCATGATGTCTATGAAGATTTCCACTCAGGCACTGAAACCGTTGCTGCAGCGATTGATCTTGAGGACGCATACAACAGAGTACCACTGGATTTTTTAATGTTTCAGCTTCTTGAACTAAACGTAAGTCCATTCCTCCTTAGTTGGATCGCTGCAGCCCTCTTCCAACGGAAAGTAGTTTTTAGATGTGGCAGTTGGACTTCGGAACCAACAACAATATATCCTGGCCTACCACAGGGATCACCATTATCTCCGGTACTGTTCAACGCCTACACAGTGAGAATCACCAGTGAGCAGATCACTGGACCTGGCAGGACATTGTCATATGCCGATGATGTTTTAGTGTATCGTCAGGGTAAGGATAGAGAGGAGGTTGCTGTGGAACTACAACCGAACTCAATCGCATAAGTACTTGGTGTGATGAAGCTGGAGCAATGGTCAACCCAACAAAGGCAACAGTGACTTGGTTCTCGTTGAATAATCATATTGTCAACAATCCAACACCAACTGTAATGCTGTGTTCAGAGACGGTGGAAAGAACGCAGGCAATGAATTACCTGGGGATACGGTTTGATCGAAGCCTTGCTTATAATGTGCACATAGACCAGGTGATAACAAAGGCCAAGCGGGGTTTGGCAGCGATGCGGGTGATGGCGGCAGCAAACTGTGAGCAGCGCCATCTATGTCTTCTGTACGAGGGGCTGGTCATGTCTGTTTTGGAGTATGCAATGGCAATCCTGACTCTCAGCCATAAGCAGATAGAAAGGATGGAAATGATACAGAATGAAGCTATGCGCATTATTCTTGGATGTACAAGAGATACAGCATGCAGGGCGATGCGCTACCTTCTTGATTTTCCAACCATTGAAGAGAGAATACAAGTTTGTAGGGCACGCGCCTACCTCAGAATTAACGCAAACACACAACATCCACTGCATAGTGAAATTAGGAAGGTGAAGGGCAGCAGGTTAAAAAGAGGACGGTCGTGGATGGGTCAAGCCGAAGACATTCTTCAACAGGTGTGTTCACTTGAGGACTTAGAACCTGGCGAGGAGTGGGTGCAAGTGCCAACAGACTTCTGCACATCCTTTTCAGTTTGCATCCAACTAGATAAAAAATGCAGACAAGAAAATCCGGCTGCTGTTGAGGCTGAAGTACAAGCGTTGATTTTCGAGAATTCGCTAGACGGTGACGCGGTCATCTACACAGATGGGTCGGTCGTCCGACATGTGAGAAGCTCATGGGCCTTTACAGCTCGGGCCGGAGGGAGAATTGTGAAGGAGGACTCTGGTGCTTTCACTGAAACCACAAGTAGCCTGACCATGGAAGTCATGGCAGTAAGTAAAGCAATAACATGGCTCGAGACACAGACATTCACTAGGGCTTGTTTCCTTAGCGACTCAATGAACATGATCAAGAGGATAGAGGAGGGGTCGATCCGAAGAGAGTGGTTGCTGTCTCTGGAGCGGTCTCGGCTGGCAAAGATTAGTTTCATCTTCGTGCCAGGGCATGCGGGAGTACAAGGAAATGAGCGGGCTGACAAGCTCGCAGGTGAGGCTACTGTGGAGGGCGGACGCGCCATGGACCAGGCTGACATTCTGAATGCTCTACGAGAAGTGAGACTTTTGCGAGAACCAAGTGATGACTGTGAATCTACAACAATGGCCAGACTGCGAGAGCAGCAAATTAAAAGAGGGGTGGCCAAACAAGAACACTACGCAGGAAGCCAAAGAAGATTGATAAACCAACACAGAACTGGCGTCGTTAGCCGCTACACGCTGCGGGATTTGCTGAGGAGGGGATCCGAGCACTTATGGACTGAATGGTTCGATGTGCAACGAGGATGATCTGTCGACTAACTAACTAACAGCCCAGGCAACACACATATACATATGTAAACTACCAAGCTCATTTAACATGCATATCAGAGGACGGTTCTTCAGACATGGATCCGCCACTGAACGTGTCACGGTGTTACAGATTCGTTACTTTCATTCATTAATGAATGCACTATGCGGGTTGTCATCAATGTATACGTTAGGCCGTTTCTGCGTACACGCTCGACTTCATGTCAAACTGTTTACGGCGGGAAACAGTTAAATGACATTTTTTTTTACACGCATAACACTCACTGCATAAGGCTTTGGGTGACACCAGGAAACACAGGTTTAAGAGTGGCAGTTATTGGGTAACACAGACTGAAGATATAATCGGACATGTTTGTGAAATTGTTATGATACCGCGAGTAGAGGAATGGGTTACTGTTCCGCCCAGCAAAACAGACTTACATAGAATGATGGTAACTTTGGACAGAGGGTATCGGGAACGGACAGCGGGTGAACGGGGATTTCCGCGTAACAACTGAAAAGTACTAATTCACGCCCAATCAATCAATCAATCAATCAATCAATCAATGAATGAATGAATGAATGAATGAATCAATCAATCAGGTGCCGTTTCTACAATGGAGGTTGGTTGCAATTGATCTCCAACATTGTCTGTGTTTCGCCCTGACTGTACATTCTGTCAAATTGCTGTATGCCCATCTTTTCATGTTATCTCCCCATTTGTATTGTTGCCTACAAGTTGCTTGCTTGCCTTCATCTTTACCCTCCAGTATGGTTTTTTTTAAAAGAGTGATATGTCTTTTAAAGTGGCCTAAATATTTCACTTGCCTCTTGTTTTTTTATTTTTTTATGAACTCTCTTTTCATTCCCGGTTGTTCTAGAACAATGGTTCTCAACCTTTTTTGGCCCGTGCCCCCCTTCACCATATTTTCAGAACGTCATCCCCCCCCCCCCCCCCCTTCGTATTTCCTACCTAAAAATTTGGCCCGTGCCCCCTTCACCATATCTTCAGAACGTCATTCTCCCCTTTCGTATTTTCTACCTAAAAATCCCGCCCCTCCCCTACACAGTATACATAATAATGGAAGCTATATTTAATAGCACATACTAAAACAAGTCTAGACTTCCACATAAAACATGATTTGTGGGTCTACTTACTTTATAAATTGAATTTTAGAAGGGTGAGACGTACAGAACCGTACAGTATGAAGGGTAAAACAATATAAAGTAATCAGTACTTATATTAACGCGATCTTGAAATAATCTTAATTCCCCTCCCCCTGGAAACCCTAAAATTCCCCCCTGGGGGGGGGGGGGGGATCCCCACCGGTTGAGAACCACTGTTCTACAACTCTTTATTTTATTGTTTTTGTTTCCATGAAATATGACATTCTTCTGTATATCAATATCTCTAGGCACTCTTTTCGACTTTCTAATTGCTTGTACATTGTCCAGGCTTCCGCGCCATAAAGTAGTGTTGAATATACATCATCATCATCATCATCATCATCATCATCATCATCATCATCATCATCATCATCATCATCATCATCATCATCATCATCATCATCATCATCATCATCATGTACCATGCCGATAAACGTGGGCAGTCATGTTTCGCCATTTCACACGATCATCAGAGTCGTGGATCAGCTCTGTGTTCTTGTCGAGATCATACCACGTGACCAAGGCATCCAGGTATTTACTTCTCTGCCTTCCCCTTATTCTTTTCCCCTCAATCTTGCCAGTTGTCACCAAGTTCTCCAGTTTATTTCTTCTCAAACATGCTGTGATGACGGTTCCTAAATCAACCAATCCCCCGGGAAGGTTAACCCGGTCAACAAATGCCCGCAGAAGTCGGATGTGTCGGCCTAACGGCGCAAGAACGCAGCTCTGCTGTAAACAGGCACAACGCAATCACATCCGAAAAAAAACTCCGGATGAACGAAGAAGAAGAAAATCAACCAATCAATCAATCAATCAATCAATCAATCAAACATGCCCAAATAATCTTGTCTGTCTACGTCTAATTTCTCTAATCAGCTTACATTTTTCATTTGTTTCTGGCAGGAAATGAGCAATCAGGACGATTTAAGGGAAGCTGAGTCGCAAAGACAACTTATCACAAACATCAGAAAGAGAAACAATCGTCATTTTTTGGCCAGGTTATGAGAACACAAAAACTGGAACAAAAACTGGAAGATTTGCGGAAAGAGAGATAGGGGAGGACAGCGTGAGAAGACTTGACAGTCTTGTGTCATGGCACGGAAGGGAGTCAATACACGAACTGATCCATGACGTTGGAGATCGTAATTTGTGGAGAGGCATGATCGCCCACGCCAGCCGGAAAGGCACAGGGTGATGCTTGCTGGACGTGCCCAGTGATTTTTCTGTGTCGATGGTATTCTTTGCACTAACCTCAGAAACCACATTTCCACTGCCATCAGATGTTTTTCAGCTTGTCTGCTCATTGTCCACGTTTTACATCAATGATACGGGACGCAGAGGTGTTTCCAAGGCACCAGGGCCGGGTTATATACTGGCCAAGACCTATTGACGCGTCCTCGTCGAGCGTCCTGGGCAACAGGTCCCTTCGGGGTCCTGGCTAAAGTCAGTAGGATCGCCGATTCCTCCGAAGTCGGAGAGTGTCTGCCTGTACGGCGAGGAACCACCAGTCTGCACACCAATAAGCCAGACATGGGACAACGGATACTCACGCAAAACTCAGGTCCTGTATGACATCACACTGATGTTGGACAACAGGATGCCTTCATCCGACATACAGGACTTCGCGTTGGAGCTCAAGCCAACGAACACAAGCAAGCAAGCAAGCACATCAATGATACAAAAATACAGATTCTATGTTGCACTCTTTTTTCTCGCTGCAACACACACACACATACACGCACGCACGCACACGCACACACACACATACAGAGGGTGTTTTTAAAGTCTCACTACTCCTATTTGTATGTAGAACATGATGGCATTAAAAAAATGTGCACCAAAGTCCATAGTGAAGCAATATGCAGCGAATGACTGTCGTCTGCTAGAGTAATTCTTTGCACTCCATACAGAATGGTGTTATCAATGGAAAGGATGAGATTGCGGGTGATTGGTAGTGGGTCTGGTAGAATCTTAAAACTGAGAAGAAAGACCATGAGAACGTTTATTCAAATAGCGATGCGAACGATTAGTAGTGTGACCCTTCGTTGGCTGTTGAACTAGGGAGCAGAGCGTCTATGGGAATGCCCTGATTACAGTGATGCCAGTTCTTAGCTGCACTCAACTCAACAATAGAAAGAATTTTTATGACATCATGTACTTAATTTTTCACATTTGTTCTACATACAAAGTGTAGTGAGACTTTACAAACACACTGTATATATATATATATATATATATATATATATATATATATATATATATATATATATATATATATATATATAAGATTGTGTATATGTGTATGCAAGTGTGCTTCACCTAATAATAATGATTACAGTGTACACTTAAATCGGTTGTGGGTTTCAAGCTTCAAGAATCTAAAGAAAAACGCAGAACTTGAACTTACGTGAAAGTATTACATTACTACATTATTCATCGGGAAAGTCTGGGCTGACTTCATATTATCAAGTATTGTGTATTCATACGCGACACACGAATGCACTCGTATTTAACATAATTGCAATAAAATTATAAATTCTAATACTAAACCATAAGTTTAGCGACAAAATATGCTTAGTTTGTATATACAAGCACTAAAGTCTGAAGTATATGTTTGCAAATGTGGGACTATTTTATTTTCCTGTTGATGAAACCACTTGACTGTGTATCAAACTGGCGTTGGTTCCTGCAATCGTCTGTTAGCTTGCCGGTTGTTTACTTGTGTGAAGCATTTCTTAAAAGTCCTGGTGCTGCAAGAAACGGTGGATTATTGTCTGGATTTTACAAACGATCCGTTCCTCCAGGTAATGTCCATAATACATGATTTCTGGCAGTTGATTAATCTTGCAACCTGATGCATTGTCAGAATGTGAAAGATATGCCCTTCAAAATGGCGGTGGACGCGATTCAACATTACTAAGTCTTTGCTCTGCTGTTAACGCTAGTAGTTAATTTTTCTGTGAGGAGATATACATGCAGTTTGAATGTTTATTATTATAGGTGCATAATTTTCAGAATGCTATAATTGCAGTAATTGGGTAAGAACCGAAAAAGAGTGGATAATTTGTTGCATACACAGATTCTATCAGGTCATCCAGGCGGTGTCGCCGCTTCCGCGTTCATCGTGTTATGAATGATTCATATCTGGTCGACAGTTACAAGAACATGGGTAGACTCAGGTTGGAGAATGTATCTGCATGCTTGAGACGTAGACATTTGAGCAAGAATGTCACAAAGTTAACTGTTTTTATTTACAGCTGTTTAATTTTGAACTGACTAGGGAATTGGGTTGGGTTGCAAAAGTAAGGTTATTTAAAAATGTTAGTTTTTGAGTTCCATCTCATCAGCTGCTCAGCTTTACTGCTTTAGTTACTGAACTTTTTAACTTATACTGCCTCACACAAATACATGTTATATTGTTATAACTAAAGTATTATTATTATATTAGCAAGTACTACGTGGATACTACCCCTGCAAAGTAAAACTGCAACTGTCAGTATCCGCTATACAAGGAAATTTAAGAAGGCTTTGAAGTAAAATGCACATAAATTATTATTGATAATTATATTAAGTAGAGTGTAGACTAGTGTAATGATGGCCACTCATTGAAGACATTGGGGAGAAAGTAGATATATCATAGGCTACACAAGATAGTAGAAAAATTGAAAGCTCAGGTACATCTGAGATCTAACTTGACATTTTGTGATGGCAAATCTTAGCTAAAGGAACTGTTGAATTTTGACTAGTACTAACCTACTTAGCTATTTTTACTTCAACTACTACTACTACTACTACTACTACTACTACTACTACTACTACTACTACTACTACTACTACTACAAATCATTGGCTGTATAACTGCTACTTAAAATCATTGATTACTTTTATAGTTAAAAAAAACATTCAGATATTTTATCAGTTACCTAATTTTTCAAGTGAATGAAAGAATAAGAAGAAATATTTTTAAAAAAATGTCAGTCTGCAGAGCTTCTGGTTGTGCATTACATTACAACTTCTGATGGTTATATTACTTTTCAACAAGTCACAATCTTCAGATTTCAGGACATAACAGGCTGAAATACCAATTGTTTAATAAACTAAAGATAAAAGATGCAGATGAATGAAACTGGAACTGGTAAAATGATGACTAAACATTTGCTGCAAACAAGTCCAACATATGGGGACCAGAGACAAATACTTTGACCTACTCCTGCATCATTTGAGGACAACCTCTATGGAGATGTCAACAAGCTCAAGTTGACTGCTGCTTTCTTTAAATATATTCAGTTTCACATCTGATGATGTACAGAAAAGAAGAAGAAAAGAAAGATTATTTTTGTTGCTTGCATTTCCTCTTAGGAGTTTCCTGTCTAACCCTAACTCCTCCTGTCCCAGCCTAACTTCTCGTGTCCCAGCCTAACTCTTCCTGTCTGCCTAACTCTTCCTGTCTGCCTAACTCTTTCTGTCCCAGCTAACTCCTCCTGTCCCAGCTAACTCCTCCTGTCCCAGTTAACTCCTTCTGTCCCAGCCTGTGTCTGCCCTAACCATTATCATCTCCTCTTTTCTGATCCAGGTCATTATTAGTTAAAGTGCCTAAGACAGAAAAAAGTTGAGTGGAAAGGAAAAGCTCCAAAAATTCTTCAGTAACAGAGGCTATTATTTTTTTATTATTTAAAAACCCAATCTGTTTGTTTTGATTATATTTTTAAAATATATAACCATGTATATTATTGACATAGTTTTCCAAACAACTTGGTAATAAATGTCTCTTAGAATTTAACATTATGTGAAACTACAAAGAGATGGAAATCATGCACCAAATATGCAGAGACCTTCACATCTTTAAGAGCTTTGAGTAGTACAGGAAGTAATACTATCAGCTTGTTGAGTAGGCAATCAAGTTAAGTAGAGGAATACTATCAGCCAACACTTAGTGGGAAGAAGGCTGTTCAAGTGGCACTACAATGAAGATGTTCATATTGTCAGCATACAGTTTCTATTGCCAGAAGTATGTCCTGATATGGTGGCTTACATCATCTCTGAAACCCTCTCAGTCGGACTGACATGCTGGCTTACCAGCACTGTTTTCTGTTTCTGTCTGTCCCCTCCCAACAGAGCATAGGCCCACAACTTATTCATGGCAAACCCTGTGTAGATTTGTCCATGAGTGGTTGGATTGTGCAGCTGTGGACTACAGGGTGGGGCAGCCAGTCTCCTACTAACCTTTCTTGATTGCTTCTGACAACATGCATGGCTGATTGCAACATGTGTGGCTGGTTGCAACATGTGTGGCTGGTTGCAACATGTGTGGCTGTTTACACCATGTGTGGCTGGTTACAACATGCATGGCTGATTACATGTGTGGCTGGTTACAACATGCGTTGCTGGTTACATGTGTGGCTGGTTACATGTGTGGCTGGTTACATGTGTGGCTGGTTACATGTGTGGCTGGTTACACCATGTGTGGCTGGTTACATGTCTAGCTGGTTACATGTCTGGCTGGTTACAACACGTGTGGCTGGTTACACCATGTGTGGCTGATTACAACATGCTTGGCTGATTACATGTGTGACTGGTTACAACATGCGTTGCTGGTTACATGTGCAGCTGGTTACACCATGTGTGGCTGGTTACATGTGTGGCTGGTTACATGTGTGGCTGGTTACACCATGTGTTGCTGGTTACACCATGTGTGGCTGGTTACAAGGTGTGGCTGATTACACCATGTGTGGCTGGTTACATGTGTGGCTGGTTACAACGTGTGGCTGGTTACACCATGTGTTGCTGGTTACAACATGCATTGCTGGTTACATGTGTGGCTGGTTACACCATGTATAGCTGGTTACACCATGTATAGCTGGTTACACCATGTGTGGCTGGTTACACCATGTGTGGCTGGTTACATGTGCGGCTGGTTAATTTTGTGGCTGGTTACATGTGTGGCTGGTTACACCATGTGTGGCTGGTTACACCATGTGTGGCTGGTAACGTGTGACTGGTTACATGTGTGGCTGGTTAATTGTGTGGCTGGTGACACCACGTGTGGCTGGTTACACCATGTGTGGATGGTTACATCATGTGTGGCTGGTTACATGTGTGGCTGGTTAATTGTGTGGCTGGTTACATGTGTGGCTGGTTACACGTGTGGCTGGTTACAACGTGTGGCTGGTTACAACATGTGTGGCCTGTTATAACATGCGTGGCTGATTACATGTGTGGCTCATTACAACATGCATTGCTGGTTACATGTGTGGCTGGTTACATGCGTTGCTGGTTACACCATGTGTGGTTGGTTACATGTGTGGCTGGTTACATGTGTTGCTGGTTACACCATGTGTGGTTGGTTACATGTGTGGTTGGTTACATGTGTGGCTGGTTACACCATGTGTGGCTGGTTACACCATGTGTGGCTGGTTACATGTGTGGCTGGTTACACCATATGTGGTTGGTTACATGTGTGGCTGGTTACAACATGTGTGGCTGGTTACAACATGCATGGCTGGTTATTGTTTGTGAATCCTCTGGAAGACTGAGAGGTTTAACTCTTTAAGTCAGATACATTAGAGTTAGGTCAGGTTGCTGGAGGCCTGAAAGTTGCATTCATCTAGCAGAATTAGGTTTGTGTTGAGACCTTTCGTCCAACCTGGTACCCAAGTATCAATTCCATAAGGGCTGCTGTAGAACTCTCCCAGCCCAGAAACCAGCTGGGGGTGTGAGACTGATACCAGAACTTCACATCTGTAGAGAGGCATAGAGCACTAAATATTGTTATTGAATATGGCTTAGGGAGCGGCTTAGTCTTATAAGATTTCTCTGTGATGGGAAGGCAACAGAAAAGAGAACTGGCTATCCAACCACATGGTGTACACATATCTTTGGGATTGCCGTGCCTCATGATAAGAGCTAATCAGTATCCATTTAATGTTCCTCTTTGCTGAAACTACTATTGAGAATACTGGAGGGCAAACTCCATGGGTACAGAAAAAAAGAAGACATCCCATAATTAACGCTGTCATGTGGGTATACAAGCACACTGTGGTTTAGACTTAGGAAATCCTGAAGACAATTTATTGCAGAGAACAGGGAACAGTGGACTGACAGATGACTTCTACTCTAGGCTGAGGGCAGACAAGATGATGGTGGTGGTGGTGGCTGGAGAATTGGCATTTAAACCAAAATAGAGTATTTAAATGAAGCCCCAGGAAGGCTAACCTGGTCAACAAATGCCGGGTTGAAGTCAGATGATCATGTGAAAGGAGGAAATATTGCAACTGTGCTGTAACAAGCATGATGCAGTTATGTCCAAAGCGAAAAAAAATATATTTGATAAACAAATAAATGTGAGCAATAATTTCACTCTGCATGTTTATTATTCTGATTTCATGATACATGGAAACAGGAAACACATAAAGAACAAAAACATATGGTATTCAATTTAAAAACAAGTAATGGACATGCCTAATGGGGACATGAAATATTAACAAAAATATTTCTAGAACTGAATTTGAAAATTCAAGTGCCGGGTAACAATTTTCAAGCGCCATGATGACCAGATGCCTAGATTTTTCTACCCCTGTATGATTGTATTTTGTGGGAAGATTGGGGAATTGACTTTATGCTGTATTTGTATTTTGTGGGAAGATTGGACAATTGAAATGAGGCAATAGATGTATTTTGTGGGAAGATTGAACAATTGAGACAAGGCATTAGTTGTATTTTGTGGGAAGATTGGACACTTGAGATGAGGCAATAGTTGTATTTTGTAGGAAGATTGGACAATTGAGATGAGGTAGTAGTTATATTTTGTGGGAAGATTGGACAGTTGACATTATGCTATATTTCAGCAATAAAACAAGTTCAACAATAAATCTGTTCCACCAGAAGTAATGAAAGTTCCCTTTTACTAATCTTAAGGTAGTAAATTGACTATATGGTGCTACACCCATAGTTGATAGACCGGTTAGCATCCTGTCCATGTGGTGCCCAGAAACCAGTATCAATACACTTCCAACAGTTCTGGCCACTGCGGCGTGGTGGACATATAGGTCATGGCGCTCAAATCGTGCGCATCTCAAGAACGTGTTCGTAAGACATTGGAAAACCGCCTCGTCTTCCATTTGAGTTCACTCTCCCTTCACGGCCTCAATGTCCAACATAGTTTAATTTAACTTCCAACTTCCCCTCCCTCCTTTTCTATCCCCGCAGTTGTATAGCCCACTAGAATAATGGGTTAGCATATCCTTTACAGGACATTGCAATCAACCCAAGCAATACTTTAGCCGTTAGTGATTTCTTGGCAAGTTTGCGTTCGGTGGCTTGTCATTGCTTTCTGAACGACCAGCACTCATGCAATCCTATGCTAACCAACACAGGGCGTACTGCATTCCAAGTTGTGTTCCTACTCAGTATGCGGAATTGCGAATTAAAACCTTCGCGCAGAACCGACTATAGTTCTCTGCTAATCCACTTTTCGCCGTTCGCCCACATGGGTGGCCCCCCCATCCCTCCTATCGTTTGGCTTAGCCAATCCCTGAAACCCATTGACCCGTTTTAAACCACACATCCAGCCCTTTCCACCGGCACCAAACTGTTAGCGCTTGAGACGCATTCAACCAAGACAGGATTCAGATAAATAACCTTTGTATTTTCATGTAGTGTTTTTCAATTAGTTTTGTGTCTGTTTGTGTTGGTTTGTTCTGTGCTGACGAAGGCTTTAGCTGCAACGTCCATTTTGTTTCTTGTAATCTTGTTCTAGTAAAGCTCACAATCTACTTACTGTTATTTTTGGTAATTCATTCGTTGTCCATGATGTGGGTCAGTATCATGTTGGCCGCCTTTACTTCCCAAGATATTTCCTGGTCCCCATTTAAGGCTGAGTCGACCTGGGAGCATAGGTCAGTTGTACACATTAGACTTCGCCCCGGTGCTGACCACAGGGCCAGCAGGTGTCGCCACAAGGCTCCCTGTGAATATATGGTTCAGCTATCATGTTATCATGATGGATAGTAGACTTGAAGATTTCCAAATGGGCATGCAAGCAACAGTGTTATGTGTTACTCGGTATGATGATTGGAGAATTTAACATTTAAGCACATGATATTTGGAGAAGTTTACTTTTAATCTGTGTTACACAGTATGCTTGGAGAGTTTAACATTGAAGCTGTGCTAACACAATGATTGGGGAATTTAACATTTAAGCTATCTTACTTAGCATGATGACTGACGCATTTAAGACATGATTTTTGGAGAATTTAACATTTAATCTGTTACTGAAGCTGAATGGGGATCTATAGTAGCATCGTTACTGGGTTCTTGCCTGGTGGCCGTGAGTTCAAATTCACACCAAAGTGGATCTGTACAGTTTACCTGAGCTCTCGGCCCAGGATACCAAGAAATATCTTGGGAAGTGGAGGCAGCCGGCGCAGTGTTGACCACATCAGCCCCGGAGTGCCTGCCTGTCTATACAAATATGGGTCTAGCACCATATGTCTTAACCCTTCACAAGGCACATGTTTTTCCATTTTTTAACTCTGAATGGGCAAGATTTTTCAGGTTTTCAGTAAAATTTAGGGTTACATTAGTAAAAACATCAAATCTAAGGTGATATTGAACAGAATTTTGTGAAATAAAACAACAAAATGAAGCAAAATGAATGCAGATTATTTTACTCACATGTGAAATAAATAATCCAATGTTGCTGGTAATCCACACATGAACACAAATATTTACTAAATACAGCATATTGTTTGTGATTGTCAGTCATCTATACACTTATTCAAACACATTTTCACAATCAGAATCACTTTCTTCAAAGTCTGAGAGATCTGAAGTGTGTATGTACAATGCTTACGCTGATATCACTGATATCTAGCTTTGATTCAAATTCAACTTCATGCACTTCAATGTCACTTAAATTGAACCCAGTGAAATCTCCACTATCACTTAAAGAATCGTCAAAATCCATTTTGAAAAACAAAGCATAAAAACCCTGAAAACTATTAAAAAATCAGATCAAATTTAAAGAAAACACTTGCAAATGGCTCCCAAGCTGTCAAGTTATCAGCAAAATCAGACGTACACAATGGGAAGTCTTGCAAAGTCTCGAGATCGCATGTTTTCAACTCTTAGTTGTCATGGGCACTTTCAGATGTTTTGCCCATTCGGTAGTAAAGATGTTTTCGGTCGCTGTGCCATGTAAAGGGTAGAGGTGTAAAAGGGTCCTTTAAAAACAAACTGAACACAACAGGGAGGTATGTGAACTAGCCTGCCAACCTTGAGGTCGTGGTTTCAAATCCTCCTACAGTTGGATTTCGTCATGATTACTTGGACCTGGCGTTGATCCAGTCTCATCATGTGTGTACCAGATCTTGTAACTTAGGCAGCCGGCTTGACTCTGACCACATCATCCATCCAGTGCTGTTTGGTCAACAAAATATGGGCATTACTTCATTTCCCCAGTGTGGCATTTTTATTTGCGCTCGCTTGCTTTTGAACTCAAGCGAAGTCCATACACACTACTTCTAATAGTGTTGGACTGAATTTTGTGTGTGGATTAGCTTCCCCTATTAACAGTGCCCCTCGCCACCAGGTGAACCCACTCCGACTTCAGAGGTACTTGAAATTTACGTCCCTAAGTCAAGGATGACAGGTCAACATTTTAGTCCAGCTGTCCGGTGTAGAGGTTGAACCCCTTACCTCGGCATCAGCACACTGGATATTTAAGAACACGCGTTCTTATCCATTCGGCCAAGCTGACACCCCCCCCCCCCCCCCCCAGTGTGGCAGATAACATGGACATTTTGTTTTATTTGAAACTAATTCATTACAGGAGAATTTATATTTAAATTACGTTATTTGCCATGATGATGGGAGAATTGATATTTAAACCCAGTTACTCACATGATTGGAGAATTGATATTTAAGAATTAGCTCTGTGGTTATAAATATGCAAATTTGTACTGCATGTGTCATAGTTACAGCATGAGGTTAAGATGATATGTTTGCAGCCAACCACGAACGATTGTAACAGTTTGCCTGTGTATGTAACAGCTGTGGGCGGCTTTCATGTCTCATACTGATTCACATTCCTTCCAGGATCGTGGTGGTCACTGAATGAGTGTGACTGAGGTGGTGCAGACGTAGACATCACCATGACAGAAATTGAGTCCCTGATCAACAACGTCCGGTGGGACCATGTTGTTGTTGATGAAGATTTCGATGCCGGCAATAACTCTTCCAAACTTTTTGAAAGATCTAGGATTAAGGCCCTTGCAGGTGAGTTTCCTTTGTGCTTGCAGTTGTATGCTGAGGTTTGTAAGGAAGATGTATTTTAGAGGAGTGAGTGGCAGAGGTCAGAATACTGGTCTTTCAGTCAGAAGATCTAAGTTCCGATCTCCTAATGCAAAAAAACATTTGTATCTGCTGGAAGTGAAATAAAAACGTTAGCATGTACACTGCTACAAAATATATGTGGGAAAATAACTTTAAGAGATGGACAAACAGCAGTCTGACAGAATGTACAATCAAGGTGAGAGACAGACAGTGTTGGAGATCCAATGCAGCCAACCTTCGTTGTGGAGACTGCCCTTATTTGATTGAATGTGTTGTTTGGACTGGGCAGTTTAAGCAAGATCAGGGTGTCTTTTAGCTGGACTGGGCAGTTTAAGCAAGATCAGGGTGTCTTTTAGCTCCAGCACCAGACACCATAGCTGCGCCCAAGTCTCATTTGACTAGAGTGAGTAACATCATCAAGATATAAATATCAACACAAATGTCAATATACACTGAATGAAATTCTGGCCGATTGGCTAGAACGCCGGACTCTCATTCGGGAGACCCGGGTTCGATCCCTCGGTAAGGTGTGGGATTTTTTTCTGTCGGGGGCAAAAAGAAAATCCTAACCTGCACAGTTCGCGGCGACTGCACTAGCCAGACGGCCTTAATTCCTCAGGCTCAAAGACCCCTCTGCCATACACCGCAAGGTACAATATTGGCAGTAAATGACAGAAAAGTTATGTGTGGTGTGCCTTGTGTATGTGAGTGTTGGGTGATGATTGGGGAAACTCTGGACAGTGATGATGTGATTTTTGAAAATAATGCTGAGAATATTGTGGACTGAGAAGGAAACAAATACCAAGGTATTGTCAGCTGTAAGTGTAACTGCATCACACATCAGAACCACATTAAATTTATGGGGGAATTCAGCAGGTGGAACAGAGAAATTAGATGTATGGGGGAAATATTAGGTGAGAGAAGTATGGGAAGACAGAGCGATGTCTGTGGAACGCTGAAACAACTGAGCAACAATTAATAATGTAAGCAACAACAACTTCAGTAAATGTAAGATGATACAAGAGGATTGGATAGTTGTGATTGCCAATGCCTGGTCCAGACTAGGCACCTGAAGTAGACACTATAAGTGAGGTCATCATCATCATTTAATTAATTCGTGCAGATGCCGATTCTCTCTCTCACACGATCATCAGTCTCATCTCAGATCTGTGTCCCTGTCATAATTATGCCATTTGGCCAAACTATCTGGGTCTTTTATCTCCTTTTCTTTCTCTTGCTCTTTGCTCATTAAGTTTGCCAGTTGTCACACAGTTTCCAATTATCTAGGCTTTTTTCTGTCTCTCACGTTAAAGTTATTTAAAGACCTTTGTTATGCCTCAAATTAAAAGAAATGTCCTTAATGTGTCTCATATTTCTTATTTTCTATTTGTCTTCGTTGGTTCACTTTGAACAAGAGCGTAGCCCATGCTGGACTAATATTTGCATGTGGGCTAGCTTTTCTTATTACCAGTGTCCCTTGCCATCAGGCAAATCCACTCTGACTTCTGAAGTACTTGTAATTTACATCCCCCAAGTCAAGGATGATAAGTCAACATTTTAGTCCAACTGACTTGTGTAGAGGTTGAACCAACTACTGGCCATCAGCACACCGGAAGTTTAAGAGCAAGCGCTCATATCATTTCGGCCATGCTAGCCTTGTATACATTTGCTATAACGTTACTGAGCCTTCATTTTGTCTCAGGTTAAAGAAAGATTGTCTTTAACCCGCTGCTATGTTTCAAGGTTGAAAATTGAGAAAGGTTACCTTTAATACCTTTTATATTCCACGGTTCAAATAAGGATGGTTTCTAAGCCATCTTTCGTAGTTTTATCACAAAGTTACAAAAATTAAAGTCTCTGCTAAATCTCTATAAGTTTTTGTTGTATCTCAAGATTAAGGAAATGCCATTTATTGTAAGATTTCGTTATGTTTCAAGATTAAAGAAATGGCATTTATGAGTCTTTGCTTTACTCGAGGTGAATGAAATCTCGTTTCCAAGCCTCTGCTATATTTCATCGCAAACCATGAATAATATCTGCAGCATTTAGTGGGTGCTGTTATATTACAGTGAGCTACCAGGGTTAGAATTATGCTTTTAAAAAAACAGAACGTGTGGCCAATCACAGGAAGAAAGCGATATCACAATATGACATTCAAGTAAATGTGGCAATACTTACACATGTGAATGGATGCAGCTAGCTTGATACAGTTATAGCACTTGATGGACGAAGCAATGTATAGACCAGGACAAGAATCCCCATAACAAAGTCACCTTATGTCAGATAAAAAAAAAACATACTTACCAATAACAAGATTTAAATTGTAGTGAACAAAATGAGTTAAAGTGCTATATGGAACCTATGCTGTTGTATCATGCATGTGAAAGTTGATGGCTTCTAGACTCCACAGTGTTAAAGGCAGATCGGGACTAATCCTCATGTAATGTCCCCTCTAGCTGTAAAGCATTATTGATGGGGTTTCCTGTAGTTATTCTCACTCTCTAGTTTATGGGGTGATGCGGTTACATAGTGGCTAGATACTTGCTTGTCATTTCGATGGGAGAGGTTCGATCCATATTGGAGTGGATTCTAATTTCTAAAATTAACCGGGGCTTCCAGGTCGACCTAACTTAACATGGTTACCAGGAGATGTTTTGTGAAGTCAAGGCGGCTGATACTGACCAGACGTAAACAATGGGAAGTCTCACGTAAACAATAGGAAGTCTCGCAAAGTCTCGAGTTTATACTGGTTTATACTGACCACATCACACACTCGTTGATTGGTTTATGAAATATTTGAACTAGCAACATATGCCCGGTGATCCTTAAAGTGTGTACGAGGGACCTTAGCTTCTCCCCAACTGATTGAGCCACATGTTGCCTGCTCTGTAAGATGTCAGATATTCAGGTTTATTACACCTTTTCTATTTATACTGAAACAGCTGTCTCCATTCATAAACCTCTACTCTTCTTTTATGTGTTTCTGATTGGATGGGAGGAGAATTATTCCACGGGTGACACGCTGCAGTGCATCGTATTGCTGTGTGCTGTGCAATGTCATGTGAAGTTGGTGTTCTGTTTTATTCATTGTAAAATACAAACTCTGATTTAGTTTTCTTTCCACATCGTCTGTCTAAAAATAGTCGCCAGCGGTTTTCCGATATCAGCCGTGGTGTGAGGCCTGGGGACGGGCCACAAGTTGCATGAGTCACCGGAGATGTGTCGCTATTGATTTCCACTTTTCTCATTTCTGCACGTCTTTCTGGGGGTTTCTAGGTCGTCCCTCCGCTGGAGGTTCTCTGCATTTGTGAGAATGAAAGGGCTTGTCTGTGTTTGGAGATAGAGGGCGGGTGTCGTTGTATTTTTGATGTCGGAAGCAACAGGATCGTCTCAGTGTGGCTTAAGAAGCTCCGGGTCAGAATTGTGCTGCAAGGGTTTTGACAGCTGATTGATTACAGATCAGGTGTGTTTGGTGGTGGAGCGGGGACATTTTTTTCAGTTGATGTAGGGTCATGGTGGAGCAGTGGAAGCTTGTACAGTTGATGTAAGGTTGTGGTAGAGCAGTGGCAGCTTGTACAGTTGATGTAGGGTTGTGGTAGAGCAGTGGCAGCTTGTACAGTTGATGGTAGGTTGTGGTGGAGCAGTGTCAGGCAGCTTGTACAGTTGATGTAGGGTTGTGGTGGAGCAGTGTCAGGCAGCTTGTACAGTTGATGTAGGGTTGTGGTGGAGCAGTGGCAGCTTGTACAGTTGATGTAGGGTTGTGGTGGAGCAGTGGCAGCTTGTACAGTTGATGTAGGGTTGTGGTGGAGCAGTGTCAGGCAGCTTGTACAGTTGATGTAGGGTTGTGGTGGAGCAGTGGCAGCTTGTACAGTTGATGTAGGGTTGTGGTGGAGCAGTGGCAGCTTGTACAGTTGATGTAGGGTTGTGGTGGAGCAGTGGCAGCTTGTACAGTTGATGTAGGGTTGTGGTGGAGCAGTGGCAGCTTGTACAGTTGATGTAGGGTTGTGGTGGAGCAGTGGCAGCTTGTACAGTTGATGTAGAGTTGTGGTGGAGCAGTGGAAGCTTGTACAGTTGATGTAGGGTTGTGGTGGAGCAGTGTCAGGCAGCTTGTACAGTTGATGTAGGGTTGTGGTGGAGCAGTGACAGCTTGTACAATTGATGTAGGGTTGTGGTAGAGCAGTGGCAGCGTGTACAGTTGATGTAGGGTTGTGGTGGAGCAGTGGAAGCTTGTACAGTTGATGTAGGGTTGTGGTAGAGCAGTGGCAGCTTGTACAGTTGATGTAGGGTTGTGGTAGAGCAGTGTCAGGCAGCTTGTACAGTTGATGTAGGGTTGTGGTGGAGCAGTGGCAGTTTGTACAGTTGATGTAGGGTTGTGGTGGAGTAGTGGCGGCTTGTACAGTTGATGTAGGGTTGTGGTGGAGCAGTGGAAGCTTGTACAGTTGATGTAGGGTTGTGGTGGAGCAGTGGAAGCTTGTATAGTTGATGTAGGGTTGTGGTAGAGCAGTGGAAGCTTGTATCGTTGATGTAGGGTTGTGGTGGAGCAGTGTCAGGCAGCTTGTACAGTTGATGTAGGGTTGTGGTGGAGCAGTGACAGCTTGTACAGTTGATGTAGGGTTGTGGTGGAGCAGTGTCAGGCAGCTTGTACAGTTGATTTAGGGTTGTGGTGGAGCAGTGGCAGCTTGTACAGTTGATGTAGGGTTGTGGTGGAGCAGTGGCAGCTTGTACAGTTGATGTAGGGTTGTGGTAGAGCAGTGTCAGGCAGCTTGTACAGTTGATGTAGGGTTGTGGTAGAGCAGTGTCAGGCAGCTTGTACAGTTGATGTAGGGTTGTGGTGGAGCAGTGACAGCTTGTACAGTTGATGTAGGGTTGTGGTAGAGCAGTGACAGCTTGTACAGTTGATGTAGGGTTGTGGTGGAGCAGTGGCAGCTTGTACAGTTGATGTAGGGTTGTGGTAGAGCAGTGTCAGGCAGCTTGTACAGTTGATGTAGGGTTGTGGTAGAGCAGTGTCAGGCAGCTTGTACAGTTGATGTAGGGTTGTGGTGGAGCAGTGGCAGCTTGTACAGTTGATGTAGGGTTGTGGTGGAGCAGTGGTAGCTTGTACAGTTGATGTAGGGTTGTGGTAGAGCAGTGGCAGCTTGTACAGTTGATGTAGGGTTGTGGTGGAGCAGTGGCAGCTTGTACAGTTGATGTAGGGTTGTGGTGGAGCAGTGTCAGGCAGCTTGTACAGTTGATGTAGGGTTGTGGTGGAGCAGTGACAGCTTGTACAGTTGATGTAGGGTTGTGGTAGAGCAGTGACAGCTTGTACAGTTGATGTAGGGGTGTGGTGGAGCAGTGGCAGCTTGTACAGTTGATGTAGGGTTGTGGTGGAGCAGTGGCAGCTTGTACAGTTGATGTAGGGTTGTGGTGGAGCAGTGGAAGCTTGTACAGTTGATGTAGGGTTGTGGTAGAGCAGTGGCAGCTTGTACAGTTGATGGTAGGTTGTGGTGGAGCAGTGGAAGCTTGTACAGTTGATGTAGGATTGTGGTGGAGCAGTGGAAGCTTGTACAGTTGATGTAGGGTTGTGGTGGAGCAGTGGCAGCTTGTACAGTTGATGTAGGGTTGTGGTAGAGCAGTGTCAGGCAGCTTGTACAGTTGATGTAGGGTTGTGGTAGAGCAGTGACAGCTTGTACAGTTGATGTAGGGTTGTGGTAGAGCGGTGGCAGCTTGTACAGTTGATGTAGGGTTGTGGTAGAGCAGTGACAGCTTGTATAGTTGATGTAGGGTTGTGGTAGAGCAGTGGCAGCTTTTACAGTTGATGTAGGGTTGTGGTAGAGCAGTGGCAGCTTGTATAGTTGATGTAGGGTTGTGGTAGAGCAGTGGCAGCTTGTATAGTTGATGTAGGGTTGTGGTGGAGCAGTGGAAGCTTGTATAGTTGATGTAGGGTTGTGGTGGAGCAGTGTCAGGCAGCTTGTACAGTTGATGTAGGGTCGTGGTAGAGCTAGGTGTTAGTTACATTTCCTTTACAGGGCGTCAGCCTTCCCCAGTATTTTTGTTTTGCTCTATGATTTCCAAGGCAAGTGTACGTTAAGTAGTATGCTATTGCTTTCGCACGACCGCCGCTCATATACTTGTTAAAAATCAACACCAGGTGGTCTGCTTACAAATCCCGTGCAGCTGATTTCTTACGCGCTAGCGAACTTATTGACAACTGGCAAGATCAAAGGGAACAGACCAAGAGGAAAACCGAGGGGAAAATACCTGGATGGCTTGGCCACATGGTATGGACGAGACAGGAACACTGAACTGATCCACGACTCTGGTGATCGAGTGAAATGGCGAGTCATGACCGCCCACGCTTTCCGGCATGGCACATGATTGATTGATGCAGGATTGCGAATTGCGTTCGTGACTCCTTCTAAACAGGCGCCGGCGACATTAAGTGCACAGGTTTTAAAGAAAAACACAATTTTGGCCATATATTTTGAACCATCATTGGTTCAGTGAATTGCCACGCATTGCTTCAGGTTGCCTTATAACTAAACATTCTACCACTTATCAACATGCAGATAACCTAAAGTGGCTTGTGGAAATACTGGGGTGGAATGGAAGCCATGTATTTTACTTAAGGCTTGAAGATCTCAGCTAGTGGAGCCACCATGGACACAGTTTGGAAAAAAAGGGGGGGGGATGATTTGTGATTCATGTCAATCGGCACACAGTACATGATGACTCAAGCGGTGGTTTTTATAGTACTGGTTCTGTGTAGAAGTCCAGGGTTCTGTTTGCGAATGCGTCTAGCTGCTTTGGTTGGGGGGGGGGGGGGTGGGGGGGGGGAGATACGAGTGTACAGTTATGGCAGAGTAAAATAAACAAGACACTGCGTAAGCTGGTACCTGTAAACGTCAGCTGGTACCTGTAAACGTAAGCCGGTACCTATAAACGTAAGCTGGTACCTGCAAACGTCAGCTGGTACCTATAAACGTAAGCTGGTACCTGCAAACGTCAGCTGGTACCTGTAAACGTCAGCTGGTACCTGTAAACGTAAGCCGGTACCTGTAAACATATTAGGTGGGGGGGGGGCGCTGAGTGGTCTCGAGGCATGGTGTCCGCCTCGAGTGCTGGAGGTCCCGGGTTCAAGCCCCGGTGAGGGCCGGGATTTTTCCACGTGGACTTCCAGTAATAAAATTTCCCCTGGTCTCTGGGTAGTGAGATCGGACGCCCGTGTGTACTGTTGCACACGTAAAAAATCCCTTGGCAGTTGGAAATCGAAAAAGAATAGCCTAACGGCGCTGCACGGGCAAAATTTTTGAGTTAAAATCTACCCAAAGTATTTCAGGATCCTCGCCGGTGCTACGGAGTTCGTGCACTGAGCTGAGATTCCCCAGTTAGGAGTAGAACGGAGCACTTACGGGTTACACCCGAGTGCCTTAATGTTGATCCGTCGACTAAACAGTTTTCTCATGTAGTATACTCACTTACGTCTCCAGTCGACACTTACTTTTCGATGTTCACTGACTAGGAGGTCTTTAACGTGCACTTGAGTCCTCATAGTTTCGCACTCATCCGAGAAGGCTAGGCTGCTGCTCTACTAGCCCAGGATCACACACAGAGAGAGAGAAAGAGAGAGAGAGAGAGAGAGAGAGAGAGAGAGTATATTGCACTGTTTAGTCAAGCCTGTGGCTCGGTACATCTAATTCAACAAGCATCTTTCATGTTTGCTTTCCCAAGACTGTCCAGTCTACCTACAAGGCAGCAGGTTTGTGCCTCACTTCATCTGGTCCATATCCTTTGACCTTTCCGATATGGGAGACTCTACAGATAGCTACACCCATGGCATAGTTCTTTGTGGTTATTGGAATATGCAAACTTCTTCCACTTTAAGGTTGCGACACAACAGGGGGACAGACGCTGTTGTAGGCTACACCCCCCTCCCCCCCCCCCCCTTTCTATATTTTGTCCAAATCTCCAAGATGGTCCGTCCCCTGTATTCTAGAGCTAGCGGCTACCTTTAGGTCACCGATGGACAAACGGTATAACATGGTTAGTATCCGGCCGGATGTTGCCTGTGTTTTTTCCAAAGACGACCAAGGATAAGTACATAAAGAACACTTATGAATGAATTCGTTTGTTCAGTCAGTTCACAAAACCCTATCTGCGGCCACTGTTTCTAGTGGTTCATCAACCACCTCCGCTGCCACAACTACTAACGTGTCGGTGTCCAAACCGTGAAATTATGTAAATGAAGACCGGCGTTGGTGGGCTGGTGTAATAGCCTGCGATTGGTAAATAAGATGTCCGCGTTCGGGATAGGCGTCACTCAGGGGAGAGAAATCACTGCTCGTTAATATAAGCAAGTTTTTTAAAAAGTTGCATGTCCTTCACAGGACGTAGCAGTCAACCCCAGCATTTTCGTTGTTCGTGATTCCTGGGCAAATTTTACCTTCAGTAATTTGCCATTGCTTTCTGAACGACCGGCTCCTATACCTTTTTCTAAAAAACCAGCACCGCTGTGATTCGAACCCGGTTATACGGGCTCACAAACCGCGTTCACAAGCCCTTAGCCACAGATACCGGATATAAGCAATAGGGGCAATTAGTTTAGTTTAGTCGATGGATCAACATCACGGCACACGGGTGCAACCCATAAGTGCTCCGTTCTCCTCCTAACTCAAACCTGAGTCTGGAGAAACTCAGCTCAGTGCACGAACTCCGTAGCACCGGCGAGGATCCTGAAATACTTTGGGTAGATTTTTAACTCGAAATTTTGCCCGGGCAGCGCAGTTAGGCTACTCTTTTTCGATTTCCAACTGCCAAGGGATTTTTTACGTGCGCAACAATACACACGGGCGTCCGATCTCACTACCTAGAGACCAGGGGAAATTTTATTACTGGAAGTCCACGTGAAAAAATCCCGGTCCAAACCGGGGCTTGAACCCGGGACCTCCAGCACTCAAGGCGGACACCATACCTCAAGCCTACATTAATTAATGAGCATATTTGCGTTCGGGCGTGTTGGTCGGACCGGACCATTTCTGTATCTTTGTTTGTTTGTAGCGTTCGCTCGCTTTGAACACAAGCGTAGTCCATACACGTGCTGTTACTGCTAGTGCACTGAACTGATTTTTGCGCGTGGGTTAGCTTTCCCTGATACCATTGTCCCTCGCAATCATGCGAACCCACTCCGACTTCTGAGGTAATTTTCGTCCCTAAGTCAAGAACGAGAAGTCAACACTTTAGTCCAACTATCCGGTGTAGAAATTGACCAGCTATCTCGGTATCAGCACACCGGATGTTTAAGAACGAGCTCTCTTATCCATTCGGCCATTGTATGTTCGAACCAGTTTGTCCTAGAGGACAGCGGGGTATCCGCGTCATTTCCAGGTTATGAGTTCAAATCTGCTGTGGCATTAGCGTTGTTTTATTGTCGTTTCCAGCGCTATGTAATCTGTTGTATTGTCATTGTCTTCTGCTACAAATGTCCGTGATATGGCGCGGTGGGGAGGAGAATCATGATGTTTGCAAACCCCACACGTTGTCGCCAACAAGGCTCCTTGATTGTTGCACACGTACCTTCATTGTGATGCATGCTACATCTGAAAGTAGTGTTTCTCCAATACTGCATTTTCTAATCAGTGAAGAAGAAAATCCAGGCTCTTGAACTGAAATGTTTGCAGAACAACCCTGAGAAGAGCGCAGATTGATGCTGGCATGCTACCAGATCTGAACTCTAAGAACTCTGCCTCATAAACAGCATCTTGTCTCAGAAACTGGGATACCTTGGTCACGTCGCAGTGGTTTAGAAAGAACAGAAGTGGAAGGCACGATTTTCAGAAGAGAGGCAGGTGTGGACCAGCACGACGGTGGAAATAGGATATTAAAGATACACTGGCCATGGACACGTACGAGGTAGGAGAACTAGAGAAAGATCAAGACCTTCCAACCACGCGTGGGCAGAGCGACGTTTTGCAGGACCTTGTAGATGATGATAGATCCTGTAGAAGAGGCAGATCCTGTAGAAGAGGCAGCACTGTCCGGTTTCATTCTTCCGTGCGCAGGACCCTATGTTAAAACAGACTGCATCCGTCTAGTATAGTGGTTCTCAATGGGTGGGGAAATCCCCCAGGGGGGGGGGGGGATTAAGATTATTTCATGATCGCGTTTATACAAGAACCGATTACTTGATATTGTTTTTCCCTCCATTCTTTACGATTCTGTACTTCTCGCCCTTCTGAAATTCGTTTTATAACGTAAGTAGACCCGCAAATCACGTTTTATGTAGACGCCTAGACTTATTCTAGTATGTGTTATTAAATTTAGCTTCTATTCTTACGTACATTGTGTAAGGGCGGGGGATTTATAGGGAGGAAATACGAAAGGGGGGGGGGGGGGAAATAACATTCTGAACATATGGCGAAGGGGTGCATAGGCCCCAAAAAAAAAGGTTGAGAACCACTGGTCTAGTAGATTGGGCTTCGACTTGTCCACTCTGTTATGCTTGCTTGCTTGCTTGTGTTCGTTGGCTTGAGCTCCAAAGCGAAGTCCTGTATGTCGGATGAAGGCATCCTGTTGTCCAACATCAGTGTGATGTCATACAGGACCTGAGGTTTGCGTGAGTATCCGTTGTCCCATGTCTGGCTTATTGGTGTGCAGACTGGTGGTTCCTCGCCGTACAGGCAGACACTCTCCGACTTCGGAGGAATCAGCGATCCTATTGACTTTAGCCAGGACCCCGAAGGGACCTGTTGCCCAGGACGCTCGACGAGGACGCGTCAATAGGTCTTGGCCAGTATATAACCCGGCCCTGGTGCCTTGGAAACACCTCTGCGTCCCTCCACTCTGTTATGAATCAGCCTTCAGGACTGGCAATGGATCGATGCGTTTCTGTCGTGGATGGCCAGGCTAGGAAACTCGTGTCCCAGCGGACATCAGCTGCCAGCTGTTTATACTTCCGGCTCCTCACATCTGAGGTCATATTGCCGTCTGCAAGTAGACCAGTTGTATTCCTCCAAGGCACCATACATATACACAGCTCTGTGTCCGTCTGTTCACAGACGCATACCATAAACACACTTACGCACGTACGCAATGAAACGCACGCGAATTTCATCCCCACGTTACCGACGCTGTTGTGGCTAGTACGCAGTATCTTGTCTTTTCCCGCCTTTTATCTGCCAGCTGTGTATAGACCCACAAGCAACTGGCACTATCCTTGGTCTCTTCCCTCCACGTCCTCCCAGTACCTATCTCTTGTCCCCAATGTTCCTCTCTGTGTGGTGTTCGGTCCTCCTCGGTGGCCTAGGCCAAGGATTTTCTAGTTGTATTATCATCAGGTTTTCTCAGTGTGTGTCCTACCCTAAACCCGACATGCACACAAGGCGCGCGCGCACACACACGGCGCGAGCACACAACAACACTGTTGCCTAAAGTGTCCTCCGACGTCTGCTTCTTTCCCATGATCTTCTTTGAACACCAATCAGTGCCTACACGTGGATTAATCTGATTCCCGCGATAACCCCAGGATGTCTCGCACCCCCCTCCCTCCCCCTTCCTGCCATGACCTAGCCAAGTATGTCAGCATTGGACTATGAGACAGTGACATTTCCCCCGGCGCATATTTTCCCACAGCGCTCAGATCTACACTGTGTCCTGCAACCTGCAACACCGGTCAGGTTGGTGGCTTCCCACGCTGTGGCATTCCGTCTCTGACAGTTACCCAGGCCGTTGTTGTCGTCTAGTCTGGCCTGTCTTGCTGGTTTTACAGTAGAGAAGAGGAGGGGGGGGGGGGGGGGGGTTAGTTAATGTACCAGCAATCCCAGCGTTCGTCCTTGTGTTAGCAGGGACCTACTGTGGAGGTAAAGAATATAACTTCCCGTGCAGGTCATAAAAGGCGACTGGAGAGGGTTGGTGCCGGACTGGCTGCTTCATACCGTAGAAAAAAAAAAGCCACCTAATATTGAACAAACTAGGAACTGGCATAGACAGGGTATGCGTGGTTGTGGCACTATACTCCAGTAGGAGTCGTACATGTGGAGAAGAAGCCTCACTGCTTGTCCGTCAGCGTAGGAGGGGTACCCTTATTGCAGGGGCTTTATATAAATTACGAAGCATGTGCATTGTGCAACGATCTTTCATCAGTTCCCATGCCACATGTTTTCACACCCAGGGTGTCTTTAATGTAATGAGTATCTTAGGATAAATAATGTGGTAGTTTCCCCTTTCTTTCCACACCATTTGGCCTTGGATAACGTACAAGGCCTTTTAACAACTTCTTAAGTTATAATGTACTCGGGTAAAATCAAAGAGCACCCCAGTATGGTACTATGGTAGCATACGTCACTATGCACTTGCATTTAAATATTTCCAGTGCGCTGATCAGCAGTGGGATCGTTCCCTATATCACCGGTTGGTTGGACTTAACGTCCCCCTCCCCCCTTACACACACACACACACACACACACACACACACACACACCTGTTTGTGAGTGTGTTTGTTTAGGAAACAAATCTAGTAGGCAGTTGTACATTTGTTATCTTATGACCCCCGGCTAACAATGCAGAGTTCTAGATCTGGTGAATGGGATGTTTTCTTGTGTTATCTCCGGTTTTTTTTTTTTTTTTAGCGCACAACACATTGCTGTATGTTCAGGAGACTCCAAATGATGTTTCGAGAAAAACAAAGATCAGTAAGAGAGAATTCCATTATTACAAAACCTCGTGGTTACTCTAAAGGAGAAATGTCATTTGTTCTTAGTTTTAGTTTAGTTTAGTTGATGGATCAACATCACGGGACATGGGTGCAACCCATAAGTGCCCCCTTCTCCTCCTAACTCAAACCTGAGTCTGGAGAAACTCAGCTCAGTGCACGAACTCCGTAGCACCGCCGAGGATCCTGAAATACTTTGGGTAGATTTTTAACTCGAAACTTTGCCCGGGCAGCGCCGTTAGGCTACTCTTTTTCGATTTCCAACTGCCAAGGGATTTTTTACGAGCGCAACAATACACACGGGCGTCCGATCTCACTACCCAGAGACCAGGGGAAATTTATTACTAGAAGTCCACGAGAAAAAATCCCGGTCCTCACTGGGGCTTGAACCCGGGACCTCCAGCACTCGAGGCGGACACCATACCTCGAGACCACGCAGCAGAGAGACTACCGACTGCACATCCTAGTCGTAGAGGACTGGTAACACGACGTAGTGGCATATGGTATAATTGGGAAGCTATTGGAAAGGAAAAACACAGAAACAAGCTAGAGTTTCTGCTAAATTCTTTATAAACGAACAATCAAAAACTAATAATTAGCTGGAAAGCTGAAGTATCACAATTACGAATGAATTTTTCATGATTGCGGTACTTCAGTGTTGTAGTTAAGCATCCTTGTTTATTCGTTGATAAACACTTTGGTTGACGCGTTCTCATGCATCTCTGATTTTCCTTTCATAGATCTTCCCGGTATATCTTGTATTCATTCCGATTGCAGTATCAACTCGGCGGCAGTCATCCGCTATTTATATACCAGAGTGGCAAACGCAGGTTTCAGAGAACCACATATCCATGGCATGTGTGGGCATCTCTGCGCCTGTCGAGGGCAGGGGGGCTTGTGCTGACAGCCCGAAATGACCAGATTATCTCCCCAATGGAAGGTTGTGAATACACAGAATGTTGCATGTCGTTTGCAGGACGTTGCGTTATTAATTTTCTAGGCAATTGTACGTTCAGTAGTTTGCCATTTATATGTGAACCGTCTACCTCGCAATCAGCGTGCCGGAAGTTTAAGAGCAAGCGTTATTTGACCATGGAAAACGATTGGTAGAGGATTGGGGGGGAATTTTAGGGTTTCCGGGGGGGGGGGGGGTGAATTAAGATTATTTCAAGATCGCGTTAATACAAGAACCGATTACTTGATATTGTTTTTCCCTTCATACTGTACGGTTCTGTGCATCTCACCCTTATAAAATTCAATTTATAAAGTAAGTAAACCCACAAATCACGTTTTATGTGGACGTCTAGATTTGTTTTAGTATGTGCTATTAAATTTAGCTTCCATTATTACGTATACTGTGTAGGGGCGGGGCGGGGCGGGATTTTTAGGTAGGAAATAGGAAAGGGGGGAATGGCATTCTGAAAATATGGTGAGGGGGGACCCGTGGATATGATGTGATTGGTTACGTTATATAGACACATCATCTCTTCAACACCTCTGCCTGCTAGTTGAATGCAACTTACTCTCGTGAGATCACAACTCTGTCTCGTCCTTTGAGGTCGACTAATGCTATTACTCTGGGGTCACAACACTCCCTCCTAATGTAAGTCGACCTTGCCTCGTATCTGAGGTCGCAAAGGTCACACTGGTACTTCGAGATCGACCTAGCCTCGCATACTCTGAAGTGGCACCTCTGCTTGGTACTTCGAGATCGACCTAGCCTCGCACACTCTGAAGTGGCACGTCTGCTTGGTATTCGAGATCGACCTAGCCTCGCACACTCTGAAGTGGCACGTCTGCTTGGCACTTCGAAATAGCCTCGTACTGTCAGGTTGCAACTCTGCTTCGTACTTTGAAATCGGTTTAGTTGAGTACTCAAAGGTCGCAACTCTGCTTCTTACTGTGAGGTTGACATAGTCTCGTACTTTGACATAGACCTAACCTAGCTCTCTGAGGTCGCAGCTCTGCTTCGTGCGTTAACACCGACCTAACTTCGTACTATGAGTTTGCAACTCTGCTTCGTACTTTAAAATCGGCTTAGTCAAGTACTCCGAGGTCGCAACTCTGTTTCCCACTTTGAAGTCGACTTAGCCTCCTTGTACGATTCCCAGATATTTTCGGAAGGGGTGGATGGTTGATCATGTCGACATGATAAGGATGCTTGAAGATCTACACATTAATGGTAAAGACCTTAGGCTTGTAAAAAAAAAACCATTGGAAACAACAAGCTGCCACCAGAATTGATAATGAAGTAGGTCAATATCGGCCTATTAAAAGAGGTGTGAGACAAGGATGTGTTTTGTGTAATGTCTCCAGATCTGTTTTCCCTGTACAGTGACAATATTTTCAGAAATATAGAAGATATGGAATGAATCAGCTTTGGGGGACGATACATCAATAACTTTAGATATACAGATACAGTCTTGTTTGCAGACAATGAATAGGACCTGCAACATTTAGTAGATGCGGTTGTTGCACACAGTGAACAACTAGAGTTAGAATTGAATAGTAAGAAGACACAGATTATGGTCGTCACTGGGAAAAAGGAAATACCACAATGTGATATACGAGTAAATGGGCATATTCTTTAAGCAAGTGAATTAGTACAGTTATCTTGGAGCAGTCATAGCATCTGATGGGAGATGCCTTGAAGAGATTAGAACAAGAATTGCCATTGCGAAGGTAGCCTCTTGCAAAATGAAAACATACTGACCCAATAAAAAGATATCAATTGAAACGAGAAAAAGTGTTGAATTGCTACATAAAACCCGTACTTTTGTATGGATGTTAAGCGTGGAAAATGAGCAGTCAAGCTGACAAAAAGACAGCTGTGGTTTCTGAGTAAAATGCAAAGAATACCATGGACAGACAGAAAAACCAACGAACAAGTCCTTCAAGAAACAAATGAAGATCGTAAACTGATTAGAATCATTAGACGTAGACAGTCAAAATTTTTTGGGCATGTTATGAGAAGAAATGACTTGGAGAACTTGGTGACAACTGGCAAGATCGAAGGGAAAAGACCAAGGGGAAGACCGAGAAGTAAATACCTGGATGGCTTGGCCACGTGGCATGGTCGAGACAGAAACACGGAGTTGATCCATGACTCTGGTGATCGAGTGAGATGGCAAAAAATGACCGCCCACGCTTATCGGCATGGCACATAATGGATGGCTGGATGGTTGATCATTCCAGCTGATACCATACTGACCTAGACTAGAGTCATACCGGTCCAGTCACATGACACCTCTTCAGTGGATCAACTATGGGATTACCTCAGCCACTTCACAGTAGTGAAATACGAAACGCTTCGAGATTTTTTTAGCGTTTTTTTTTTTAGAACAGCAGATACACCCCTTCCCAGTCAGTAGTGCTTCTTTATTACACGTCGAGAATATTTATAACGTCTGGTCTGTCGTTGTGACATTATCAGTGCAACATCGATAATATATGTCACATATATTACAGTGAGAAGGATCGCCGGGTTATTGTGACATGTGTGTTGAAAACATGTTGGCCGCTGAAGCGTCGCCTGCGACGTGTGTTACGGGTTGTCATTGGTGTGCCGGTAGGTAATGACGTGGAGGACCTTCTCAGTCCTAACATGGCGAGACGCGCGTTGACAGAGTGATCTTGGCGACATCTTGTCTTTCACAACCCGGCACAAGCCAGCACGGCGTGAAAAGCTGGGGCTGCAGTAATCCTTTTTGTGTGGCATAACGCGGTATCTGGGTATGCATGTGAGGTGCGTGGGTGTGGAAGGAGCTGTGGTCCAACGGGAGACAATGACGTGCGTGTTAGCATGTGCAGTTCAGGTTCCTGAACTGGCAGAGTGGTTTCTAAATAAATTCGTACATTGTTTGGCGGCGCTCACAGAAGTAGAGACAAGAGAACACTGTAGGGTAGACAGTATAAACATTGAAAGCTATAGATAGTTACCACACAGGGATTAGAACCTGTCACATCCAAATGACAGCGCCTCGCTGCAGAAACAAGTGTACTTCGACGCATGACCAACTAGGCACCCCTAAAATAGGTGTCTTCGTTAGCCGGGTCTATCATCCAAATGAACCCAGAACTATGGAATACGGACATAATTCGTAGTTAACCATTGGATCGAACTGCTCACAAGACATTTAGCATACTGCACACAAGACCTTAACATACTGCACACAAGACCTTTAACATACGGAACACAAGCAAGAACTTAACATACGGCAAACAAGACCTTTAACATACTGCACACAAGAACTTAACACACGACAAACAAGACCTTTAACATACTGCACACAAGCAAGAACTTAACATACGACAAACAAGACCTTTAACATACTGCACACAAGCAAGAACTTAACATACGGCAAACAAGACCTTTAACATACTGCACACAAGAACTTAACATACGACAAACAAGACCTTTAACATACTGCACACAAGCAAGAACTTAACATACGGCAAACAAGACCTTTAACATATTGCACACAAGACCGCATATATTATCGCCTGTAACCGAGAAGACTAGATCTCCGATCCACTACCTTGGGCCCCGAAAGCAATGGCCTAGGGCAGTGGTTCTCAACCTTTTTTGGCCGTGCCCCCCTTCACCATATTTTTAGAACGTCATCCCCCCTTTCGCATTTCCTCCCTAAAATATCCCCCCCCCCCTCTTTACACAGTATATGTAATAATGGAAGCTAAATTTAATATCACATACTAAAACAAGTCTAGACGTCTACACAATACGTGATTTGCAGATCTACTTACGTTATAAAATGAATTTCAGAGGGGTGAGACGTACAGAACCGTAAAGTATGAAGGGAAAAACAATATCAAGTAATCGGTTCTTGTATTAACGCAATCTTGAAATAATCTTAATTCCCCCCTCCCCCCTGGAAACCCTAAAATTCCCCGCTGGGGGGGGGGAAATTCCCCACCGGTTGAGAGCTACTGGCCTAGGGTATGCTATCATCAGATAGTTTGTGTCCATATCTGGCAATACAGCGGACGCGTTAGTGTAAGGTCGTTAGAGGGTGGCGCTGGTATTGTTATGAGCACGGTTGGACGAGGGTTCAACGCCTACGTTCTTCGTCCGCTAAGTGAGGGGACAGTTGGCTACCTATTCCTCGGTGGATTCAAGCCTACAAAATATGTTGGTCCTAACACATTTCAGACCTTCGGGTCTCTTTTTGTTGTTATATGACAGTACAAGTAAGAAAGCTGGTTTTTTTTTCGGTGTTGTAATATCTACACACAAACGCCGCACAGCATGAAGCTGCGTGTAAACCTGCGTCTCTTACCGGCATATTGCAGGCTGTTTTGCACACTGATTTATTTATTGTGTGCAGGAACTGTGAAGCATTTTAGCGGAGGCATTATAAATACAGGCGACGTCTTCACACGAAAACCAACGTGTGTGTAGACGGCCGGAGGGCCTGTCTGGTAGAGGCACTTTTTAAAATCTCTGCTGAATAAAAATGTTAATTCACCAACGGAGAACTATGTATAGACACAGACAGGGATATGCTTTCAGCGCAGGTAGAAAGGACGTTGTTACGGTGCCGTATCTGGAGTGGGTTATGTTCAAATCTGCTTTAAAACGCGCGGGGGGTCGAGCACTTGTTTTGGCTTAACTGTAGGAGTTTAGTCAGTTTAAGTGGCTAGTGTTATTGATTCAGACATCGGTGGGTTGGGTGGGTGGTGGGGCTGTCTATTCTAAGCCTGCTGTTGTCGAAGGTGATAGTAATGCCATGCCAGATACAGCCGATGGAGAGTCTTATGTACACCTGTGTTAAAACCTTCACGTCTGCGAGAGGCGACATTATGAGGTGTTGTGACGAGTTCGCGTCCTGGGATATTTTTATTTTCAAAACATACCACTGTTTCCGGCTGTCGCTACCTTACCAGTGCGGCTGAAGAACATTTTATACACTACATGACACATACAGGAGGAGGACACTTGAGAGTCATGACTCGCTCGAAGGCTGGTTCCCAAGCGGGTAGATTCCGAGACAGACTAGGGCCCTGTACCGTATCTACCAAAACTAATAAGCCTGAAATAGGTTTTATTATTGCTGTTCTTGTATGTGGCTTTTAAGGGTAGGGTTGAGAAGGCAAAGGTAGAGAACTGAAATCGAATTGCCTAGAAAATCAGAAACAGCTAATACATTCTGGGCTTGATTGCGACCTCTTGTAGAGAACACGCAACTAACTGGAACTAACGATCACCGGATCGCGTAATGATGCGTGTACTATGTATTGTTGAAACAGGAACGTAAACTTTCCAAGAAGTCACACACAGCCAAACATGTCGGGGTTGGCCGCGACGTCCTGTAAAGGATATGCAATTAACTTTAAAAAAAAACTGCAAAACTCCCAGGGGTAATTTGTGTGTTCTTAACGATGTCTTATATCACTAAAGCAATCTCAGTGCCATGTTAAGATTTTGCAAGTGTGACCCGGAAGAAACCCTTTTGAGAACGCCTAACTTGAGAAGTCAGGTTTGAAAGATAACGACAACTGACGAACAGCTAGGGGTAAAGGAAGCTTCTGACGATCATATTTCCTCCTGCTGCTGTACTGAGAAACATAACCCCAACACAGTTTCATATCACACGGCAACTCGTGAACAGCTAGGGGCAAGGGAAGTTTCTGACGATCAGATTTCCTCGTACCATTGTACTGCTAAACATTTGCCAGTACAGCGTCACGTCACACGGTTCTGGTGTCGCGGGCAGAGGTCAGGGGGTCGTGGGGGTGTGTGGTAACTAGGTAAGTGTGGTGGTGACGGAAAGGTTAATTATGGCCTGTTTCGCTGTATGGACAGCCATGAAATAGTGAGGAGGCTGGGCAAGTTTCCATGTGGTGTTTGAGAAGCAACAGGCTTCAGTAGGTGCGCAGCAGTCGAGGGTTCGACATCAGCTGCGGGAGATTTGGAAGCAGCTTTGCGTTGATTTCTTCTTCTGTCTCTTAATCCCATAGGCGCATGGCCCTCATCCAACTCACGCCAAGCCGTCCTCTCTTTGGCCACTGCCTGGAGCTCCCTCCTGGTCCTTTCCGTATTATTCATATCTCTAATTCTCGTCTCGTTGTTGCTTTTGGGTTACCCGAGAAAAGACTTACCAGAGAAAGAACGTTCTAGCCACACTGTTACTGATTTTCTCCACACGTGTTCTGTCCAGCGCAACTTCTTTTCCCCACGTCTAAACTTGCTGGAATCTGTTTAGTTATCATCACCAATTAATGAATGGTTGTAGTTTATAAGTAATCGTTTTAGTCCTTCCCGTGTGTCTGATCCACAGAGTAATACCGATTTAATGTTACAGTGAAATATTTCAAGTTTGGTGCTAAGTGGTTCTGTTTAACTTCCACAAATATCCAGTGCTGTGATTGCACCCCTTGCCTTTTGTATTCTGTTTGATCTCTCCATCAGTTCATTAATCGTTGTTAAAATTGCTGCCAAAATGTGTTCATGATTTCAGCCTTTGAAGCAAGATTTCACCAAAGGAGATGTAATCATTTGGTTCATTTATTCTCATTCCCCAGTTAATAATGGTTGTGACCTCCCATCAAGCATGATTAGTTTATCCTGTATCTGATTTCGTGTGTGCGTTAGGGGGTAATGTCGTCAGCGAGGTCCAGCTCATCAAGTCTCTCTGTCGGAGTCCACTGGCTTCTATTTTCCCATTACTTCTAGGAATGCCCGTCAGTGACTAAATTTTGTATTTTTTCCCCCCGCATATCCTATTACAGGACGCTGTTGTTGATTTCTTGCCAAGATTACATTACTGTGACTGAATTCAGTCAAAATATGTATTACCTTTGTAAGACTGCCCTGCCCCATAGTTTGTTTCACTGTTTCGTTGGACTTAACGGATCCTTGGCGATCGATATGTTTATGTATTCTTGTGGCCAAGAATCGCTGGACATAAAACTTCCCGTTCCAGCCTGTTATTGAACCACGGGCTAGGGTATTGTCAAAGGTCAGTAGGTCATGACCGATTTCACTCCTCTAGTTTTCGACGGAGGAGTGATTGAGAAAGTACAATGGTTGGGAAAAGAGCGTGACCTCTACTGGTGGTGTCAGGCGAGAGATTATTGGGCATTGTGTGTGAGTGGGTATTGTTGCTGTGTCCGTTGTGATGTGATTATATCCGGCATACCTGGTCCGTTTCACCGATAAGTCTCGGTGATTATGTCGATTTATAATCTCGAGGCTTGTTTGAGCCGATTTATACTGCCAGTGGTACTGTTGTAGCCGATATACTGCTGGTATGGTAGAGTGACGGACAGGGCACGAAACATATTGACAGTGTGACGGACAGTGAGTGTATTGCACATGTTGGCAGCGTGACGGACAGTGTATAACATATGTTGACAACGAGACGGACAGTGTAATTACTTGTTAGCAGTGTGACGGACAGTATAAGCACTTGTTAGCAGTGTGACTGACAGTATAATCACTTGTTAGCAGTGTGACAGAGTGACAGAAGTATAATCACTTGTTAGCAATGTGACGGACAGTATTATTACTTGTTAGCAGTGTGACAGAAGTATAATCACTTGTTAGCAGAGTGACGGACTTTATAAGCACTTGCAAGCAGCCTAACGGACAGTAGTCTGTAACTATTGGCTATGTGTCGGTCATTACACCACACATTTTTTTTGCTAATATGAAGACACATACAATATATATATATATATTTGTTGGATATGTGACGGACAGGACAAGTTCGTTGGGAATGCTGACAGTATGCAGCACTTGTGTGACCGTCCAAAACGTTGTTGTCAGTCGGTAACATGAGCTAGCCACAAAGACACATGGGAGTGATTCGACTGCCGCTGTCTAAACGGAGTCCGCAAGCAATAACTCACTGGCTCCAATTGTATTGGGGGTGAACGTGATTTATGGACCATTTTAATGTGGATAGTAATGAATGAATCAGCAAAACACAAGAAGTAGACTAGAACACGAAGACAAGTAACAACATGGACATTGCAGATAAAGCCTTCGTCAGCACAGAATAAACAAACAAACCGACACAATCCACGAAATACACTACATCAAAATATAAATATAAAAGTTACTTATCTGTATTCTTGTTATGGATAGGACATGTCTTTCAAATGATCCGCGTGTATGATTATAGTGAAGTGAATGAGCCGGATGTATGGTTCTAATGTGGATATTAGCATGTAGTCGGTATACTACACATGAACATATTAACGATAGAAATATTGGTGCGATATTTCGGCACTTATTAAGATTACGCTCAGTAGTTTGCCATTGCTTTCTGAGCGACCGGCTCCATACTCTCATAAGTCACTGGCGCGACTCGAACCGCTTCCAATTCTTGTGCGCTCACGTCAACCACGAGAGTATTCGGGGTTTAGGAGAAAGCTGCTAACACCTGGGCCAGGGAGACCGGCTTTAAATTGTGTAGCTAGTATAATGTGGTATGTGCAAGTACATTTGTATGCCTGGTATGCTGCTTCAGAATAATGTTTGGAGGAGGAGGAGGATGAGGAAGAAGAAAAAGAGGAGGATGAGAAGGAAAAGAAGAAAGTGCATGTTAAGAGGGAAAGAAAATTGAGAAGAAGAAGAAGTAGAGGAGGAGAAAGAGAAGAAGAAGAAGAAGAAGAAGAAGAAGAAAAATTGGAGGAAGAAGAAAAGGCACCAGCATATATTTCACAGCGAAATCTCCTACAAAGGCCACACTCAACCCAGCCTGTTCGTTCAGCCATCTCCCAGTATCAGAATTGCTACAAGCCGGGGGGAACTACTCCCGCAAACCCGGCGACAAGTATTCTCCACCAGCTGGGCCATAGCACACCTGTCTAGAACTGCTGACTCCGCCGGTTTGACTTGCGGCTGGAGGTAAATGGGTTAAATCGAGACACGTTTTCACGGCCTGTAGAATACCACTGCTGTGTCAGCGCGGAAGGTTATCAGGGTAAACAGTAGTTGGGTATGTTTGCCAGGGCGGCGTTTATGTTTGTGAGAAGGGAATAGATCTTTGTGAGGAAAGGAAACCGGTCTTACTCTATTTTACATGCGTTTGTATGTATGTATGTGTATGTGTTTCTGTTAGGGGTGTGTATAATAAATTTGGAAAATATGTTTGAAAGAGAGGAACTGATAGTTTTTGGGTGGAGTGAAGAGGTCAGTAAAGGACCCAATTACACGCCGTCGGAGCATTGGGCAAATGGTTCTATTCCCATATTTGCGTGGATCAATCGGCACCCGATGGATGATGTGGCCTTGACTTCCCTAGACATGTCCTGGCGCTGATTTAAGGCTGGGTCGACATGGCAGCTGGAGATAGTTTGTAAAAATGGAATCCATCCAGATACGGATGGAACCCGTGACCGACTACCCGGTGGGCAGGTGAGTGTCTGGCGAGGGGTGAAGGTATGTTTGCGGAGGTGGAGGTATGTTTGCGAGGGGTGGAGGTATGTTTGCGAGGGGTGAAAGTATGTTTGCGAGGGGTGGAGGTATGTTTGCGGAGGTATGTTTGCGAGGGGTGGAGGTATGTTTGCGGAGGTATGTTTGCGAGGGGTGGAGGTATGTTTGTGAGGGGTGGAGGTATGTTTGCGGAGGTATGTTTGCGAGGGGTGGAGGTATGTTTGCGAGGGGTGGAGGTATGTCTGCGAGGGGTGGAGGTATGTTTGCGAGGGGTGGAGGTATGTTTGCGAGGGGTGGAGGTATGTTTGCGGAGGTATGTTTGCGAGGGGTGGAGGTATGTTTGCGAGGGGTGGAGGTATGTTTGCGAGGGGTGGAGGTATGTTTGCGAGGGGTGGAGGTATGTTTGCGAGGGGTGGAGGTATGTTTGCGAGGGGTGGAGGTATGTTTGCGAGGGGTGGAGGTATGTTTGCGAGGGGTGGAGGTATGTTTGCGAGGGGTGAAAGTATGTTTGCGAGGGGTGAAAGTATGTTTGCGGAGGTATGTTTGCGAGGGGTGGAGGTATGTTTGCGGAGGTATGTTTGCGAGGGGTGGAGGTATGTTTGCGAGGGGTGGAGGTATGTTTGCGAGGGGTGGAGGTATGTTTGCGAGGGGTGGAGGTATGTTTGTGAGGGGTGGAGGTATGTTTGCGAGGGGTGGAGGTATGTTTGCGAGGGGTGGAGGTATGTTTGCGAGGGGTGGAGGTATGTTTGCGAGGGGTGGAGGTATGTTTGCGAGGGGTGAAAGTATGTTTGCGAGGGGTGGAGGTATGTTTGTGAGGGGTGGAGGTATGTTTGCGAGGGGTGGAGGTATGTTTGTGAGGGGTGGAGGTATGTTTGCGAGGGGTGGAGGTATGTTTGCGAGGGGTGGAGGTATGTTTGCGAGGGGTGGAGGTATGTTTGCGAGGGGTGGGGTTATGTTTGCGAGGGGTGGAGGTATGTTTGCGAGGGGTGGAGGTATGTTTGCAAGGGGTGGAGGTATGTTTGCGAGGGGTGGGGGTATGTTTGCGAGGGGTGGAGGTATGTTTGCGAGGGGTGGAGGTATGTTTGCGAGGGGTGGAGGTATGTTTGCGAGGGGTGGAGGTATGTTTGCGAGGGGTGGAGGTATGTTTGCGAGGGGTGGAGGTATGTTTGCGAGGGGTGGAGGTATGTTTGCGAGGGGTGAAAGTATGTTTGCGAGGGGTGGGGGTATGTTTGCGAGGGGTGGGGGTATGTTTGCGAGGGGTGGGGGTATGTTTGCGAGGGGTGAAAGTATGTTTGCGAGGGGTGGAGGTATGTTTGCGAGGGGTGGAGGTATGTTTGCGAGGGGTGGAGGTATGTTTGCGAGGGGTGAAAGTATGTTTGCGAGGGGTGGAGGTATGTTTGCGAGGGGTGGAGGTATGTTTGCGAGGGGTGGAGGTATGTTTGCGAGGGGTGAAAGTATGTTTGTGAGGGGTGGAGGTATGTTTGTGAGGGGTGGAGGTATGTTTGCGAGGGGTGGAGGTATGTTTGCGAGGGGTGAAAGTATGTTTGCGAGGGGTGGAGGTATGTTTGCGAGGGGTGGAGGTATGTTTGCGAGGGGTGGGGGTATGTTTGCGAGGGGTGAAAGTATGTTTGCGAGGGGTGAAAGTATGTTTGCGAGGGGTGGAGGTATGTTTGCGAGGGGTGGGGGTATGTTTGCGAGGGGTGAAAGTATGTTTGTGAGGGGTGGAGGTATGTTTGCGAGTGGTGGAGGTATGTTTGCGAGGGGTGGGGGTATGTTTGCGAGGGGTGGGGGTATGTTTGCGAGGGGTGAAAGTATGTTTGCGAGGGGTGAAAGTATGTTTGCGAGGGGTGGAGGTATGTTTGCGAGGGGTGGAGGTATGTTTGCGAGGGGTGGAGGTATGTTTGCGAGGGGTGGAGGTATGTTTGCGAGGGGTGGGGGTATGTTTGCGAGGGGTGAAAGTATGTTTGCGAGGGGTGAAAGTATGTTTGCGAGGGGTGGAGGTATGTTTGCGAGGGGTGGGGGTATGTTTGCGAGGGGTGAAAGTATGTTTGTGAGGGGTGGAGGTATGTTTGCGAGGGGTGGAGGTATGTTTGCGAGGGGTGAAAGTATGTTTGCGAGGGGTGAAAGTATGTTTGCGAGGGGTGGAGGTATGTTTGCGAGGGGTGGGGGTATGTTTGCGAGGGGTGAAAGTATGTTTGTGAGGGGTGGAGGTATGTTTGCGAGTGGTGGAGGTATGTTTGCGAGGGGTGGGGGTATGTTTGCGAGGGGTGAAAGTATGTTTGTGAGTGGTGGAGGTATGTTTGCGAGGGGTGGGGGTATGTTTGCGAGGGGTGAAAGTATGTTTGTGAGGGGTGGAGGTATGTTTGCGAGGGGTGGAGGTATGTTTGCGAGGGGTGGAGGTATGTTTGCGAGGGGTACAAATGTATACATGTCCCACAAAAGATCGCTAACAATACACGCGACCTGACAGAGAACAGATCTGTCCAACAAGAACCCGGTATTGAAATGTTGAAGAAGAACAGTTATTGAGGCAAATACATTTGAGGAACATGCACTAGTGTGGGTGTGTAAATAAGCATGGATGTTTTGGGACAAGATAGTTATGGAGGGAGGCATGCTGGGGAAGCGGCGAAGAGGAAGACCACGACGTATATGGATTTCTTTTCTCCTTCCTCATTCATCTTCAGGTGTCAGTATGGGTAAATGCTAAGAAAGCAGCAGCTAGCTTAAGCTTATTAACATCTCACAGGTTTCCATCATTAAGCGAGTTACGTTGTACTGTTTTGTCAAGCTTTTGGCTCAGTACATGGACTTCGACAAGCATTTGTTTCGGGTGGCCTCACACATGTTCCTTACCTGCTGGTGACCGACCCGCACCTTGCCGCTCTGAGAGTGTCCCCTGGAGGTTCAGCCGGTCTTCTGTGACTGTGCATGAATATCTGTGAATTACTTCTTCTTCTTCTTCTTCTTCTTCTTCTTCTTCTTCTTCTTCTTCTTCTTCTTCTTCTTCTTCTTCTTCTTCTTCTTCTTCTTCTTCTTCTCATTATTATTATTCTTTTTTCTTCTTGAAGAATTGAAGTATAGGTCCTCAGTCAAATTAAGCCAAGCTCTATGTAGACTTGTTTATGATTGGTTGCAGGTTATAGCTACAGTTGTCTCTGGCATGAGGTAGCCAGTGCCACACATCACTCATCAGTCGTATGTTACCACATGCATGGCGGGTTACCGTGTTTATATTCCTTGATTCACCGTGGACCCCGATAAGACACGGGCGACTGCATTTATTTCCCACAAACTGGTATCACAGTGGTTCTCAACCTTTTTGGCCCATTCCCCCCTTCACCATGTGTTGATAATGCCATTCCTCCCCTTTCGAATTTCCTCCCTATAAATTCCCCCCTCCCCCCAGAGTGCCCCTGCATAGTATAAGTAAAAATGGAAGCTAACTTTAATAACACGTATTAGAACAAGTTTAGACGTCTACATAAACCGTGATTTGTGGGTCTACTTACGTTATAAGACGAATATCAGAAGGGCGATGAGTACAGAACCGAAAAGTATGGAGGGAAAAACAATATCAAGTAATCGGTTCTTGTATTAACACGATCTTGAAATAATCTTCATCCCCCCCCCCCCCCTGGAATCCCTAAAATTCCCCCCTAGGGGGGAAATTCCCCACCCGTTGAGAACCACTGTGGTATCAGGTACATTTCTTGGAAAATAACGGCCGTGCTGGTTTTTGTTGGCTGCCGGGTTCTCTAAATGAGGCGTTGGAGTTTGACATGGCTGAGTACTTGGGGGAAGCTGGTGTAAGTAGTGACCACGGGGTGTAAGTAGTGACCACGGGGTGTAAGTAGTGACCACGGGGTGTAAGTAGTGACCACGGGGTGTAAGTAGTGACCACGGGGTGTAAGTAGTGACCACGGGGTGTAAGTAGTGACCACGGGGTGTAAGTAGTGACCACGGGGTGTAAGTAGTGACCACGGGGTGTAAGTAGTGACCACGGGGTGTAAGTAGTGACCACGGGGTGTAAGTAGTGACCATGGGGTGTAAGTAGTGACCACGGGGTGTAAGTAGTGACCACGGGGTGTAAGTAGTGACCACGGGGTGTAAGTAGTGACCACGGGGTGTAAGTAGTGACCACGGGGTGTAAGTAGTGACCACGGGGCAGTTTGAGGGCAAGAGAGGCAGAATGAGACTAAGAGAGAATCTGTTGACCAGTTTAGCCCATGGCATGGAGGGGCATCAGTATCAGAAACAATTGATAGTACTCGAGATTGAAGGCCTTGAACGAACAGGCTGACCATTTTTCACACGGTATGGACTCTGCTTCCGAGCTCCCTGGCGAAGTGGTTAAGGACGTTGTTCGTAATCCCGCATACTCACTTACGAAACACGACTGCGCGAGATTCGGCAGCAGATCGCGTCGCGCTGGTTACATACGGAGGTATGTGAGCCGGTTGTTCAGAAGTCAACTGAACGTAAAACTTGCCAAGACATCGACAACAGTTGAAAAATGTTGGTGTTGACTGCAATGTCCTGTAGATAGGCTATGCAAAAAGAAAAACAAATGGACTCTGCTAAATGGGGCGGGGTCATAGCTATTGAGAATGTGAGAATCCTTGTAGCTTGTGTACTTCAGCCCCGGTGGAGTGAATGTTGCTGGGGTAGCGTGTATTATTATGCACGTATTACGTCTGAATCATGAAACAGATGTAGGGGCGTGAATTGAAAGACTGTGTCGCGAGAGGTGACTGGACAATGTGTGCACAGCTCTTGGCTGCTGCTGAAAGTAGAATGGAGGAAAGGCCATTTGTGTGCGGAGATTGTTATGAACATTAGGCTGATTATGATCACTTACAAGCCGGGGTTCTGCGTCGCGTAGGCGTGCTTAAGGCAGTTCCATAGCGGCTACTGCTGTTGGGGGTGCGGTGTGTTAGACCGTCACATAGTCCAGGCAACGATATATTATATGCGGTGGGCTGGCCAGCGATCGACGTACTGCAGTGGTAAAATGTGTACCTGGTTAGTTGTGAGTTGTGTAGATAATATAGGTGGTGAGAAAGAACACTGGTCAGTTCACCACGAATTTTCATGACCTGATATCATTACAACCTAAGTTTTTACGTGCGATCGCTCGCTTTGAACTCAAGCGTATTCCACACGTGCTACTGCTTCTAGTGCACTGGGTTGTAACTTTTACATGTCCCCCATCATCAGACGAACCCACCCCGACTTCAAAGGTACTTGTAATTTACGTCCCCAAGTCAAGGAGGAGAAGTTAACATTTTAGTCCAACTGACCGGTGTAGAGGTTTAACCCGCTACCTCGGCATCAGCGCACCGGATGTTTAAGAACGAGCGCTATTATCCACGCGGCCATGCTAACCCCCACAGCCCAATATATTTCATTTCCTCGAGATGGAGGAACTTGGATAGTTAACCAATCGGCCGAAAGCACACATCCGCCCCTGAATATAAATGGTACAGGAGAGTGGTGAACATTCATTGGACCCAGCTAGGAAAGGGGAACAGACACAGCTATGAAAGGGGAACAGATCCAGCTAGTAAAGGGAAACAGACCGGGCTAGGAAAGGGGAACAGATCCAGCTAGGAAAGGGAACAGACTCAGCTAGGAAAGGGGAACAGACACAGCTAGGAAAGGGGAACAGACCGAGCTGTTGAACATGAATTGAGTATTGAAAAATGTTTGTTGTCAAGACATACCAATGAGGCAAGTGAATTATTTTGCATATTCGATAAGGCACCAAAGTCTAGTAAAAATAATCATGAAGGGAAGAGTACCGGGGGATCGGAGAAGAGAAAGACCACAAGGTAGATGAATGCAGGACGTGGTAGATAATTTACACGTGGCTGCTTACAGAGGCGGAACATCTGGCTTATGGTAGAGAAACATTACGGAAGTTTGGTGTGCACAGGACATCTGGATGGATGAGGAAAATGACATATACCAGATGCAGTCTTGCATCAAGTCCATGCGAGGTGGGAGGTGGTCCATAACATATAATGATAATGGCGCACGCATTAATACATGACTTTAGAGAAGGATGTCCACTGTTTGTGATAATCTTGTAAATCCACTGTAAATACTGGCACTTCTGTTTGTGATAATCTTGTGTAAATCAACTGTAGATACTAGCACTTCTGCACGGTTGTACATTGTGTCGCTGGATCCGATCTCCCCCAGCTGACTGCTGTTCGCAGCACGTCCCGCTGAAGGTCGCCACTTGTAAAATATAAATCCGCGCGGAGAAGGACGCAGACGCAAGACGGCTGACCTCATGTATGAGGTCACTGCCTCATTGATTTTGCCGGCGGGCCCAGCTGTCTGCTGTAGGTCGGGACATGACAGGAAGGTCACGGGCTGTCACTGGCGATCTGGCGGTTCAGATTTAAGTACAGCCGGGTGCCGTGGTACACTGCTGATTTTTCCTATTGTTGTTTCGCCAATAGACCAATTACAAGTGGAATAGCACCCAAGAACGGGAAGGGAAATAGTAGTAGAGAGGGTTCTAGAACACATAGCAAGCTAGATGCATATCCTTTACAGGGCGTTGCAGTCAACCCCAGCAGTTTTTGGCTGTTTGTGATTTCTTGGCAAGTGTCCCCCGCCATCATGTGAACCCAGTCCGACTTCTGAGGTTTTATGTCCCCAAGTCAAGGATGAAAAGCCAACATTTCAGTAGGTTGCCATTGCTTTCTGAACGACTGTCACTCATACCATTGTATGAAAACCACAGCCACTGGATAAAGGGGTGAAGAAAAGGCACTGAGGTTGGTTAGGTCACATGAACAAAAAGAATAGCTAAACACCGCCTTGTCTATAACTCAGTGCCAACGAGAGAGAGAGAGAGAGAGAGAGAGAGAGAGAGAGAGAGAGAGAGAGAGAGAGCTAAAAGACTCTGGGAAGAGAGGGACAGAGATGAATAATATGGGGGAGACAGCTGAAAGAGATGTCAAAGGTTAGAACAGTTTGGTGTGTGTTGGTTGATGGCCTGTGTTATAATGGGGGATAAATGGAGTGAACAAGTTACAGGAGAGACACTAGTAAATGTCGGGAGGCAACTGGACAACAAACAGATGCATGCATTTATCCAGTTCAAAGCATGCATCTAGTGTTTCCCAGCAGTCTGCATGTGCTTGTCTATCAATAATAGTGAGCTGACTGTAATCAGTCAACTTCTTCTACCTTTTATCCCCGAATGGAGCAAAGTCCTCAACCAACTCACCCCAAAGCCTACCTGTTACCATTTCCTACAGCTCCCTCCATACCTTCACTATACTTTTATAAATCTGTATCTAGTCCTCTTCTCCATATCTTTTAGGTCTCCATCTGTTTCTTCTGCCTTGTGGGTTCCAGATGTAGTTACATACTGTTAACAAGTGTTCTCAGCTTTTGTCCTGTCCCGGGTCTTTTCCTTATCTTGTGATACACCGGAGTTGGTTTAGTTCTCTCCATAAGCTGTACATAAGTGATTTTGTCGAACCATTTTACTACTTTGTGTTCAATTTATCTTGCATCTGATTTTGTGTGTGGGACAGGAGGGCATTGTTATAAGTGAAATTCAGATCCTCATATGGTATTCTTCCTGTTGGTCTGTATAACCATAATTTGAAGGTTTAAATTGTGCGCTCTCATTGTTTATCCATTATCCATCTTTCTGCACCATAAAGTAACGTCGAGTACATATTACCATATGTGTAATGTTGAAATTTGTGCTTTCCAGACGAACGTGAGCTGGTGCAGAAGAAAACTTTCCAAAAATGGGTCAACTCACACTTAATACGTGTCAACAGCAAGATCCAGGACTTGTACGTGGACATGCGGGATGGCAAGATGTTGATCAAGCTGCTGGAGGTACTTTCAGGGGAGAGACTGGTAAGTTGTGAGCTCTGCTGTATGTAAACCATATGTTAGAGGTGTTATCAGGAGAGAGGCTGGTAAGTCGTGAGTTCTGCTGTATGTAGACCATATGTTAGAGGTGCTTTCTGGAGAGAGGCTGGTAAGTCGTGAGTTCTGCTGTATGTACACCATATGTTAGAGGTGCTTTCAGGAGAGAGACTGGTAAATCATGGCTGTACATAGACTACCCACTATGTGATGAGGTGCTTTCAGGAGAGAGGCTGGTAAGTCGTGAGTTCTGCTGTATGTAGACCATATGTTAGAGGTGCTTTCAGGAGAGAGGCTGGTAAGTCGTGAGTTCTGCTGTATGTAGACCATATGTTAGAGGTGCTTTCAGGAGAGAGGCTGGTAAGTCGTGAGTTCTGCTGTATGTAGACCATATGTTAGAGGTGCTTTCAGGAGAGAGGCTGGTAAGTCGTGAGTTCTGCTGTATGTAGACCATATGTTAGAGGTGCTTTCAGGAGAGAGGCTGGTAAGTTGTGAGTTCTGCTGTATGTAGACCATATGTTATGAGGTGCTTTCAGGGGAGAGACTGGTAAGTTGTGAGCTCTGCTGTATGTAGACCATATGTTATGAGGTGCTTTCAGGGGAGAGACTGGTAAGTTGTGAGCTCTGCTGTATGTAGACCATATGTCATGCGGTGCTTTCAGGGGAGAGACTGGTAAGTAGTGAGCTCTGCTGTATGTAGACCATATGTTATGAGGTGATTTCAGGGGAGAGACTGGTAAGTTGTGAGCTCTGCTGTATGTAGACCATATGTTAGAGGTGCTTTCAGGGGAGAGGCTGGTAAGTTGTGAGCTCTGCTGTATGTAGACCATATGGTAGAGGTGCTTTCAGGAGAGAGGCTGGTAAGTTGTGAGCTCTGCTGTATGTAGACCATATGTTAGAGGAGCTTTCAGGGGAGAGACTGGTAAGTTGTGAGCTCTGCTGTATGTAGACCATATGTTAGAGGAGCTTTCAGGGGAGAGGCTGGTAAGTTGTGAGCTCTGCTGTATGTAGACCATATGTTAGAGGAGCTTTCAGGGGAGAGGCTGGTAAGTTGTGAGCTCTGCTGTATGTAGACCATATGTTAGAGGTGCTTTCAGGGGAGAGGCTGGTAAGTTGTGAGCTCTGCTGTATGTAGACCATATGGTAGAGGTGCTTTCAGGAGAGAGGCTGGTAAGTTGTGAGCTCTGCTGTATGTAGACCATATGGTAGAGGAGCTTTCAGGGGAGAGGCTGGTAAGTTGTGAGCTCTGCTGTATGTAGACCATATGGTAGAGGTGCTTTCAGGGGAGAGACTGGGTTCCAAATGTTGCTGTATGTAGCCGAGGCGCGGTGTTGGGGTGAGCGCCCAACATTGCTCAAATACCTCAATGGCTCGTGAATACATAACCTATGCAGCAAAAGTTCAACTCCTGGCCTTCACGTGGCGGACCTGTTTAAACTAACAGGAGAAGGGGCGACGGCGAGTCTCTGGCGCCGGAAAATAACCAGTATGCTCTAGATGTGTATGCACGTACATGCATGCGCAGACAGGTGTGTGCGCGCGTACACATCTACACTCGAGTGAGACCACAGTCTGCTCTAGCAAAGAAAGGTGCTGAAGACGGAGGCAACCAGCCAAGAGGCGCACCACAGAAATCAGGATGCCACGCAATCACGCAAAATGGAATATGTCGACTACTGCTAATCGTTATGGTGCTCGCCCTGCTTTGGACCCCCAGGCAGGTGCAGTGCCGGGCCCTATGTCTCGAAAGGGTCCAACCCCAACTACTGGAGGTCCTTCTCAGATGTCCTGTGGAGCCAGGGGACATGAGAATAGGACGACTGGCCATACTAAACGAAGACTTAAAATAATGCACTGGAATGCGGAGGGAGTCAGCAACAAAAAAATAGAATTAGAAAAAATCTTGGACCAAGAAAAAGTAAGCATATGTTGCTTGCAAGAAACTCACCTCAATGAAAATATAGCCTTCAAAATCAGAGGCTACCAGTGTTACCGATCTGACCGAAAGAACAGGCGAAAAGGTGGGATACTGACCCTTGTAAGAAATAACATCATGGCTTCCCAAATCAAAGTCTTCATGGAAGGGGCTGAGTATCAGACACTTAAACTTAAGACAGGTAATACAGATCTACATCTGATCAATTACTACTGTCCAAGTGACCGCCCACAGGCACTGGACACTCTACCACTAAAAGAAAAAATGATTGTGTGTGGCGATTTCAACAGCCACTCGCAGAGCTGGGGCTATGATCACATGGACCAGAGAGGAGAGAGACTGGAAGACTGACAGGATGAGAATAGATTCATGTTGATTAACAAGCCGTCCGACCCACATACTTTCTACTCGAGATCATGGCACTCTACAACTACACCTGACCTGGCTTTTCATTCACCAGACCTGGAGTGGAACATTACACGAACTGTTGGGAAACAACTTGGTGGCAGTGACCATCGGCCAGTCTTTCTAACCGTAGAAAATGAGCTTGTAAGTGAAAGCAGCACCCTCTCGAGGTGGAACTACAAGAAAGCAGACTGGGCAATGTACAAGCATCGCACCAGCATACTGGTTAGAAACCTGAACACTGAGAAAGACATAAATAAAGCAGTTGAAGAGTTTGGGAAATGCATACTACAGGCAGCGCGAGAAACAGTACCAAGAGGAGCCCGTAAACAATATAAACCCTACTGGAGTAGTGAACTGGAACAGTTGCATAATGATGTTGAAGTGTGTAGAAAGCAAGCAGAGGCCACACCCAGCCAAGAGCACCACAATAAATTCCAGCATGCAAAAGCCAAATTTCAAAGGGCCAAGCTGCAGGCTAGACGGAAAAGCTGGCAGGAGAAAACGGAGTCTCTGAACTTTGAAAGAGACACAAGGAAATTGTGGAAGCTAATAAAACAGCTTAATGACGAGGGCACAGGGAAAAACTCAAAAATTGCACTACATAAAGATGGAAAAATCTTAACAAGAAAGCAAGCAGCTGACCATTTTGCGGACTCGTTCGCACAAGATAGCAATATCAAAATTAGTCCAGAGAAACAACAAGAGATTCGAGAGAAACGACAACATACAGGACAGAAGGAAATAGTACATGAGGTTCTGGAGGCACCCATCACAATCAGCGAACTGGAGCTAGCCATATCAAAACTGAAAATGAGAAAGTCACCAGGAGCTGATGGTATCTCCAATGAAATGATCGGGAACCTAGGAACAGAGGCCAAAACAAAGCTGTTGCAGATCTTCAATAACAGCTGGACCTTAGGCAGTGTTCCACAAGCCTGGAGAGAAGCAATCATGATACCCCTCCTAAAATCAGGGAAAGATGGTTCCATTGCCTCTAGCTACAGACCAATTAGCCTCACCAGCTGTCTCTGCAAAACACTGGTGCGCATCATCAATCACAGACTGCAGTGGTACATTGAAAGTAAAAACATCCTTGTGCCACAGCAGGCTGGCTTTAGGCAGTGCTACTCTACAGAAGATCAGACAACCTACCTCTCTCAAGAAATTGAGGATGCATTCCAAGAGAAGAAGCTGGTGCTTGCGGCATGGATAGATCTGAAGAAAGCCTTTGACAAAGTCTGGAAAGAAGGTCTGATGAAGAAACTGAGAAACTGCAAAGTCAATGGAAGAATGTACAAATGGGTGAAAGCATACTTGCACAACAGAAAAGCCTGAGTACAGATAGACGGACTCAAGAGCAAGAAAGTACTACTGCGTCACGGTGTCCCCCAGGGCGGAGTCTTGTCCCCCACACTTTTTCTAATCTTCATCAATGATCTTGTTGCGCACCTACCGCATGGAATTAAAGCGGCAATGTACGCCAATGACCTGGTTCTATGGAGCACAAATGAATATGCATCAGTGGCCACCAGATTGCTACAAAGAGCTGTAGATACATTTGCTGCATGGGCAAATAGATGGTGTGTCAGCATAAACACTGACAAGTGCAGCACCACCCTATTTACCCTCTCTCCAAAACAAAAGGCAGGGATCATCCAGATAAATGGAACACCCCTAAGAGAAGATAAAGAACCAACATACCTTGGAGTAACATTTGATGGCAAGCTGACATGGAGAAAGCACATCAACAAAGCAGTAGCAAAAGCCAGAAGGAAAATAGCCATCCTGAGAAAGCTAAGTGGAACCACATGGGGAGCCAGTACGAAAATACTTAGCAAAGTTTACCAACAGAGCATACGACCACACCTGGAATATGGGTCAACTGCGTGGTGTTCAGCATCAAATACCACACTACAAGAGCTGGACAAGGTGCAAAATCAAGCACTTAGAGTCACCACAGGAGGGATGAGATCAACCCCTATAGTGGAAATGGAGAAGATGGGGAGGACACAGGCACTGAGTGAGCGCAGAGATACGAAAACGCTAATACAAGCAGAAAAGTTCCTCAGCTTGCCAGGCCACCCTATGAAGAACAGATTTGAAAACCTAGCTATGGGGCGGTTGAAAAGAAGTAGTTTTATCCACCAGGCCAAACGACTCTGCAGAGAAACCACTGATCTGCCCACAGTTGGTATCCCCCTAACAACTATTCCAGAGCGAACTCCATGGAAAGATGAGCATAGACTATCGTTACAAATCCAGACAAAAGTGAGAGGAATATTTGACAAGGAAGAACAGAACAGTGTGCAGCGCAGAACAGCCACTCTCAGCTTCCTTGATGAAGAATACCCACAGGACCTCTGGACCCGAGTCTACACAGATGGGTCAGCACAAAATGCTGTTCGAAATGGAGGAGCGGGAGTGTACATAGAATACCCAAATAATACTAGGGACACAGCCAGAGTACCGACAGGAAAGTACTGCCATAACTATGATGCCGAAATTGAGGCAATCAAGATAGCAACAGAGAAATTACTAACTAACAGCAATGGTACACAACCTGTGGTGCTACTAACAGATGCAAAATCAGTACTCGAGGCGCTCCTCTTTGGGAAATTGCCAGTACTAAGGACACTACTTTCTGAACTTAGCAGTCAGCATAAAGTCACCATACAGTGGATACCATCCCACTGTGGAGTACCCGGAAACGACAGAGCTGATCAATTGGCTAAGGAAGGAGCCAAAGAGGAACAGCCTGATGTGCCCGTTACATACCACCAAAAGAAAAGAATGATCAAATCAGTCAGAAAGCCACCAAAACCTGCTCAAGATGACTACCACATTATGGACAGACCAGAACAAGTCATTATTCTGCGCCTCAGAACAGGACACAATAGATTACGCAACCACATGTATACAAAATTCAAGATTGGTGAAACAGCCATGTGCACATGTGGATTGGCGTCGCAGACAGCAGAGCACATACTCCAAGACTGCCCAAAATATAACATATCTAGGCAAACCTTCTGGCCTAGAGAGACGACAGTGGAAGATAAACTCTATGGACCACTGTGTGAACTGAAAAAAACAGTTCAATTCATGCAAGAGACGACATTGCAGATATAGACATATTTCAAGCGAACGAAAGAAGAAGAAGAAGAAGAAGGGGAGAGACTGGTAAGTTGTGAGCTCTGCTGTATGTAGACCATATGTTAGAGGTGCTTTCAGGAGAGAGGCTGGTAAGTCATGAGTTCTGCTGCTGTATGTAGACCATATGTTAGAGGAACTTTCAGGAGAGAGGCTGGTAAGTTGTGAGCTCTGCTGTATGTAGACCATATGTTATGAGGTGTTATCAGGAGAGAGACTGTTAAGTCATAAGTTCTGCTTCTGTACATAGACCATATGTTATGAGGTGTTATCAGGAGAGAGACTGGTAGGTCATGAGTTCTGCTGTATGTAGACCATATGTTATGAGGTGTTATCAGGACAGTGCTAAACCGTACATTCTACTGCCCCATGTAGATTTCTGCTGCATTTTTCTGTACTGTAAGAGGAATTTATAGAATTTTTGTTTTTTGTTAAGCTGCTTAAATCATTTTGTTGCAGAGATCCGCCCATCTTTGCAAATTAATCTGCTTCTTCATTCCAGATATGGTGCAGTGGGCTGGTATCTGTTGAATTGCACGTTCGTCACAATATATGATCATATCTAATCCACTGAGGATTATTGTTCAGTAAACCCGACACCCCGCATTGTGCCAATAGTTTCGGGTGGAGAAGTGCAATTGGGCGAGTACAAGCGTTATCCTGGTGCAAGAAAAAGCAACCTAAAGACTAAATGTCATGGCAGGCAGACAAGGCCCTAAGCCTTGGTCGGCATCTGGTCTAGGATTGAAGCTCCGATAGGTGGACAGTAAGAACATTGCTTTGCTGATCCAGCAGCTTGTCTTGTTCCAGGTGTATTGGTGTTAGCTTTCCTCTGGAGTAAACAAGGCAGGCCGAGAGAGGTATCATGCTGCTAAAATTCAGCTCAGTCTTTGTATGAGGTATAACTCGCACCCTAGACCCCAATCTGGGTTGTAGTTATTATGCCTTTTGAAGCACAATGTAACAAACTATCGTCTGTCAAGATGGCAAGGTGTCAGTGTCCCAGTGTATTGTTGAGAGCACCTCTGTAAAAAGCACTGTTTGTCTCTTAACTGTCTCTTAGAGATTGGTCCTGTCTGTTTTTGAGTATGTGATGGCAGTCCTGACTCTTAGCCGTAAGCAGATAGAAAGGATGGAAAGGATAAAAAACGAAGCTATGCGCATTATTCTTGGATGTACAAGAGATGCAGCATGCTGGGTGATGTGCTACCTTCTTGATTTTCCAACCATTGAAGACAGATTACAAATTTGCAAAGCACGTGCCTACCTCAGAGTTAAGGCAAACATATAACATCCACTGCATAGTGAAATTAGGAAGGTGAAGGCAGCAGGTTAAAAAGAGGAAGGTCGTGGATGGGTCATGCCGAAGACATTCTTCAACAGGTGTGTTCACTGGAGGACTTGGAACCTGGCGAGGAGTGGGTGCAAGTGCCAACAGATTTCTGTACGTCCTTTTCAGTTTGCATCCAACTAGACAGAAAATGCAGACAATCTGGCTGCTGTGAAGGTGGAAGTACAAGCATTGATGTTTTAGAATTCGTTAGACGGTGATGCTGTCATCTACACAGATGGGTCAATCGTCTGACATGTGAGAAGCTCATGGGCCTTCACGGCGCGGGCTGGAGGGAGTATTGTGAAGGAGGACTCTGGTGCTTTTGTTGAGACCACAAGTAGCCTGACTATGGAAGTTATGGCAGTAAGTAAAGCAATAGCATGGCTCGAGACACAGAAATTCAGTAGGGCATGTTTCCTTAGCAACTCAGTGAGCATGCTCAAGAGGATAGAGATGGGGTGGATCCGAATAGAGTGGTTGCTGTCTCTGGAGCGGTCTCGGCTGGCAAAGATTAGTTTCATCTTTGTGCCAGGGCATGCGGGAGTACAAGGAAATGAGCGGGCTGACAGGCTCACAGGTAAGATTACGGTGGAGGGCGAACGTGCCATGGATCATTCTGGATGCTCTACGAGAAGTAAGACTTGTGCGAGAACCAAGTGATGACTGCGAATCTACAACCATGGTCAGACTGCAAGAACAGCAAATCAAAAGAGGGGTGGCCAAACAAGAACACTGCGCAGGAAGCCAAAGAAGATAAACCAACACGGAACTGGTGTCATTAGCCGCTACACGCTGCGGGATTTGCTCAGGAGGGGATCCGAGCACTTATGGACTGAATGGTTCAATGTGCAATGAGGATGATCTGTCGACTGACTAACTAACTGTCTCTTGGAGATTTTGTTTGGAATAAGTGATGAATAGTTTATTTTTGTGACATCCAAGGATAGAAGGGAAGTTGTGTGGTAGAGAAAACAAAGAAAGATTTGTAGTTATTAGGGGATCATTTTCATTGAACATGTCCTATCTTTATCATGTTTGACAACTATAATTTTTGTATATACTGTCCTTAACCTCCATCACTGTTTGATTTTTAGATGTGCCTTAATTATATCATATCTTTAATTTCCATTACGATTATCAGTTTTGCATGTCTTGTCTTCATCTTCCATAAAAATATACTACTTTTGTATGTCATATCTTTATCCTACATTAAAAATATCACTTTCAAATGTCATATCTTTATTTTCTATTAAAATGTTCACTTTCACGTGTCATGCCTTTAGCCCTCTTAAGAAATGTAACTTTTAAATGTCTATCTTTAATCACCTTCATGATCATCATGTTCACATGTCCTATCTTTATTCTCTATCACAAAAATAGTTTTTTATTGTCCTATCTTCAGAAAAATGTTCTCTTTGTATACGCTGTAATAGCTTTCATTTTCCGATGTCCTCATTAGTATAGTTTGTCTTATCTTTAACCTTTATCACAACTATCATTGTTATTTGTCCTATGTTGAGTAATATGCCCTATCTTTATCCTCAATTATAATCCTTATTTTCATATGTCCTCCTTTTAGTTTGCATCATAACTGTCATTTGAATGTGTCCTACCTTAGCCTCGACCAACCAAAGGCAAAATGAGAATCCATTGTCTGGAGAATGTGGACAAAGCGCTGACCTTCCTTCATGAGCAGAGGGTACATTTGGAAAACATGGGGGCTCATGATATTGTCGACGGCAGTTCCCGTTTAACCCTGGGTCTCATCTGGACCATCATCCTCAGATTTCAGGTGAGTACAGTACGTTGCATTGATGTAGTTAGTGGTGAGTGCGCTTGCTCACCAAGACAGCGGTTCTGGGTACTGACAGCAAGACCTTCAGACCAGTACAGTTACATCTACACTAACTACTTCTAATTGCTATGTTGAAATTAGTTTTAGTGAGTTTAAAGTTAAAGTCAGTTGCATAACCTTTACAGGATGTTGAAGTCAACCCTAGCATTTTTTGGCTGTATGTGATTTCCTAGCAAATTTAAGTTAGTAGTTTGCCATTGCTTTCTGAATGACCAGCGCTCATACCATTTTATAAAAACCAATGCAAGGCAGTCTGCTGCCAAGTCAGCTGCAGCTGTGTTTCGAACACGGTATGTGGAAATATGGAATGCATCCATAACTCCTTCACCGCAGAGCCAGCGTGAGTCATGTATTATTGATTATTGCACATTTTCCATGCGTTTATAATACATATTGATTCTGTTGTCGTTGTTGTCTTAGATTAGCTTCATCAGTGATGTATGAATGAAATAATGTCCGAGAGCAAAGAGATAAGAAGGCCAGAATGTCACACAGGCATACATGTCTAATTCTTAACCCTTTGAAAATAAAGTTTGTTCTTTCATTTGTTCATTCTGTAACCCTCCAATATGGATTGCTAATTTTTAAAAAAAATAGGCAACTTTCAGTTTTTTCAAATTTTCAAAACTCCAAAAGCTGACACTAAAGTTAACACTCACACAGTAAAACACTCACATGAAAGAAAATGTCACATAAGCGCTATAAAACATAGGCATGCCTGAATTGTGCCAATGTTTTGTCCATATATTTGTCATTCTAACACCTGTAATCTGCAGATTCAAGACATTACCATTGAGGAGTTTGACAACAATGAGACCAGATCAGCCAAAGATGCCCTCTTGCTGTGGTGCCAGATGAAGACTGCTGGATACCCCAACGTGAACGTACGCAACTTTACCACCAGCTGGCGGGATGGCCTTGCCTTCAATGCCCTAATCCACAAACACAGGTATTGTTGTGTTGTTAGCCTATGGTTGAGTTGATGTTTGTGACTCCTGCAGGAGAGCTGTAGCACATGTTCTAAGTGTTGTGGGTGTCTGGAGTTCAGTCTCATGTCGATACACCAAGATGATCTTATTTAGGCAAGTCCAGCATCTTCATCAGGCTAGTAAATTCTGGCAAATATAGCAATTTATTAAGACAAACTAAAGCAACTTATTCAGGCAAAACCAGCAACTTATTCAGGAAAAACCACCAACTTATTCCGGCAATATTGGTTGGCAGAGTTGTTTATATTTTCTGTATTGACTTAATATTGGTTGGCTGAGACATTTCTGTATTGACTTAATATTGGTTGGCTGAGAATTTTCTTTATTGACTTAATATTGGTTGGCTGAGGATTTTCTTTATTGACTTAATATTGGTTGGCTGAGTTTATATTTTTGTATATTGACTTAATATTGGTTGGCTGAGTTTATATTTTTGTATATTGACTTAATATTGGTTGGCCGAGTTGTTTGCATTTTCTTTATTGACTTTATATTGGTTGGCTGAGTTTATATTTTTGTATATTGACTTAATATTGGTTGGCTGAGTTTATATTTTCTATAGTAGTAGGCATCTTTCAATCCTGAAGGACTATAGAGTTGTGCCACTGGGAAGGCACCTGGCAGCACTGCTGGTGACTGTATAGTCCAATGCGAGAGTGACAATCCCTGTCTATATATATATTTTCTTTATTGACTTAATATTGGTTGGCTGAGTTGTCTGTATTTTCTTTATTGACTTAATATTGGTTTGCTGAGTTGTTTATATTTTCTTTATTGAATTGTTCATGACTGGATAGATTTTGCAGCTTATATTTCCTACAAGATGAGATAGCCACTCTCTCACCAACCCTCCTTAGTCGCCTCTAACAACATACATTATCAGTTGAGTGTTAGTATTCTTTGCTTCCACTATACGCACACAGATGGACACTGTTTTCACTTCTGGTAAAAGATCTTTGAATTGTTTTCATTTGCAGACCTGACTTGATTCACTATGAGAAGCTTCAGAAATCCAACGCCATGTACAACCTGAACAATGCCTTCACTGTCGCTGAGGAGAAACTGGGCCTCACCAGCCTGCTAGATCCAGAGGGTGAGTTGTAAGGTTGGAGTGCACCCATCATGATTCCCAGCTACATAGGTTGGATTTGTTAGTTGTATATTCTTTTACAGGGTGTCGCAGTCAACCCCAGCAGTTTTTAGCTGTTTGTGATTTTTTGTCAAATTTACGTTCAGTAGTCTGATATTGCTTTCTGAACGACCGACACTCATACCATTGTATGAAATCCAATGCAAGGCTTCTGCTGCCGAATCGCCTGAAGCAGCGTTTCGAATGAGGTGTGCAGGATTACGGATTGTGCCCGCAACTCCTTCACCACAGAGTCAGTGATTTGATCTGAGTATTCTCAAATTCCAATTAGCACTTGCAGATTCCCTGGTTTCCTTAAAGTCATCTGTTCATCCAGTGTCTGTTATAGCACTGATAATGTCTGGCCCATCCATTGATCTTCCCACCTCGATCATCGCCATGCCCACCAACTGATCGGCTCGTTCGTTGCCTTTCTCACCTGAGTGTCCCTGTACATAGATACAAGTTGGCTTGATTTATTGTGATGTGCTCTTGTGTCGAGCCTCATGTCGTATGAGAACAGTCTAGACCTTGAGCATGTTCATTGAGTCGCTCAGTATGCATGCCTGTGAGTACTTCTGCATGCTGAAGCAGTTCAGGGCATTGGTTACAGTGTTTCCACCGTAAGGCTGCTTGTTGTCACGGCAAAAGCACCACTTGCTTCCTTATGACGAATAAGCAAATGTAAGAGTTTAGTGTCTTTACGGGCCCCTGCTATCATGCTTGTGTAACAGTTACTGTCATTACATGTGTCATCTACCACAATGATGTGATGGTGTATCGGCAGAGTGGTTAGTGCATTGAAATTGTCAACACGCTTGTCATGAGTCGAATCTCCAGTAGTGGCAGGATTGAGTTGAGTTGACACTTGATGATTTCATAAGCAAAATGGGACCCTGCGACATACTCATGCGTGCACACACACACACATGCGCGCGCACACATGCGCACAGAGAGAGAGAGAGAGAGAGTGAGTGAGAGAGTTTTCTGGGAAGGAAAAGCAGTGAGAAAGGAAGCTCATAATCCTATCTCTCTATTCTGTGATCCAGTATATATGAAGTTTGAGTTCACACTCCTTTAGCAGTATTTGCTCATGGGATTAACCTGCCCTTGACACAGACATGAGGATATTGCTTAGCAGTACAGTGGTACCTCGGGTTTCGAACTTAATTCTTTAATTCTTTCCAGAACTCGGTTCGTAACCCGAAACGTTTGTAACCCGAAACTTTGAAATCAATGAAATAAAGACAATCTGTTTCAAGATGAAAGTATCATTTTTTAAAAAAATTAACATCTGGTTGTTTACCTGACAAAACGCAAAGAAAACGTGTACTTCACGTATTAAATCAAGAGAAAGAAAACAACCAAATGAATTAAATGTAAAATAAAAAAAGATTTAGTCTATCTTTATTACCAAGAAAACGATCATGAGAAATTTGTCACTTTCTTTGTTATTCTGAATCATTAGTTTCAGGAGTATCTTGTCGCTTTTTCTTGCCAGCCGACTGGGAATCTTTCTGCACCAAGAAACTATCAAGGGTATTTGTTGCTTCCTTTGCTGGAGAATCTTTCTGAAGTGGGCCATCGTGTTATCACTCATCAGGTTTACTGCCCTGTTAGCAACAAGTTTGTATGGATGATGGTTCACAATGAAGTCTTCAACGTCTGCCCACTTACTGCAAATTTCTTTAATCCTGGCAGTTGAAATGGTCACTGGCTCCTCATCATTGGACGACTGCTCCTCCTTTAATATCTTTAGCTGTTCATTCTGAAGATCCACAAGCTCATCTGTAGTACTGTTTGTACTGTATGTGATCGTTTGTCTCCAACGTCACACCTTGCTCTCTCTCTCTCACCTTCGTTCGTAGCCCGAGGCACTGTTCGTTACCCGAGACATAACATTTTCAAAGTTGTTGTTCCTAACCTGAATTGTTTGTGACCTGAGGCATTCGTAACCCGCGGTACCACTGTATTTTAATTGTTTCTGCATTTCAGATGTGAATGTGGAGTTCCCGGACGAGAAGTCAATCATCACCTATGTTGTCACTTACTACCACTACTTCTCCAAGATGAAGGCTGACTCAGTGCAGGGCAAACGTATTGGAAAGGTTGGTGTTGTTTCTGACTTCTCTCCAATCATCTTGTACAACTCCAAGATCTATACTGGCTCTAGCTAACTGCCTTGCAGATTGATTTACAGTCCCAGGCTGGGACGCCAGACTCATCATTAGACAGAGGTCTTATCTCCAATAAGGTGAAATAGAAATCCTAGCGTGCCCACTGTGTGGCAACAGCTATGGCAAGCGGATTTAACCTGAACTTGGAAACATCCTCGTTATTGACACCAGCAATGTGGCAACATGTAATGATCACTGTAGTTTAGATTGATTCCGTTCTACCTAACAGATGCCTCTATTGCTCCTCTAGGTCAAAAACTTACTGCTGTGTATGTCTGAGGTCTGCTCTCTCGAGTGTTCTGTTTGTCTTCTCGAGTGTTCTGTTTATCTTCCCGAGTGTTCTATTTATCTTCCCGAGTGTTCTGTTTGTCTTCCCAAGTGTTCTGCAGTGTTCTATCTCCCCGAATGTTCATCTTCCCAAGTGTTCGTTTATCTTCCCAAGTGTTCTGTTTATCTTCCCAAGTGTTCTGTTTGTCCTTCCTGAGTGTTCTGCTTGTGTTCCCGAGTGTTCTGCTTGTGTTCCCGAGTGATCTGTTTACCTCCCCGAATGTTCTGTTTATCTCCCTGAATGTTCTGCTTGTGTTCCCGAGTGTTTGCTTGTGTTCCCGAGAGTTCTGCTTGTCTTCTTCTAGTATATCTAGGCAATATGTACTTGTACATTCTAGACTTTGAGAGAACAGGCTCACAAAAGTATACAAAAAGAACGTAATGCTTGCACTTCAAGGAAACAGTTATTTATTATGGGATCGTTATGCCGTGTTATATCTTATGTTCATCTTGTAAATAAAGTTGAAGTCAAAGACCCTGTTTGGTGCCTTGGATATATGGTGTTAGCGCCATGTTGTTATAGATCAGTCAGCAATCTACGGGTGAAATGGTCAGCTTCAGACTGGCTGTCCTTACATCCCAGGGTATGTTCCCATTTCAGGTTGGGTAGAACTGGGACTTCTGAACGTAATACTTGCCTAGTACATCAACAGCAGCTGAAAAATGCTGGTGTTGACTGTAACGTCCCGTAAGGGATACGCAAAAAAAAAAAAAAAAAAAAAAAAAAACAAACTGGGAGCCCTGGTCTATTTAAAAAAATAGCTGTCTCAGAGGAGATTTGAACAGTTGACCTCCTGGCCGGAAAGCAAGCATGTTAACCACTGCACGACTGGCACTACCTATTTGTGTTTATCAGGAATGCAGTGGTTCCCTGGACATCTAACACGCCTGGCAATGGCAGAGCAGACATGTTGGGAAAGAAAGGTTCAGATGAGAGCAAGCACAACATGAATACAATATCAAATACAAAAGTTGAGTTGAGTAAAGAACCGACATCACAGCATTCCCATGCATGCTCCATCCTCATCTGCAACAGCCAGCGAAGAGTACCAATAGTAATGATTCCAGTAGCAGTCTGATTATATGTCTTCTGGCCTTTCCTTAGAGTTTTCAATGTCTGCTCATAAAAAGAACCAAATTCCAGTAATTCTAGAAGTGGTTAAAAAAAAACGCTGATGCTCAGTAGGACCTACGTTGAGAAAACCTGTTAATAGCTTAACTAGAAAGTCTTTTCTCTGGAATCTACAAGGTAAAAAAAAATACAGTGGACCTAACAAGATACGAATAAGAGAATTAGAGACAGGTAAATCATGTGAGGAAAACGTGGGAGGAACTGCAAGCAATTGCCAGGAAGGCTTGGCATGAGATTATAGAGAACCTGTGCTCCATCCGGGGGGTCACAGGCTGCAGAAGAAGAATGCACCACAATGGGAACTATGCATGCACCCTCACAAGACTAATGTAAGTGCTAACCACTGACTGAGTCTAATACAGAGAACACTATAGGATCAGGAAGAGGAAGCTATAAATATGTGCAAGACAACAAGGTATTCGGAGGTCTGCATGGAGAGTGGGTAAGAGCGCTCGGTCTTAAACTTATCGTGTACTGATGCTGAGGTAGCGAGTTCAGTCCCTTCACCAGCCAGTTAGACTAAAATGTTGACTTCTTGTCCTTGACTTGGGACGTAAATTACAAGTACCTCAGAAGTCGGAGTGTGTTCGCCTGGTGGTGAGGGACACTGGTAATAAGGAAAGCTAATCCACATGCAAAAATCAGTCCTTTGCGCTAGAAGTAGCACATTTATGGACTGTGCTTGAATTCAAAGCAAGAGAAAAAGCGAGGACCACATCCCAAATGCCACTTGATCAGTAACATCAATAACAAGTTGTGAATAATAAAATGATGGATGTCATTAATAGGGGATAGTTTGCTGGCATACCAGCACTGCTGTTTGAATCCTTGGTTGGGGAAGGATTTGATTCGAACTGCATAGTCATTTAAATTTGACAGTCTGATCCAATTCTCTAGGACAGCATGGCAGTAAGGAAGAGAACTAGTCACATGAGTTTAAAACACATGAAGTCCTGTCACTTTAGTTGTGGTATCTGCTATTTACCTTCACATTTCCTGTTCTTTTCATAGGTCATTGACAATGCTTTGAATACTGAAGGCATGATTGACCAGTATGAGAGCATGACCTCTGACTTGCTGGAGTGGATTGAGCAGACAATTGTCATCCTGAATGACCGACAGTTCGCCAACTCTCTCACTGGAGTACAGCAACAGTTGGCTGCCTTTAGCACCTACAGAATCGTGGAGAAGCCACCAAAGTGAGTGCTTCAGGGATGTTTTGTAACATGTCAGGCAGTTGTAACAGATGTCTCACAGTAGTAACAGATGTCTGGTAGTTGTAACATATGTCTGGTAGTTGTAACACATGTCTGGTAGTTGTAACACATGTCTGATAATTGTAACATATGTCTGATAGTTGTAACATATGTCTGGTAGTTGTAACATATGTCTGATAGTTGTAACATATATCTGGTAGTTGTAACATATGTCTGATAGTTGTAACATATGTCCGATAGTTGTAAAATATGTCTGGTAGTTGTAACACTTGTCTGGTAATTGTAACACATGTCTGGTAGTTGTAACATATGTGTGGTAGTTGTAACACATGTCTGGTAGTTGTAACACATGTCTGGTAGTTGTAACATGTCTGGTAGTTGTAACATATGTGTGGTAGTTGTAACATATGTCTGATAGTTGTAACACATGTCTGGTAGTTGTAACACATGTCTGGTAGTTGTAACAGATATCTGGTAGTTGTAACACATATCTGGTAGTTGTAACATATGTGTGGGTGTGGTAGTTGTAACACATATCTGGTAGTTGTAACATATGCCTGGTAGTTGTAACATATATCTGGTAGTTGTAACACATGTCTGGTAGTTGTAACACATGTCTGGTAGTTGTAACAGATATCTGGTAGTTGTAACACACATCTGGTAGTTGTAACATATGTGTGGGTGTGGTAGTTGTATTACATATCTGGTAGTTGTAACATATATCTGGTAGTTGTAACACATGTCTGGTAGTTGTAACATATGTCTGGTAGTTGTAACACATATCTGGTAGTTGTAACATATGTCTGGTAGTTGTAACACATGTCTGGTAGTTGTAACACATGTCTGGTAATTGTAACACATGTCTGGTAGTTGTAACATATGTCTGATAGTTGTAACATATATCTGGTAGTTGTAACACATATCTGGTAGTTGTAACATATGTGTGGGTGTGGTAGTTGTAACACATGTCTGGTAGTTGTAACACATCTGGTAGTTGTAACATATGTGTGGTAGTTGTAACACATGTCTGGTAGTTGTAACACATGTCTGGTAGTTGTAACATATGTCTGGTAGTTGTAACAGATATCTGGTAGTTGTAACATATGTCTGGTAGTTGTAACACATGTCTGGTAGTTGTAACACATGTGTGGTAGTTGTAACACGTCTGGTAGTTGTAACACATGTCTGGTAGTTGTAACACATGTCTGGTAGTTGTAACAGATATCTGGTAGTTGTAACATATATCTGGTAGTTGTAACATATGTCTGGTAGTTGTAACACATGTCTGGTAGTTGTAACACATGTCTGATAGTTGTAACACATGTCTGGTAGTTGTAACATATATCTGGTAGTTGTAACAGATGTCTGGTAGTTGTAACATATGTCTGGTAGTTGTAACATATGTCTGGTAGTTGGTACACATATCTGGTAGTTGTAACATATGTGTGGGTGGGGTAGTTGTAACACATGTCTGGTAGTTGTAACACGTCTGGTAGTTGTAACACATGTCTGGTAGTTGTAACAGATATCTGGTAGTTGTAACATATATCTGGTAGTTGTAACATATGTCTGGTAGTTGTAACACATGTCTGGTAGTTGTAACACATGTCTGGTAGTTGTAACACATGTCTGGTAGTTGTAACACATGCCTGGTAGTTGTAACACATGTCTGGTAGTTGTAACATATGTCTGGTAGTTGTAACAGATATCTGGTAGTTGTAACACATGTCTGGTAGTTGTAACACATGTCTGGTAGTTGTAACATATGTCTGGTAGCTTAACATATGTCTGGTAGCTTAGCATATGTCTGGTAGTTGTAACAGAGGGAGGCCCAGAGAGGATGGAGTATGTGGGGAAATAGGTCTAGAGATCCATTGTACATTGGATACAAATGCCCAGTGACAGTCTTTGAGAGGATTGTTCTCAGTTTCAATAGTTCTGCTGAGATTAAAATGCTGTGAAACAGTGTGGTCATGAAATTCTTCACGAAAGCAAGTGCCAATGAGTGTTGACAAACTTTGTTGGCATCTTATGTGAATAAATAGTCACGGCTGTCTCAGCCTCCAGCTACCAGTACTCCAGTCAGTTTGCAGCCATCAACATCATCATGAATAGATTCTTCTCCTCCTCCTCCGCCTCCTCCTCTCTCCCCCCCCCCCCCAAGATAATGATCCACAGAAGGCTCAGGCATTGGGCATGTGGGTAAAAAGTAAGTGTTGCATATCCTTTACAGGATGTCGCAGTCAACACCAGCATTTTTTGCTGTTGTGATCTCTTGGCAAGTTTACGTTCTGTAGTTTGCCATTGCTTTCTGAACGGCACCCATACCATTTCATAAAAAACCAACACAAGATGGTTTGCTGCCAAATCATCTGCAGCTGTCTTTTGAACACAGGTAAGCGGAATTACGAACTGCGCCCATAATGCCATCGCCATGGAGCCGGCAGGCATATGGTGCTAGAGGACCCATATTTGTATAGAGCAGTCAGCACTAGAGGGGTGGTGTCGGTATCACACCGGCCGCCTCTACTTCCCTGGACATTAGCTGGTACCCGTGTTAGGCTGGGTCCTCCTGGGGGGTCCAGGTCCATTTTAGAAACTGGACCATGATAATGTGTACAAAATAAACAAGTGTTCATAGCCTGTAATATTGCGTACAGATTAAGTAGTAAGTGTACAGATTAATGATATGTAAAATATATGAAATTTCATATGGTGTACAAATTAAACAATAAGCATACACAATCTACTATAAGGTATGTATGTTAAATGGTGAGTAAACTCATGTTGTACAGATCAAACAAGTGCTAAATAAGTCATCATACACATGATATGAGGCCATGATAGCTAAGTAGATAGTACACTGATTCATCAACATTATGGTTTGGGCTCAATCTGCACCGCTTGAAACAACCCAGTTTTCTATAACGAGTATTGGCTTTCTCTGAGACAAACTCAAGGAAAAGAAAATGACCACTTCACCTCATAAATATGTGATCAGGTACAGTTTCTGTCTACACCATACCACAGTAAATGCCATATGATTGCTCTCTTTATTCTAAAATACCCGCTAAAAGAAAACAAGACCGTGAGAGAGTAGTGTCATCAGCATTATTAACAAATACACAAATCTTCTCTCCTGACCAGGTTTGATGAGAAAGGCAATTTGGAGATTCTGCTGTTCACCATTCAGAGCAAGATGCGGGCCAACAACCAGCGCCCGTACCTTCCGAGAGAAGGCAAACTGCTGTCTGACATCAACAAGGCCTGGGAGAGACTCGAGAAGGCAGAGCATGAGAGAGAGCTCTCTCTCCGAGAAGAACTCATCAGGTCATTTGTATTTTAGTTTATATTATTTCATTGAATGAAGAAGTATATTCTCATTGAATTCATGTGATTTCTTTGGAGAGCAAACAAGATAGAACTCATTAGCCCCGGGAAGGTTAACCCGATCAACAAATGCCCGCAGAAGTCGGATGTGTCGGCCTAACGGCGCAAGAACGCAGCTCTGCTGTAAACAGGCACAGCGCAGTGACATCCGAAAAAAAAAAAAAACGGATAAACGCAGAAGAAGAAGAAGAACTCATTATGGTATGTGCTAGTACAACCAAGTTTGAAAATACTTTTATTACGGTTATGTTCAAGTACAGATTGATATGCTGCAAGAAATATGTAAAAAAAATTATGCGCTTAGAAAATTGTCATTTAAAAAATCAAAATGTCATTATGAAAGTTGTTAAGGTGTAACTGAGAATAAACCACAAACCTTGTCAACATTGTTCCTCATATGATATCCCGACAGCACTTGTTTGATATCAGAGGTAAAATAGATTCCTGAATTCAAATACATGGGGAGTATGTTTACAGAAACTGGGCGACCTGATAGGTAGATGGAAATAAGATGCCAGAACACTGTTGCAGGGGTCGTTCACCTCTCACTGCTGCTCAAACATCCTAGTATCACCATAGAGACCAGTCAGCATGGCCAAACGGATAAGATTGCTTGCTCTTTAAACTTTCGGCGAGCTGATGCCGAGGTAGCGGGTTCAGCCCCTACATAAGTCAGTTGGACTAAAATGTTGACTGCTCGTCCTTGACATGGGGATGTAAATTACAAGTACCTCAGAAGTCAGAGTGGCTTTGCCTACTGGTGAGAGACAACCACATGCAAAACTCAATCCAGTCCACTAGAAGTAGTAGCATGTGTATGGACTACGCTTGAGTTCAAAGCAAACCAAAAAAAAAATTAAAAACATGGAAACCAAAAGACACCTTATCAACATCAGTACATTCCCTGTCGGGTGTCTTATTTTGCCACAATCTATTGATAACACTGTGGTGTCTTATTTTGCCACAATCTATTGATAACACTGTGTGGTGTCTTATTTTGCCACAATCTATTGATAACACTGTGTGGTGTCTTCTTTTGCCATAATCTATAAATAACACTGTGTGGTGTCTTCTTATACCATAATCTATAGATAACACTGTGTGGTGTCTTATTTTGCCATAATCTATAAATAACACTGTGTGGTGTCTTCGTATACCATAATCTATAGATAACACTGTGTGGTGTCTTCGTATACCATAATCTATAGATAACACTGTGTGGTGTCTTCTTTTGCTATCATCTATTGCATCTCTCCATGTCTCATTCATGCTACACGTATTCCAGGTTTTTCATGATTCATCCGTAGAAATAAACTGCTGCCTTTATGATGTCTGTCAAACATTTCTTTGTTTGCTGTATTTGGTCAGAACATTTGGATAAATATATAAATGGAAAGCTGACATTTAAAATGTCTGTGTTTATTACTCTCTGGGTGCCGCTGTAGTGTAGTTAGTGGCTAGACTCTTGTCTGCTGGCGTCATGGGTGTGAATCTGCATCAAGGCAGATTTAGACAATGATCTGTGTCCCTGGTCGACCCAACTTAAAATGGCTACCAGGAATTGCCTCAGGAAGTCAAGGCGCCCAGGGTGATACTGACCACATGACCCGCCAAAAGCTGATTGGTCTCTACAATCATGAACCTACCACCCTATGACGAATAAGGTGTGTGAAAGGATTTGTAACGTTTCACAAATTATTATTATTACTCTCTGTATGTACTAATTGAACAATGGTAAATATTTCAGACAAGAGAAATTGGAACAACTTGCAGCACGGTTTGGTCGCAAGGCTGGCATGAGGGAGGAGTGGTTGAGTGAGAACCAGCGCCTTGTGGCTCAGGATAATTTCGGCAACGACCTGGCAGCAGTTGAAGCTGCTACCAAGAAGCATGAAGCAATTGAGACTGATATCAATGCTTATGAAGAGCGTGTGTTGGCAGTGGTGGCTGTTGCCAGCGAGTTGGAGCAGGAGAACTATCATGATATTGATCGCATCAATGCCAGGTACTGTGTTCCACATTGTGTCAAATTTGATTTGATTTTCTGTAAAATGTTCTAGATGTTCAGTTTTGTAGAAGTATTTCCTAAAAATAAATTATAAAATAAATAATACAAATAAAATTTTAAAAAAAGTTAATGGTCACATAAATATATATAGATAAAAAATTACTCTTAACCCATTGCAGTTTTGACATACCAAGGATTTGTGTCTGTGTGTGTGAGAGAGAGAGGAGAGAGAGAAAACACATTTTATTTGCAAAATGTCACAGATTGGCCACGCAGGTCTATGTTATATTTGGTCCTTCAGTCATCTTTCGCACCCCACTATCTATGAATGTTTCATATACCATTGAAAAAACAAATACATGTAAAAATGAATGCTGTAAACATACAACAAACATAAACTATTCATGTGTATGAGAGAGAGAGAGAGAGAGAGAGAGAGAGAGAGAGAGAGAGAGAGAGAGAGTGTGAAAGAGAGAGTGTGTGAAAGAGAGAGTGTGAGAGAGTGAAAGGGCAGAAAGAGAGTGAGAGAAAAAGAGAGAGAAAGAACAAACAAACGAACAAACTTTATTTTCAAAGGGTTAAGAATTGGGCATGCAGGCCCTTTTGATATTCTGCCCTTCTTCTCTTTTTCCTCTCATGCGCATTCATGTGTATGAGAGAGAGAGAGAGTGAAAGGGCAGAAAGAGAGAGAGAAAGAGAGAGAGAAAGAACAAACAAACGAACAAACTTTATTTTCAAAGGGTTAAGAATTGGGCATGCAGGCCCGTTTGACATTCTGCCCTTCTTCTCTGTTTCCTCTCATGCGTTATTTTATTCATACATCACTTATGAAGCTAATCTTAGAGAGAGAGAGAGAGAGAGAGAGAGAGAGAGAGAGAGAGAGAGAGAGAGAGAGAGAGAGAGAGAGAGAGACTCCAGTCAGATTGAGGTAATATATGAGTCAGATAGAATTCAATGATATAAGAAGTAATGTTTTGTAGGAAGGACAATGTTTGAGTTCAGTGATATAAAAAGTCATGTTTTATAGGAAGGACAATGTCCTGCGGCTGTGGACCTACTTACTGGAGCTGTTGCAGGCCCGACGCATGCGCCTGGAGCTGACCCTGAGTCTCTACAAAGTCTTCAAGGAGATGCTATACATCCTAGACTGGATGGAGGAGATCAAGGTAGCCAAAGCTTGTGTTTGTACGTCTTCAGCAATCAGTTGCCCCTCTTAAATTGTGGAGTGTTGTGAGTAAATATGATATTATATGAGGTAGTAGCATTGAAGTCTACATGGTTGCTAGTCTACACGGGCTGAAAGGGTAGGTCAGCTGGGAATGAGTTGCTTGATGGCGTGCAGGGTGACAGAACATAATGTATTGTAGTAATGTTTGAAGTTTAATTTAGTGTAGTTGACAGATCAACATCATGGCACATGGGTGTAACCCATAAGAGCTCCGTTCTACTCCTAACTCAAGCTTGAGTCCGGAGAATCTGAGCTCAGTGTGTGAACTCCGTAGCACCGGCGAGGATCCTGAAATACTTTGGGTGGATTTTTAACTCAAAATTTTGCCCCAGCAGCGCTGTTAGGCTACTATTTTTCTATTTCAAACTGCCAAGGGATGTTTTACGTGTGCAACAATACACGCAGGCGTCCGATCTCACTACCCGGAGACCAGGGGAAATTTTGTTACTAGAAGTCCATGTGAAAAAATCCCGGCCCTCATTGGGGCTTGAACCCGGGACCTCAAGCACTTGAGGCGGACACTATACCTCGAGACCACTCGGCCCCTTTGTAATGTTTGAAGTGTTGGCAGACATTAACGCTGTTTGAATAATTGGGGTATGGGTACATATATGGTCATGTTTGAATGTTTGGAGTATAAGTACATATATTGTCTTGTTAGTACATATATTGTCTTCTTTGAATGTTTGGAGTATGAGTAAATATATTGTCATGTTTGAATGTTTGGAGTATGAGTAAATATATTGTCATGTTTGAATGTTTGGAGTATGAGTAAATATATTGTCATGTTTGAATGTTTGGAGTATGAGTACATATATTGTCATGTTTTCAGGCTGGGTACGTAATTGGTCATGTTTGGAGTCATCATCATCATCATCATCATCATCATCATCATCATCATCATGTGCCGTGCCGGTAATCGTGGGCGGTCATGTTTTGCCATCTCACTCGATCACCAGAGTTGTGGATCAGCTCCGTGTTTCTGTCTCGACCATACAATGTGGCCACACCATCTAGGTATTTACTTCTGCCCTCCCCTCGTTCTCTTCCCCTCTTCTCTTCCATCGATCTGGCCAGTAGTCGCCAAGTTCTTCAATTTATTTCTTCTCCTAATTTGACCAAAAAAATTTGCCTGCGTCTAATTTCTCTAATCAGTTTATGATTTTAATTTGTTTCTTATAGGACTTGGTCATTGGTTTTCTATCTATCCATGGTATTCTTTACATTTTCCTCAGAAACCACATTTCCACAGCCATCAGATGTTTTTCCATCCATACAAAAGCACAGGTTCTATGTAGCATGTCAACACTCTTTTTCTCGTAGCAAATGACATCTTTTTATTGGTCAGTATGTTTTCACCTTACAAAAGATGAAAAACATACCGACCAATAAAAAGATGTCTGATAATGTTTGGAGTGTGGGTACATAAATGGTAATGATTGGAGTATGGGTACATAAATGGTAATGATTGGAGTATGGTACATACATGGCAAGGTCTTGTTTCGGTGTTTGAAGCATTTTAATGTGATAATGTAAAATTTGGAGCATCAGTTGATATCTGATATTATAACAGTGGTTATGAATGTTGTCAACCAGGCTCGTCTCATGTCTGAAGACTACGGCAAGCACCTCATGGGGGTGGAGGATCTGCTGCAGAAGCACAGCATGCTGGAGGCAGACATCAGTGTGGTGGGAGAGCGGGTGCACAACGTCAACAAACAGGCACAGAGGTTCATTGATGATGACTTTTCGGAAATTGGAGGTAATCATATCATTTTAAATATACCGGGTGTTTGTAAAGTCTCACTACACTTTGTATGTAGAACAAATTTGAAAAATGAATTACATGACGTCATTAAAAATGTGCTAAAAAATAAAAAATTCATTAAATTAGTTACAGTAGTCACTGCTGTGGTATAATGCTGTTTTGGGGAAGCTGGAAAGTACCAATGAAGTATTCATTATAACAGGTGTTGGAAATGCCCACCATGGGCTTCATGACATGACTGTACACGTCTCTTCATATTGTCAAATACCTTCTGTAACGTATCTGTTGTTATTTCTTGAATGGTAATTCTGATTGCTTCTTTCAGGTCCTCAATTGTGTGTACATTTTGTGTTTGTAAACATTTCCTTTCAAGAAACCCCATGGATAATAATCTGGTGGAGTTAGATCTGGAAAGCGAGCAGGCCAAATTCCACGTGATATGCAATTTGAGAATATTTCTTCCAAAAAACGCAGTGATGCACCATCTTGCTGGAACCACGCTTCTTCAATTTCACGTTCATTCACCTGTTCTAAAAAAAAAGTCCCAGAATGTCAGTAAAATACCGATAGGCATTTATAATGTTTTTGAAGAAAATTGGTCCAATAAAACGTTTCTTTCTAATGCCACTCCATACCCCAATTTTCTCATCGTGTAGAGGTGCTTCATGAAATGTATTGGGATTACAAGTGCTCCAATCAGCAATTACTTGTCCAAATATATTGAGGCATTATCAGTTAGGCGGCTCCAGCCGATTCTATGCAGACAGAAAGACTTCATTTTGAATCTAAAATGACTGTGGGGATAACGTACTACCTGTCACCTTGAAAGTGGGTAGCAAACATGTATCTGTGGAGAAGTAGCCTTGTGGGGGGAAGATGGTTACTCTACTTCATGTTGCTGGGACTAGCACATGTGAAGGTTTATCACTTCACACACAGTAGCATCTGCTGCTGTGTGTTTGCCTGTACTGTCATTGCCTGTACTGTTGACTTTACTGTCATTTCCTGTACTGTCATTGCCTGTACTGTTGACTTTACTGTTGACTTTACTGTCATTTCCTGTACTGTCATTGCCTGTACTGTTGACTTTACTGTAATTTCCTGTACTGTCATTTCCTGTACTGTCATTGCCTGTACTGTTGACTTTACTGTAATTTCCTGTACTGTCATTGCCTTTACTGTTGACTTTACTGTCATTGCCTGTACTGTTGACTTTACTGTAATTTCCTGTACTGTCATTGCCTGTACTGTTGACTTTACTGTAATTTCCTGTACTGTCATTGCCTGTACTGTTGACTTTACTGTAATTTCCTGTACTGTCATTGCCTTTACTGTTGACTTTACTGTCATTGCCTGTACTGTCATTGCCTTTACTGTTGACTTTACTGTCACTGCCTGTACTGTCATTGCCTTTACTGTTGACTTTACTGTCATTTCCTGTACTGTCATTGCCTTTACTGTCATTTCCTGTACTGTCATTGCCTTTACTGTTGACTTTACTGTCATTTCCTGTACTGTCATTGCCTGTACTGTCATTGCCTTTACTGTCAATTACTGTACTGTCATTGCCTTTACTGTCATTTCCTGTACTGTCATTGCCTTTACTGTTGACTTTACTGTCATTTCCTGTACTGTGATTGCCTGTACTGTGACTGCCTGTGCTGTCATTTCAAGTGCTGTCACTGCCTGTACTGTCATTGCCTTTACTGTTGACTTTACTGTCATTTCCTGTACTGTCATTGCCTTTACTGTCATTTCCTGTACTGTCATCGCCTTTACTGTCATTTCCTGTACTGTCATTGCCTGTACTGTCATTGCCTTTACTGTCATTTCCTGTACTGTCATTGCCTTTACTGTTGACTTTACTGTCATTTCCTGTACTGTCATTGCCTTTACTGTCATTGCCTGTACTGTCATTGCCTTTACTGTTGACTTTACTGGCATTTCCTGTACTGTCATTGCCTTTACTGTGACTGCCTGTGCTGCCATTTCAAGTGCTGTCACTGCCTGTACTGTCATTTCCTATACTGTCACTGCCTGTAATATCACTGCCTGTACTGTCACTGCCTGTACTGTCATGTCCTGTAGTGTCACTGCCTGTACTGTCACTTCCTGCTGTCATTGCCTGCACTGGCATTGTCTGTCCTGTGACCTGACACTTAAATTGCACATCCTGTGACCAGGTTACAGACCCTGCAAGCCAGAAATGATCCAGGAAAGAATGAGCATGCTGAACAGTGCTTACACAGAGATGACGCATCTGGCAGAAGAGAGGCTTAAACGTTTGGAGGAGTCTCATGCTCTGTGGCAGTTCTTCTGGTACATGGCTGACGAGGAAGGTTGGATCCGAGAGAAGGAACAGCTCATGTCCTCACCAGACCTTGGCCATGACCTGACCAGTGTCAACCTCCTACTGACCAAACACAGGGTGAGCCAGTTTGACCAAGTCTTTTCAGTTTCTTACTGTCTGTTGTCGTCGTCAGGTCAGGCATCATTTATACTTGTTTATAAGTGTTTTGTGTGTAACTGTTTTATTCATATACGAGCTAGTTGAAATCTGTTATTATTTAATTCACATTTGAGCTCTAATTATTTCATTCGTATACATCAAGTTCTTAATTTTATGGACTAATAGTGGAGAAGCAGTCAACGAGGTTGAAAGGGTAATAGAGCTCGCTCTTAAACTTCCAGTGCACTGATGGCGAGGTAGGATGTTCAACCTCTACACTGGCATTAAGTTGGACTTAATGGTGACTTCTTGTTCAGACAGCTATGGTAAACTACTTAACGTAAATTTGCCTAGAAAAATTGACCAGGGGTTGAATGCAATATCTTACAAATGACATGCAATCAAGAGAGTAGTGGAGAAGTGTCTGTTGATGCGTATGTTTGAGAAGGTTTGACATGGAGCTTTCTAGTTAACTGTGTCCTCTGTACTGTTCTGGTCGGTGTACTCAAACTGTCTGAATGCAGCTGTCTGTACTGTCCAGGTCAGTGTACTCAAACTGAATGGAGCTGAGTACTGTCCTGGTCAGTGTACTCAAACTGTGAATGAAGCTGAGTACTGTCCTGGTCAGTGTACTCAAAGTTTGAATGGAGCTGAGTACTGTCCTGGTCAGTGTACTCAAAGTGTGTGAATGTAGCTGTCAGTACTGTCCTAGTCAGTGTACTCAAAGTGTGTAAATGGAACTGTCAGGACTGTCAAGTCAATGTACTCAGTATGTTTGACTGGACCTATCCTTGTCAGTGTTCTCATTCTGAATGGAACTCAACTGCCTAAGCCAGTGTACTCAGTATATGGGAATGGAATTGTCATGTTAGAACTTAGTATATATATATCTGAATGGCACTGTCAGAACTGAGCTAGTCATTGTACTTATTATGTCTTAATGGGACTTAGTGGGCTGTTCTTGTCAGTTGTGTACTTATTATGTCTTAATGGGCTGTCAGTGGGCTGTTCATGTCAATTGAGTACTGTACTCTTTATGTCATTAAAGACTGACAGGTTTCTCACACGCTGTGGTTGTTATGAGTATTACTATTAAATTGACTAGTACATACTAAAATTACCAATAAGTGGTTACGTCAATTTAATTTGTATGTATTCATAGCATTTTCGTTGATACATCAGAAAAAAGAAACATCAGCAAGTACTAAATGTTCCTATCAGTTTAAGTTAGAATTGTTCATCCGGCATCAGCATCACAGCACTCAAGGCATGCCCATATGTTCTATGTCTTGTTCAGTAGTCAGCATGGATACTAATAGTTCCACTGCTAGTTAGTTACGCAAGCATCTTTTCTGTCCTCTACAATTGATCTTCCTCCTTTTTCTAAACACCTTAGCCATCTCACCCCAAGCTGTCATATCTTCTCCTTGATTCACTGGTATTTGTCTAGTTCTCTCCATGAGCTCCACATTGGTGATTCTCCTCTTGATTCACTGGTATTTGTCTAGTTCTCTCCATGAGCTCCACATTGGTAGTTCTCCTCTTGATTCACTGGTATTTGTCTAGTTCTCTCCATGAGCTCCACAGTGGTGGTCCTCCTCTTGATTCACTGGTATTTGTCTAGTTCTCTCCATGAGCTCCACATTGGTGGTTCTCCTCTTGATTCACTGGTATGTGTCTAGTTCTCTCCATGAGCTCCACATTGGTGATTCTCCTCTTGATTCACTGGTATTTGTCTAGTTCTCTCCATGAGCTCCACATTGGTGATTCTCCTCTTGATTCACTGGTACTTGTCTAGTTCTCTCCATGAGCTCCACGTTGGTGATTCTCCTCTTGATTCACTGGTATTTGTCTAGTTCTCTCCATGAGCTCCACGTTGGTGATTCTCCTCTTGATTCACTGGTATTTGTCTAGTTCTCTCCATGAGCTCCACATTGGTGATTCTCCTCTTGATTCACTGCTATTTGTCTAGTTCTCTCCATGAGCTCCACATTGGTGATTCTGTCATACCATTTAGTTCGTCTGTTTTACACAGACATGATTTCATGAATGTTTGCAGTGTATTTGTAATTATTTTACTGGTTCTGAATTAGTCCTCCTACTGGTCCCATATTAATTATATCCCTGTTTCCGTTAGTGCAGTCACACACAGTACATTCTTTGGCATCGGCAGCATTAAGACTTATCAGGTAATCAACATGTTACATCTTCTGATTCCAGGCCATGGAGGATGAGATGACCCACCACCACTCACACCTCGAGGAGGTACAGATCACCAGCAACCAACTTGTTTCGTCTGGCAACTTTGGAGCAGACCAGATTGTACTGAGAAACGAAGAGATTTCGTTGCAGTGGGAGAGCCTCATTGATTTGGCCACTTACCGCAAGAAGAGGCTCAACGAAGCTGTTGACTTTTACCAGGTATGATGTCTTTCATTGTCTAACATTTTATGCTAATAGAGAAGGTGATTTCATGCCAGAGAAAGTGATTTTGAGCCACAGAATGTGATGTCATACCAGAGAAGGTGATTTCATGCCAGAGAAGGTGATTTCATGCCAAAGAAAGTGATTTTTCTGCCACAGAAGGTGATTTCATACCAGAGAAGGTGATTGATTATTTACGTGCAAAGATATGTTTGCCTATATTTGATGACAGCCAGGAAAGTATTTTAGTTGAGCATGATATTTAGGTGACTGGTCGACCGCTACAGCGTTAATAGGAAAGATAGCGATGCGGCAGAGTAAGACAGCACTTTAAAGCTGTCCTACTCGAATTAGTTTATTTGAAGGGGATTCAAATGAAAACTAAAAATTTTTTTTTTTGGGTTGAATATATACTGAAAAAGTAAAGAACAAATGTATTATTTTTCAATGTAGTCACCATTGCGTTCAATGCAAGTCCTCCAGTGCCAATAAAGTGCTTGGATTCCTGTAGAAATAAATTCTCTTGGTCGCTTGTATAACCACTCATGCATTCCTTTCAATGGACCGAAAATCTTTCCTCCCAATGACTCTTTGAGTTGTCCAAACAGGTGGAAATCACTTGGGGCTAGGTCTGGCGAGTACGGGAAATGTGGTATACACTGAAAGTGGAGTTCTTTTATTGTTTCAACCATTGCATGGGCAGTATGGGGTCGAGCATTGTCATGTTGCAAAAGGACACCATTACTCAGAAGTCCAAGTCGTTTGGATTTGATTGTGGGTCGAATCTTCCTACTCCACTCATACACTTGCCGGACTGACAGGCATGCATTACCGTACTGGATCTTTATGTGCCGATGAATTTCTATAATTTTCACCCTTCACTGATCAAAAAATGGATAGCAAAACACTGCTCCTCTTTGGTGCATGTCAAAAGTGGCCATCTTTAAAGTGTCCTTGTGATGTCACCATATTCATCTACAGTGTGATGTCACATGCTGAACACTCTTGACATCCTTAACAACAACAACATTATTGACAGGTTTATTGTAATTTTTATCACGCTCTTACGGTTTTCATTTGAAGCCCCCTTGTATACTTCTCATAGATTTTATCAGCTGCTTTGTTACTCACACATATAGTTTTGGTGGCTAAACTCCATGCTGTATTGACCCACAGATGAACTCCCAAAAATAGGTCGAGTTCATGATGAGAACTCACCTGACAGTGTTATTCATTAAAGATGCATCTGACTTTGTGGCACTGTGGTTGACCACTTGCATGTATACCTGATCTGAAAATGATTCCTTGTGTAACCTCCTGGCTTGACAACTCCCTGGTATATGTCTGACAACTCCCTGGTATAAGTCTGACAACTCCCTGGTATAAGTCTGACAACTCCCTGGTATATGTCTGACAACTCCCTGGTATATGTCTGACAACTCCCTGGTATAAGTCTGACAACTCTCTGGTCTAAGTCTGACAACTCTCTGGTATAAGTCTGACAACTCCCTGGTATAAGTCTGACAACTCTCTGGTATAAGTCTGACAACTCTCTGGTATAAGTCTGACAACTCTCTGGTATAAGTCTGACAACTCCCTGGTATAAGTCTGACAACTCCCTGGTCTAAGTCTGACGTATGCATGTGGGGGTTGTTATACCAATGGAAGGTACCTCCACAGCTGAAGAAGCAGAATATCAGACAACAGGCAGTTTATAGAGCCTTGGAACAGCTGAAAATATACCCTGGATTACCAGAGTTACTAACAATAATTGCCTGAAAAATGCTAATCAAAATATAACATTATATACAATTAAGATAGAGACAAACAGCACTTTTAGTCATATAATGGGAAGAGAGGCACTGAAAAACATTACGATATCAGTGGGAAAAGAGATAGAGGCAAACAGAGAAATGTTGGTGGGTGGTCTGAGACAGTGGCATGGAGGAATATCAGGAGAGTTGATCCAGGACAGATCTCTGGAGAGAGATGAATGCACATGGTGATGATGATGATGGACATCTGAAGAAGCAGAAGATAACAGACCAGGCATTACTTTTCTCTACACACTAGGTTAGAAAAAAAGGGACGGAAAGAGGAAATGAACCACATGTTGTTTTTTGTTTCAGTTTTTCACCGATGCCGATGATGTGGACACTTGGCTGATGGACACACTGCGCATCGTGTCCAGTGAAGATGTTGGCAAGGATGAAGCCAGCGTGCAGTCCTTACTCAAGAAGCACAAGGTCACATCATTTTGTTCAGTTATAATTTCTACATATACTAGGTGTTACTCACATAATTTCTACATATATTAGATGTTACTCACACAATTTTTACATATATTAGGTGTTACATAATTTCTACATATACTAGATGTTACTCACATAATTTCTACATATATTGTACTCACTTAATTTCTAGATATATTAGGTGTTACATAATTTCTACATATACTAAGTGTGTTAAGTTAGTTGCATATTCTTTACAGGGTGTCGCAGTCAACCCCAGCATTTTAATGGCTGTTTATGATTTCTTGGCAAGTTTATGTTTCTGAACAACCGGCACTCACATCATTAATACAAATGATCAGAATGGACTATCCTCATTGTACACCACACAAGTCAATAAATGCTTAGACTTCATCAACATTTCTACAGGGATGTAATGGCTGGTTAACCAGTTCAGTCTTGTTTCACCAGGTTTCTGATGCCCGTGACATAGTCTTCAAGTCTTGCATCTCCCTGCTTGATATCAATGTCTCTCATCCTGAGCAAAGTTGTTCTCTCACCCATGTTATCAAACTCAGCTGTTGCATCATTTAATGAAGTTGTCTGCTTGTTTCATTGATGGATCTTCTACTAAACCTGCAGAACCAGCAAATGTGTTGCCTTGTAATTTCTTTTAACTTCTTTCTCTGTCCTGGCAAAAAAATGACAGTAATAGTCTGGATTGTGTATGTCTGCATTGACTTAACTCATGAACTAAACAAATTCCAGTGAGGATAAGGCATTTGTACTGGATAGGAAGGACATTGTTTGAGAAAACCAGAGAACTATATAACTAGACACTCTCTTGTCTGGAACCCACAAGGCAAAAGAGATAGCGGGAGGCCTAAAACAATTTGAGAAGAGAATTACAGATAGATGAATAATACATGGGGGAGATGGACGGCACTGCGGGAGATGGCAACAGATGGGACAACTTGGCATGGGATGGTTGAAAGTCTGTATCCCACTTGGGGTTAAAGGGCAGATGAAGAGAAGAAAGATGAAGCATTGGCTCATACCATTACGTTTACATGTATCCAGATGGTATCTTATTTTTGTTCGTGTTCATGGGATCACTCTACGTGCATGTTTATATATAGTTGTCTGTTTCTAACTATTGCAAATCCTATTGTAATATCTTCTCATAATGGGCATCTTTTGCTTAAATAGGAAGACTTGGATACTTTGTTGCATCATTAGTATACTTGCTTGAGGAATTCTTGCTATTGCTTGTATCTTTGCCATCAGAATAATTATCTTCATACCATATATTTTAGCCGATTTAGTTATTTTAGTTCTTAATTTCTGGGGTATCGAATCATTTCTACAACAAAAACCTGTTTATCTGTAAACTTGGTGGTATTAATAGTGCTCCATTGACTTTAGTCCCATTTACTTTTAATTCTTTCCAATGTAGTTAGGTGACTTTGATAGTTCAAATGTATCTGTTAATGTAGCCTGGTGGTTTTGTTATTGTAGTGTAATGGGTAGTTTTGTGAAATGTAACGTGGTGGTTTTGTGTAATGTAACTGGTCAGTTTTTTGTAATGTAACTGGTCAGTTTTGTGTGATGTAAGTGGATTGTTTTGTGTAGTTTACAGGGCAGTTTTGTGTAATGTAACTGGTCAGTTTTGTGTAATGTAAGTGGCTTGTTTTGTGTAGTTTACAGGGCAGTTTTTTGTAATGTAAGTGGATTGTTTTGTGTAGTTTACAGGGCAGTTTTGTGTAATGTAAGTGGATTGTTTTGTGTAGTTTACAGGGCAGTTTTGTGTAATGTAACTGGTCAGTTTTGTGTAATGTAAATGGATTGTTTTGTGTAGTTTACAGGGCAGTTTTGTGTAATATAAGTGGATTGTTTTGTGTAGTTTACAGGGCAGTTTTGTGTTAGGTAAGTTTATTGTTTTGTGTAGTTTACAGGGCAGTTTTGTGTAATGTAACTGGTCTGTTTTGTGTAATGTAACTGGTCAGTTTTGTGTAATGTAAGTGGATTGTTTTGTGTAGTTAACAGGGCAGTTTTGTGTAATGTAACTGGTCAGTTTTGTGTAATGTAACTGGTCAGTTTTGTGTAATGTAAATGGATTGTTTTGTGTAGTTAACAGGGCAGTTTTGTATAATGTAACTGGTCAGTTTTGTGTAATGTAAGTGGATTGTTTTGTGTAGTTTACAGGGCAGTTTTGTGTAATGTAATTGGGTCGTTTCGTGTAATTTAACTAGGTGGTTTTGTGAAGTTTACTCGTCAGTTTTGTGTAAAATTATCGGCAGTTTTGTGTACTGTAAGTGAGCAATTTTTTTTTATTTTAACAAGAATGTTTTATAAAGCTAACTGGGCATTTTGTGTGATATAACTGGGTGCTGTTGTGTGATATAACTGGGTGCTGTTGTGTGATATAACTGGGTGCTGTTGTGTGATATAACTGGGTGCTGTTGTGTGATATAACTGGGTGCTGTTGTGTAATATAAGTGGGTGGTTTTGTATTAATGACTGGGTGGTTTTATGTAGTATAACTGGGAGGGTTTGCATCGAATAGCTTGGTGGTTTTGTTCCTGTAATATAACTGGGTGGTTTTGCATAGCTTGGTGGTTTTGTTCCTGTAATATAACTGGGTGGTTTTGCATAGCTTGGTGGTTTTGTTCCTGTAATATAACTGGGTGGTTTTGCATAGCTTGGTGGTTTTGTTCCTGTAATATAACTGGGTGGTTTTGCATAGCTCAGTGGTTTTGTTCCTGTAATATAACTGGGTGGTTTTATGTAATTTGATTGGGCAGCTGTTTATTACGAGCTAGGTGAGTGTTTTGTAATGTAATCGGGCGGTTGTCTAATGTATGTCAATGAGTGCGTTCCTCTACTTGCAGGAGGTGACAGAAGAGATCAAGAGCTACCAGACTGTCATAGAAGGACTTCATGAACAAGCAGCTAATCTAGGGGAACAGGTGAGAGTTTCAGGTTGTTTTAGCATGACTAGGTTAGGTGTACGTACATAGGTTGTGGGGTCAGTAACAGACTTATTCTGGATACAGAGAACAGGTGAGAGTTTCAGGTTGTTTTAGCATGACTAGGTTAGGTGTACGTACATAGGTTGTGGGGTCAGTAACAGACTTATTCTGGATACAGACATATCCATAACTACAGCAGAAAAAATTTTAGGTGCATATCTTACAGGATGTCGCAACAACCCCAACATTGTTTGGCTGTTTATGATTTATTGGCAAGTTTACTGTCAGTAGTTTGCCATTGCTTTCTGAATGACCGGCACTCATACCATTTATAATAATTAACACACAGTGGTCTGCTGCCAAATCGTTCGCAGCTGTGTTTCGACTGCTATATGCAGGATTACAAACTAAGGCTGTAACTAACCCCTTCGCCACAGAGCCGTAAAAGCTGCAGTCACTGTCATATTGTGTTAGCCTGAGTAGATTTCTGGTATGTAAATAAGTTGTGGCGTCAGTAACAGACTTACCCTGGATACAAACATGGATAACCGCAGCGGCAAAGTTGCAGCTAGTTTTGTGTCTCATGAAACAGGCATGGAGAAATCTCTGGCTTAGTGAAAAAGTATCTATGGTTTGTACAGCAGATGTCATCAGTTCTCTTGTACAGCAGATGTCATCAGTTCTCTTGTACAGCAGATGTCATCAGTTCTCTTGTACAGTAGTCAGAAATGTCCAGTAAGAGAAATGTCCAGTAAGAGAAATGTCCAATAAGAGAAATGTCCAGTAAGAGAAATGTCCAGTAAGAGAAAAGACCTTTTAGCTAGGATGTCTGCACCTTATCCTCTGCATCTTTTGGCAAGACAGAGTAACTAATGCTAAAGTGCTCACATTCACTGATCAAAGGACCGTGTACATGCTGCCTAAAAAGTGCAAAATGCAAAATGATGACCTATCGTTCTTGACTTGGGGACGTTAATTACACGTACCTCTGAAGTCGGAGTGGGTTCGCCTGATGACGAGGGACACTGTTCACAGGGAAAGCTAATCCACACGAAAATTCAGTCCAGCACTACTAGGATTAGTGTGCATGGACTATGCTTGAGTTCAGAGCGAGCGCAAAAAAAAAAAGGTAGAGTACATGTAATACTTGATCGCCCATAGCTTTAACTCATAATTCATCTGTTTGAATATGAGAAGCTGTTCCATATTTGTTAAACATTTCCTTGGTCAATCCTTTTCTCTTTCTGATTTCTGCCTGACAATTGCTGTCATCTGTTATTGATTGTCCTAGGTCAGAAACACTTGACTTGTTCAAGTGACTTTCTATTTACTGTAATGTTGACAATAGGCTCGGTAGTAAGTAGAGGACCCTTTGACCAGCCATGATGTGTATTGTGCATATGGTGCTAGACACATATTTGTACAGTGTAAGATGTCAGTAAGAAAGAGAATGCTGAAATGCTTTATAGAACCTGGTTTTCTGTGTGGCTGTGAATCTTGGAATTTAAATGCACAATTTAGGAAGAGATTGGAAGCAACAGACATGTGATTCCTGAGACGAATGTTGCGAATTCCTTGGACTGCCAAAGTAACTAACGACGACTGCCTGAAAGAGGCTAATGAAACTAGAACACTATATACAACAATAAGAAAGAGACAAACAGCTTTCTTTGGTCATGTGAGGAGAAGAGAGGCATTGGAGAACATCGTGACAACTAGCAAGATCGAGGTGAAGAGAGGCAGAGGCAGACCAAGAGAAATGATGCTGGATGGATTGAGATGGTGGCATGGAGGAATATCAACAGCAGAGTTGATCCAGAAAACCAAAGACAGGTCTGTGGAGAGGTATGAACGCCTACGCCAGCCGGCATGGCCTTAATGATGATGATGTGGTCAGTATCACGCTGGCCAGCTTTGCTTCCCACATTTCCTGGTACCCAATTTGGCCTTGGTCAACCCGTCCCAGGTCAATTTGGTCTTGGTCAACCCCTCCCAGGTCAATTTGGTCTTGGTCAACCCGTCCCAGGTCAATTTGGTCTTGGTCAACCCATCCCAGGTCAATTTGGTCTTGGTCAACCCGTCCCAGGTCAATTTGGTCTAGGTCAACCCCTCCCAGGTCAATTTGGTCTTGGTCAACCCATCCCAGGCCAATTTGGTCTAGGTCAACCCCTCCCAGGTCAGTGTGGTCTAAGTCAACCCCCCCCAGGTCAATTTGGTCTTTGTCAACCCCTCCCAGGTCAACCCCTCCCAGGTCAATTTGGTCTTGGTCAACCCCTCCCAGGTCAATTTGGTCTAGGTCAACCCCTCCCAGGTCAATTTGGTCTTGGTCAACCCCTCCCAGGTAAATTTGGTCTTGTTCAAACCCTCCCAGGTCAATTATAAAAATTTGCTTCCGTGCAGATTCAAGCCCCCTACCAGCAGGCGGGCAGATGAGCATTAAACCACTCAGCCATCGTGGCACCCATCACAGTATTAGATGTGACTGAATTCTAATGATTGTATTCTATGATTTGTCCACAGGACCGCGAATCAGCTGACGTCCAAGCACGACTGACTTCCATCGACAGACGCTACCACGAGCTGCTGGAGTTTGCCAAGCTTCACAAACAGAGACTCATTGACGCGCTTTCGCTTTATAAACTTTTCAATGAGTCTGACGGAGTGGAAACTTGGATTGATGAAAAGGTTTGTGTATTTTAACCAGAGCAAGATACATACAACGTGTCTCCTTCATTGTTGTTACATATGATTAGGAATGATCTGATCCCAAGTGTTAGCACACACGCTCTCAGCTGCTGGACCTCTTGTCTGTTCCCTCATGTAGTGGACACATACCACACTACAGCAGCAGTTCTGCTGTCTCAGTCTTACTCTTTTTGTTAAAGGGATTTAAAGACCAGAGGATCTACTTCCTTGCACAGGGTTTTATCCCATGTGGCATGGTCTCTTCCTGCAGAGGGGCCTGCTTTAAGCCTCACACACATCATGAACTCCATAGCTCCGGTGACAACTCCTGGTTCTTCGACAACAAAAGAATCCGGAATCAGCGTGTATCTGCAATGTTGTTTTCTGCATGAACTGCACTGTCCTCTGTAGATCTTGCGCAGCGCTTCCTCTCTTTAGTCCAATTCATTGAGCAAGTCATTCTTCATCCAACTTCCCATCTTAGAACTCACAACTCAAACTTTCAATCCCACTGGACAAAATGAATGGTCATCATTCTTGATGGACAAACACCAGATCTTGCAGGCTTCCTTAGAGTGACATCTATGGATGTGGTCTCATGAGGCCACGGAGCAGACCTTTCTGAGCGGTTTGTGGTAGTGTTTTAGCATGTATTCTGCAGCTTGAGGTTCTTGCCGATGTGTACACATTGCTGTAGAACCCATCTGTGGCTTTGTGTACATGTGGCTGTAGAGTGTTGTGTCCAAAGATAGTGACTTTTCCTGTCCAGTAGGTATAGTCATCGTGTCTGTGAACAGGTGATTGAGTAGTTTTGTTAGAATTGAAAAAAAAAAACCAAAAAAACTTGTAATTGGAATATCTGGTTGTTGTGATGCAGAACTTTTCTTCAACAATGTGTCAGCCCTTTCATGTTTTCCTCACTGCTTGGTTCACTGGAGTCCATCTAGTTCTCTACCAAAGCTCTGCGTCGGTGATTCTGTCATATCATTTTAGTCTTTCTATTCTAAGCAGGCGTCAATTAATGAATGGCTGTAGTTTATTAATAATGTAACAATTATTTACCCATGAATAATACCAGCTGTCCTAATTTTTGCGAAGAATAACATGTTTTTGGTTTTGTTTGGCATTTACAGGAGAAATTCCTCACAACAATCATTGTGACTGATGATGTTGAAGAGTTGGCCATCATGAAGCACCGCTTCGATAGTTTCGAGCATGAAATGAATGCAACTGCATCGAAGGTGGCTGTAGTGAACCAGCTGGCTCGCCAACTCATGCAGGCCGAGCATCCAAACGCTGAGGATGTGGTGCAGCAGCAGAACCAGCTGAATGCAGCGTAAGAATATTATTTTATCATCTCTGAGAGTTTTGTTAGACTGGGAAAACACTAGGAGTTTTACTTTCTGCTTTTCTTTCTTTTTATGTTGTTGTTGTCAGTTTATCTGTTGATCCTTGCTCTCCAGACAAGTCTGTAGGTGCTCAGATCCTCCTCCCAAATATGCATGAGTGTCTGGCGGCTAATACCGCCAGTTTTGTGGTGGACAATCCTCCTGATGTGTCTCTTATGTCTGGTCAACGATGTGGATTCACTGGTGTCAAAAATCCTCAGTTCTCATCTATCTAAGGGCATTAATAACATCGGCACGATCCATAGACTGGCCATCTTCAGGGGATGCAGAGTCAGCAAGTTTATCAGCTCTATCAGCTCGTTAATTTCCCTCAACTCCTACATGTCCCGGTATGAAGATGAATCTTTATACAACAGACCGCTTCTTTTTTTTTTTTTTTTTTGGTACTTTGCTTTGGGTGTTGATTAACCCTACAAGACCTGAGGCCCTAACCCTAACTGTCCACTATACCTGGGTTCCTGAGCATTAAAGAGAAAAAACCAACATGACATAGAAAAATATTAGTTACATGCAAACAAGTGGTTAGAATAAGATGTAACTTGGAGACATTGTAGAAAATAGGTCTACCTTTCATCTAGTGCTAATATTCCACCTTTGTGTGCCAATCCAGTCTGAATAAATCAAAGTATTGATCAGCTGTTGGACTGTGAAAAGCCTAGACCTACTTCGCTTTCTTGTTGAAGTGCTTGGTTCATCAATCGCTCGTTTCATTGTGAATTTCCATAAATTTTTCGCGTTAATCCACACAAAGTCAATTCAAACCTATGGGGGCAGACATTTACAATGGCTAAACATGAGTTTTGACCATGACTGGTTGGTTATTTTTAAGTTTGTGAAGCATATTTATCACGAAATAGGCAAAATGTCGAAAATTAGGGACAGCGGTATAGCTGCAGATTCGGAAATTTCTGAAAATCGGTACAGCGGTCTGGTAGGGTTAAGGACATGGATGTCTTTTATCATATAAGTGCTTCAGTCTCCTCCAGTTGATCTCACCAAGAGCACCTCAGCATTATGAATTGTTGTGAACTGCGTCTCCTTGTGTCCTGTCTCAGTCTTAGAGTCCACTCAGGTGCAGATGTGATTGTTTGTGTTGATGGCTGTGAGATCTCTATGCGACCGTCTCTGACTGGTGTCACTGCGGGGTCAGAACTGTGTTCTGGTAGTTCTGTGTAGATGACACTCCCATCAAATATTCCCTCATTTAAGATTGTTTATGCAAACATTCAGGACCATTTGTCTTTTTATACATGAAATATGAGTGGTTCTTAAATTTACAAAGATTTGTTCTGTCTAAATATGACCAATTACTTGTTAATTTGCCTTTAGTTGTTTCCATTGATAGTTCTGGGTGAAGATTAGTTGATTCAGCATTCTTTATATCATGTTGTTATTGTTGATCTGACATTGACATAGTCTATGTGCACAGTTTGTCAGGTGTTAGTCCTTTGTTTATGAGTTACTTGTGGAAATGCTCAATTGTCAACATATTATTGTAAGAGGTAGTAAAATTAGCCGTATGTGGAAAATACTAGGCAAAAGACACAGAAGATGAAAGAAAGATGTATGCCGAATGCTTAAACAGCTGTCTGATAAACAATAAGGAAAGATGTATGCCGAATGCTTAAACAGCTGGGTGGTAAACAGTAATGTCAGTAACATTGACTTCCTTTAACACAGCAGATGATGGAGAGAATGTGAGAAACTGTGTTGCCAATATCTGTTTCAGGCCTGGCACAAGAAGAAGAGTAAGAGGAGAATAAATATTGTTTAGGTCACCTCTGTGCTAGAATAGTATCATGGCTTTAATAGCCGTTCAGTAGGATGGGGATACTCAGATACTGACAATAGAGCAGATGAAGTGGAAGACTGAGACTGTTAAAGCTAGCAGAAGCAATCACCACTAAATTACAGAAACCAGTTTTGTGCAAACAGAAAGACATGATAGTTAGTTTAAAATTACCGTGTAGACAATTCAGATTACTGTGTGAATGAATATGTGTGCTGTATATTTCAGCTTGAATGATTTATCTAATTAGTTTATGTTGTGTGATTTCTGCAGTTTGTATCTGACGAGATGCAGCAAAACATGCCAGACAATAAATCGTGCAATCTATTGTTTGTGTCTGCATTACACAAAATAAACTGAATGTGTTGTTGTTCATGGAGGATGTCTTGTTTTTTTCAGCTGGAACAACCTGCGGGAGATGGTTGATGAGAAGAGAGATGAGATCAACGTTGCTCATGGTGTCCAGAACTTTAACATTGAGTGTAATGAAACAATTGTGAGTTGTGTTCATATATAAATAGTTGTCATTCTGTATTTGTTCATCATCGTCATTCAGTCATCATCATCAATTCTTATTTGGCTCAACAAAAGCGTTGAGCCATCATTGCAGTTGTTTTTCTAGTTGACAGAACTTGAATTTGTCTTTCTTGTTGATGTTTGTGATAACATCTTCAGCCTCTGTCTTATTGTTTCAAGTTACTGTCATGTTACTAAAATTACTTGTTTCATTTCAAACAGAATACTAATAGTTCTTAAGATATTTGATGTATTTTTGCCTCCTAGAATTATAATAAAATAATTATAATTATAATGGTAATGTTTATAATTATTTATATTGATCTTTGTTAGTCGAGGTGAGGAAAAGAGCAATATTGAGCCAAACCTGATATATGGAAGCGAGTCATGGACTTAGCAGACAAGTGATGAATTATGTGAAAGCTATGGAGCTGTGGTTGTATAGATGAAAATGATAGCACCATGGATGGATAGAAATAGCAGTGAAGATATCATGATAGAAGTGAACTCACAAAGAGAACTGGTTACTGGCATCAGAAGAAGATAGTCCACATTCTTTGGGCTTGTCATGAGAAGGGGGACGCTGGAGTTTGTCGTCACAAACAGGAATGTTGGAGGGGAAGAGAGGTATGGGGAGAACAAGTGAGAAGATGCTAGACAGTTTGATATCATTACATGGAGGAACAACAGCATCAGAAATGATTGGCAACACACGAGATTGAGGGATATAGACAGAACATGATCTACAAGGCCACACAGCATGAACTATAAGAAGAAACATGTTTATAACATTTTAATTAAAGTGGACGGGGGTCATGAGCAGAAACTGCTGGTCACCTCATGGACCGAATGGTCAACCCATATACAAGACAAGGTATCAGAGAAGACCCAGACGATTCGAATATAGACCAAGGCGGGCAAATAGGTGGAACACCAGGAGAGATGACAGTTGGTAAAATTCTCTGAAGGAAACAGCACAATATGATGGGGTGGGCACACAATTACTCCAGGCCTTAACAAGTGTGCGACGCTGTCCAGACAGAAAAACCTAACAAGTAAGGAACAAACACAATCAACCCATCAGAAACCGGGAAGCTGACAACAAGCAGTTCAATCTACGAAAGACACATTACAAGATACACCATAATAACCCCAATTATAGCCAAGTCGACAAATTGAAGGCTGAAAGGGGGGTATTCGTGCTAAGAATTGGAATTGGAAATTGGAACATTTTAAAAATGTATTTCTTATATATTTCTTATTTCAAAAGTATAAATTGTCTGAATATGATGTATTGCTGTGTGACAACAATGTTTGAAATAAGTGTCTCAAAAAACCTGATGTATTTCTGTCTCAGTAATGAAAGTAATTGTAATAATTCTTTTAAAAAATGATGTATTTCTGTTTCAGTTATGAAAATAATTGATGTATTTCTGTTTCAGTAATGAAATTAATTGCAACAATTCTCAAAATAATTGATGTATTTCTGTCATAGTAGTGATGGTAATGCTAATATTTCTAAAATCACTTGGGATATTTGTGTCTGACATCAAGTGCATATTGTCTGCGTTTCAGAGCTGGATTCACGAGAAGGCTAAAGTGATAGAATCCACAGATGAGCTGGGCAATGACCTGGCCGGAGTGATGACTCTACAGCGCAGACTGAGCACGATGGAGCGAGATCTGGCTGCCATTCAGGCAAAGGTTGGTGGCAGTTTTGGTATTCTTAATTAAGCAACACGTCTGCAGCTGTAACCACCATCACCATCACAACGACCATGTAGTAGGTGCTGTCCAGAATGTCGCTGACATCACAGCCTGGCTATCAGCGGCACGCCACGCCCAAGAGGTGACCGTATCCATCTCTGGCTTACCAGGTACAAGGATAGTTCCCAGACTATGGCTGGGCGTTTTCCCAAGGACCATTTGCATGCAGTCATATTGTGTGTCACCTTGATCTTTTCTGTAATAATTTTAGATACCTGGTCTTCTTGGGTAAGGGCGAGGGGCAGGAAGTCACATGTGTGAGTTATGCATGTTTGGAATCCCATGGCAGTTGGAGATTACAAAAATTAGTCCATGAGGCCACCACCCTGGCACAATTGTAAGGCAGGAAAACCCAGCCATGGGTAGATAGAGCCCATGACCTTGGATGGAATGTTCTACAGGTAGTAAACCTGTCTCTAATGCATGCGGAAGTTGTAGACACTGACCTGTAAAGTGAGTAACTAGGTGTGGCGCTCTTCCTTGGAAAGAGGCAGAAAGAACAACCACCACCTACCAAAACAATCCTCGATTCTTCGCCAGGTCTCCTGCCTGATGCATTTTCACGACCCAGCTATTTTTAAATTTCCTATTTCCGTTTCTCTGTTGGTCTGCTCCTGCCTTTTATTCCATGAATCATATCTTCTATTACTCTTTAGAGAGCTCTTTAGAGTATGATGCTGTCATTTACACAGATGGTTTGGCCGTTCGAAGCGTGAGAAGCTCGTGGGCTTTTACAGCTCAGGCTAGAGGGAGAATTGTGAAGGAAGATTCTGGTGCTTTTGCCTTGACCACAAGTAGTCTGACCATGGAAGTCATGACAGTAAGTAAAGCAGTAACATGGCTCGAGACACAGACATTCACTCGGGCATGCTTCCTTAGTGACTCAATTAGTATGATCAGGAACATAGTGTTGGATTGCATCGAAGACAGTGGTTGGTGTCTCTGGGGCGGTCACGGCTGGCAAAAATTAGTTTCATTTTTGTGCTAGGTATTGCGCATGTACAGGGAAATGAACAGGCTGACATGCTTGCAGGTAAGGCTACTGTGGAGGGTAGATGAGCCATGGACCAGGCTGATATACTAAATGCTCTACGAGAAAGTAAGACTTTTGCGAGAACCAAGTGATGACTGAATTTACAACCAAGGTCAGACTGCGAGAACAACAAGTTAAAAGATGTGTGGCCAGACAAGAGCACTAAAGCCAAAGAAGATTGATAAACCAACACATAACTGGTGTCATGAGCCGCTATACGCTGCAGGATTTACTGAGGAGGGGATCCGAGAACTTATGGACTGAATGGTTCGATGTGCAGTGAGGATGATCTGTCGACTAACTTCTATTACTCTTCTTTCTAAACCACTATGTTGTTTAATATGATCAAAATAATTCAAAGCACATGAAACTTAACCAGTAAATACAGTATACTATAAAAAGTATTTGGTAAACAGGAATTGATGCTTATGTTGTTATAAATACATTTTGTTGGGGGTTAAATGAAAGTGATTGGTGCAATGGATTCTGCACATACGTTTTTTCTAAGAATTTTGTGACAGTTATGTTTAAAAAAATTAAAAGAATATGTATTAAAATAATTTTGTGTTAGAGGTTAAAAATAAACACCAATATAATCTTTGTATTCTTCCGAAGTGTCTTCCAGATTAATATGGGCTACCACAGTCTCTGTTTTTATGTCTTCTTAATATTCTCCCATGTCAGGGTGCAGAATAATTAGTATGTCTTCTCACGGTTATGTTGCCTTCTTTTCTGTTATTCCTACCATTTATTATAATGTCCTCTAGTTTTTCTTTTCTTGTGACATTTCAAATGTTGATGGTTCTTTGATTATTTCTTTGATGACTTGTGTCCTCTAGTTTTTAACTTCTTGTGACTTTTCAAAGAATATTGACTATTTCTTTCTTATGTCTGTGAGATGTTTCCTTTGTTCATGAATGCTCACAGTTTCTTTCTGTCATTTATAAGTTTCCTGTCTGCTTGAATGTTTTCCATTTTTTCTGATATCTTTTATACATTTCCTGATGTCACTGATAAGTTTCATGTGTGCTAAAATATTGACTGTTTCTTTCTGATGTCTTTGATAAGTTTCAGTTTTTTAAAATGAATGTTGACTATTTCTGATGTCTTTGAGAAGTTTCATTTGTTTATGAATATTGACTATTTCTTTTTGGTGTCTTTAAGATTTATTTGTTTATGCATGTTGACTGTTTCTTATACTTATTTTTGTGTGTAATGTCCATTAGCTGGAGTCCCTGCAGGGTGAGGCTGAGAGACTCGAGGAGCAGAAACCAGAGGAAGCTCAAGCCATTAGGGATAAGATTGCAGAAATTAATAATGTCTGGCTGGATCTGAAAGATATGGTAGGTACTTTAACCAAGAATATGTCACGCTGGATTAAAAACGTTAGTTGCTTATCCTTTTACAGGACTTAACAGTCAACCCCAGCATGTTTTGGCTGTTCGTTATGCTTGAGCAAGTTTACATTCAGTAGCTTGCCATTGCTTTCTGAACGACTGGCACCCGTACCATTTCATTAAAAAAACCAACGTAAGGCAGTCTACTGCCAAATCGCCCACAGCTGTGTTTTGAACGTGGGTATGCGGGATTACGAGCTGCATCCCTAATCCCTTTACTAGCCTTGTTTTGAAACAGGATTTCACCACACAGAATTCCACATAAAAAAAAAAAATTACAAAAGCAGGGAGCTGTCAAGGTCTGTGAAGTGTTAGACCATCACAATTATCAGGTCAGGATGCATGGAGGAATAGGTGGGCAGTCATTCCCTTTCGTAGCAAATGATGAGTGCAGGCATCATATCCTTGTCTGACTGCACTCATGACATCAGCACAACCTCTAAACTATTACACTGATGCCTCCGCTGTTGACTAGGTTAGCCTTGTTTAAAGAAAAAAGCTCAGTGACGCATACAGGTCACTGCTATGGTGACATTCAAAATGAGAAAACATATCCACCGCATACCTCTGAAATCGGAGTGGGTTCGCCTCATGGCGAGGGATACTGTTAATCATCATATCATCATCAAGTGCCGTGCCGGCTGGCGTAGGCGTTCATGGCTCTCCACAGATCTCAGTCTTTGGTGTACTGGATCAACTCTGCTGATGATATTCCTCCATGCCACCGCCTCAATCCGTCCAGCATCATTTCTCTTGGTCTGCCTCTGCCTCTCTTCCCCTCGATATTTCCAGTTGTCATGATGTTCTCCAATGCCTCTCTTCTCATCACATGACCGAAGAAAGCTGTTTGTCTCTTTCTTATTGTTGTATATAGTGTTCTAGTTTCATTAGCCTCTTTCAGGTAATCATTGTTAGTTACTCTGGCAGTCCAAGGAATAGCATTACTAGAAGTAGTGTGTATGGACACTGCTTGAGTTCACAGCGAGAGAGCTAAAAAAAAATATCCACCGTAGAGCATTTACAACATGTGTTGAAGAGAGAAGGCGAATACAGCCTTTCAAACAATGTTGCCCTGTAGTCGGGTTCTTTGTGTTCCAATCTATGTGTTGTTTGATTTTGGTGCCGTCAGTGATTGGGCAGTTCTTCACGTATACCAATTGTGTCACATGTGGTTGGGCAGTTCTTCACATATACCAATTGTGTCATATGTGATTAGCGACATCGCAGATGTGTGATTATTCTTGATACATTGAGCCATATTATGCTTGATACATTGAGTCAGATTATGCTTGATACATTGAGACAGATTATGTTTGATACATTGAGTTATACCACAGAAATGGGATCACAAGGTGTGTTTATCTGACCCTTGTGAAGGTGATACACTTGTGAGTTGTTGGGTTTGCACCTATTTTGGCATCAACTGGGACCTTTGGGACACATCATGTAACATGTCTTCACAGAACATCATTCTCATCACCATCAGCAGGAAAGAATCATGATCTTTTGCCAGTTCCCCTGCCTGATTCATTTTCATACCTAGGGTGTCTTTCTTTATTGTCCTCATTTTAATCAACCCCTGCCTCTTTTTTTCAGAAACTGCCTTCCATTACTGTCCTTTCTAAACCATTAGACCAAACCAACATGATGTTTAACATGGCTAAAGGATATCACTTTCTGAGATATGAGCCAGCTTTCTTCGATGTTCAGGTCATGTGAAATGTCAGTATGTTATATCTTCTAGATTCATGGTATTCTAAGAAATGTCAATATGTTACGTCTTCTAGATCCATGGTATTCTAAGAAATGTCAGTATTTTACCTCTTCTAGATTCATGGTATTCTGAGCATCCTTCAATAACGTTTAATTGTGGGAGTAAGAGAGTTAAATAAAGAATTCCTTGACTATTTCCAGCTCAAGGAACGAGACGAGAAACTTGGAGAAGCAGGAGAATTGCAGCGCTTCTTGGGAAGTCTGGATCACTTCCAGTCGTGGTTGTCTCGTACGCAGACCACCGTAGCTTCTGAAGACATTCCCAACTCCCTGGCAGAGGCTGAGAAACTCCTCAACCAGCACCAGCAGTTGCGGGAGGAGATTGATACCTATGCACCAGAGTATGCCAAGATCAAGGAGTTTGGAGACAAGATCACAGAGGGAGAGGAAGATCCTCAGTACATGTTCCTTAGACAGGTGACTGCTTTGTGTGTCTGTTTGATACTTAAGACAGGTGACTGCCTTGTGTGTCTGTTTGATACTTAGATAGGTGGCTGCCTCTTGTGACTGTTTGATACTTAGATAGGTGACTGCCTCTTGTGACTGTTTGATACTTAGATAGGTGACTGCTTTGTGTGTCTGTTTGATACTTAGATAGATGACTACCTTGTGTGTGTTTGATACTTAGATAGATGACTGCCTCTTGTGACTGTTTGATACTTAGATAGGTGACTGCCTCTTGTGACTGTTTGATACTTAGATAGGTGACTGCCTTGTGTATGTTTGATACTTAGACAGGTGTCTGCCTCTTGTGACTGTTTGATACTTAGATAGGTGACTGCCTTGTGTGTGTTTGATAGATAGGTGACTGCCTTGTGTATGTTTGATACTTAGATAGGTGACTGCCTTGTGTGTGTTTGATACTTAGACAGGTGACTGCTTCTTGTGACTGTTTGATACTTAGATAGGTGACTGCCTTGTGTATGTTTGATACTTAGACAGGTGACTGCCTCTTGTGACTATTTGATACTTAGATAGGTGACTGCCTCTTGTGACTGTTTGATACTTAGATAGGTGATTGCCTTGTGTGTGTTTGATACTTAGACAGGTGACTGCCTCTTGTGACTGTTTGATACTTAGATAGGCGATTGCCTTGTGTGTGTTTGATACTTAGACAGGTGACTGCCTCTTGTGACTGATACTTAGATAGGTGACTGCCTTGTGTGTGTGTTTGATACTTAGATAGGTGACTGCCTTGTGTGTCTGTTTGATACTTAGATAGGTGACTGCCTTGTGTGAGTTTGATACTTAGATAGGTGACTGCCTTGTGTGTGTTTGATACTTAGTCAGGTGACTGCCTCTTGTGACTGTTTGATACTCGCCCGTGTGTTGCTGGGGCCCATGCGGGGGAGCAAAGAATAGTAACACTGATGCCTACCATGCATGTCGTAAAAGGCGACTAAGGAGGCTATGGTTCCCTCGCCCTGCTACTGAGTGAGTGCGTGGCGCGACACTGTGAGCTGATAGTTTCGCGTGGAATGCTTTTACATCTGTCGGTGGTGTTTGTAGTGTGAACTGCATGTTCGAACGATGGCGGCCGGCTGTTGCTGGATTGACTGGTTTGCCTTTTCGGCTCACGGGTACATTTTTCAGGAGACTCCTGGGAGTCACAGCTGGAGCTACGGAGTTCGTGCTTTGTGCGGCGCTTTCGGTGGGTCATCCTGCGGAAAGAGACCAAGCCATATGGGATCAAACCCAGGTCCCCCTCTGCCGTGCGTCCACCTTGACGAGGTAGAGGGGCTTGAGCGTTCCAATGACCCCAAGAGCTATGCCGACGGTAGCACAGCTACTGATAGGGTCACCCATGTCGGACAGGTCAAGGGAGAGGGACCAGACGAAGAGACGTACAAACCTGCTGCCTTGTAGGTAGACTGGGGACAGTCAAAGGCTAGGGAAAGCATCCCGAACAAATGCTTGTCGAAATCGGATGTACTGAGCCACAGGCTTGACAAAGAAGTGCAACGTAACTTTATCATTTCATGATGCCACAGATGAAAATTAATCGTTATGGTGCTAATCCCGTGAAGTCCCATCAGGCGGCGATAGTGCCGGGCCCCCTGCCTCGAGGGGGTCCACCCATGACTACTGGTGGTCACCTTCCCCTGTGCTGTGGAGTCAAGGCACAGAGGAGTAGGTTAAGAGCTATTGACCAAACACCCCGGACACTCAACATACTACAATGGAATGCAGAAGGAGTTTATAACAAGAAAGCCTCCCTAACACAGCGTCTTCATAAAGATAGAATAGATGTGGCATGCATTCAAGAGACACACCTCAACGCCAATCGCACATTTTCAGTCGAGGGATATCAGGCCACACGTTTCGACCGCGAAGGACACAAAGGAGGAGTTGTAATACTTACACGAAATACAATACCTTGCAGCGAAGTATCTGTGATCTCTGACAACCAAACGGAAATTATAGGTGTTGATATAATGATAAAGGACGTGAAAATAAGAATTTACAATCTATATAGCCCGGCAGATAAGGATCTTACACTCTCAAACATGGAAATAACTGACACAAATTGCATTGTTGTCGGAGACTTTAATAGCCGTTCAGAAAGATGGGGATACCCAGATACTGACAAAAGAGGAGATGAAGTGGAGGACTGGGAAATAGACTCAAATCTCCATCTACTTAAAGCGGATGACACACCGAGCTTCTACTCCAGAAGATGGATTACCACTTCTACTCCAGACTTAGCTTTCTGCACAGGAGACATCCTCCACAAAATCGATCGCCATGTGCTGGACCAATTAGCAGGTAGTGACCACAGACCAATCAAGCTTGTAATAAATATGGAGTATGTTCCACAGGAGCAAAAGCCTTTGCCCCGTTGGAATTACAAATGAGCAGATTGGGACAGATTTGCCATACTAACAGACAAATATTGTGAAAACATAAATACACGATATGGCAACATGAAGCAAATGGTGGAAAGTCTAAACAGAGCAATAATACAGGCGGCCACTGAGTCTATTCCAAGAGGAGTAAAGGAAAAATTACAAACCATACTGGACTGAAGAACTACAATTTTTGGAGGACAAAGTTGAAGATGCTAGGAAGACTGCAGAGAGAGAACAAACAACTGAAGCGAACATCTCTCTCAAAGCCATCTCAGCAAAATATAAAAGAACAGTAAATCAAACAACAAGAGATTGTTGGAGGAAAAAAACAGGAAACCTGAATTTTGACAGGGATGGAAACAAACTATGGAAACTAGTGAAAGCCATGAACAATGAAGGACCTAGAAACAAACAAATAACAATTAAACAAGGAAATGCCTTGCTTACAGGAAAAAAGGCTGCAAATGCACTAATGGAACACTATGCCAGTGTAAACCACATTGATATTACAGCCGAACAGAAGAAAGCAATCAAAGATAAACAGATACATCATACATATACAGAGACAGCAGCAGAATATATGATGGCAAATCTAACAATGGAAGAAATGGAACAGGCAATGAATACCCTAAAAAAGAAGACATCACCAGGAAAGGATGGAATCACAAATGAAATGCTAATAGGACTAGGTACTAAGGCAAAAAAGAAACTACTAGCAGTCCTAAATTACAGCTGGAAGAGGGCAATAGTCCCACAGGCATGGAAGGAAGCTATACTAATACCAGTCCCAAAGAAAGGAAAAGACCTGGAAGAACCAAATGGCTATCGACCTATCAGTCTTCTTAGCTGTGTAGGAAAATTAATGGAACGCATTATCAATGGCAGGCTAACATGGCATCTGGAAGAAAACCAACTCTTAACACCTCACCAAGCAGGATTCAGAAAGTACAGATCCACTGAAGATCAAATAACCTATATAGCTCAGGAAATAGAGGATGCCTTCCAAGAGAAAAAGCACACACTAGCAGTCTGGATAGATTTAGAAAAAGCATTTGATAAAGTATGGAAGGAAGGACTGAAAGTAAAACTGCAAAAAATGCATGTTTGCGGGAAAATGTACAAATGGATCAGCCACTACCTTGAGAACAGAACTGCCAGGACAAAAGTACAAGGACAAACCAGCAAAATGATGCTGTTGGAGCAAGGTGTCCCCCAAGGAGGAGTTCTTTCACCAACATTATTCCTAGCATATATAAACGACATCACGGAAAATTTTCCAGCCAGAGTACACACATCATCCTTTGCAGATGACCTAGCCATATGGACATCTGAAGAATATATTAGTACAGCTAACAGCAGAATACAGCAAGCCCTATTAGCGCTAAGGACTGGTCAAAATCATGGCTAGTGAAGATAAGTGAGGAGAAAACAACATGCACAGTGTTCTCCCTCTCAACTAAAACTCAGCAACCTAAGCTAGTATTGAATGTAAAAATATTGCGCCATGAAGAAAATCCAAACTATCTAGGAGTCACCTTTGATCGTCGCCTGACATGGAAGACACAGGTTGAGAAAAATCGAACAAGAGCAAGGCAAAGAATGGCAATCATGAAAAAGCTTGCTGGTACAACATGGGGAGCAGATGAGAAAGTTCTCAAGAAGTTATATACTGGACGGGTGAGGCCAGTACTGGAATATGGCATTGCAGCTTGGGCAACAGCAGCTAAGTCAAACTTTAACAAAATAAGTAGAGTCCAAAATCAAGGAATGCGAATCATAACTGGAAGCCTGAAGACAACGCCTATTAATGAATTAGAAAAGATCACTTGTTTACAACCAATGCAGGATAGAAGAGATAGCAGAGCCCAGCAACAAGCTGAAAAATTTAGAAGATTGACAGACCACCCTATGTATAAAAGGTTTAGTGGTTTTGGAAAGGGAAGACTGAAGCGTAGCAACTTTGTAGAAACTGCAAAATGAAAGATTAGGGCAGATCCCATACTTAACATATCAACAGTCAAACCCATTTACAATGCAGACAAGTTCCCAGCTTGGAGACAGCAGCAACTGCCTGAGATGATAGAAAACATTCCTGGTATTGAGAAAAAGAACACTCAGCATGAAACCGAAAGAAGAGAAATAACCCTAAACTACATAAAAGAACATTACCCAAGCAGCAATTGGACCCATGCATATACAGATGGATCAGCCAAAAATTCAGTAGAGAATGGAGGGGGAGGAATTCTCCTAAATTTAAAAAATGGAGTGAAAAAAACACATTCAGTGGCAACTGGAAAGTTTTCAAGTAACTTCAAAGCGGAGGTAGAGGCTCTGAAAACTGCAGCAGAAATGCTCTTGATGGAGGAAAAAAAAGAGACGCAAATAGCTATCTTTACAGATGCAAAGTCAGCTGTCTCAATACTGAAGAGCAATAACAGCACAGAAATAGCTGACCTAAGAGCAGCACTCCTTGGTCTATGCCAGAAATCCAAAAAAGTTGTAATACAGTGGATCCCATCACATTGCAGTATACCTGGAAATGAAGAGGCTGACAGACTGGCAAAAGAGGGCGGACGACTACCACAGCCTGACATAGACATAACCTATAATGAGGCAAAGAGGTTGATAAAAAGCACTTATAGAACCAAATGGGAATCAGAGCATCCAGGCCACCAGAAGGATGATGCATATTACAAACTTGACCGAAGAGAACAAGTAGCAATCTTCAGACTCCGCACAGGACATAACAGGTTGAAATACCACTTGTTCAATAAACTAAAGATAGGAGATACCGATGAATGTAATTGTAGAACTGGAAAAATGACAGCAAAACATTTGCTGCAGGATTGCCCAACGTATGCAGAACAGAGAAAGATATTTTGGCCCACACCTGCTTCATTTGAGGACAAGCTCTATGGAGATATCAACAAGCTCAAGTTGACCGCAGCTTACTTTAACTACATACAGGTTGACATTTAAAGGTGCATGAAGACCCAGAGGCATGAAATGGAATATTGCTTGGATAGCAAATCCATTATGTGGAAAGTCCAAATCGAAAGCTTGCTGTGTGGGCTTCATAAAAGGTGGAAAAGTGTCCTAGTGGCACGAAATGGAATATTGCTTGGATAGCAAATCCATTACGTGGAAAGTCCGAATCAAAAGCCCATTGTGTGGGCTTCATAAAAGGTGGAAAAGTGTCCTAGTGGCATGAAATGGAATATTGCTTGGATAGCAAATCCATTACGTGGAAAGTCCGAATCAAAAGCCCACTGTGTGGGCTTCATAAAAGGTGGAAAAGTGTCCTAGTGGCACGAAATGGAATATTGCTTGGATAGCAAATCCATTACATGGAAAGTCCTAAATGAAAGCTCACTGTGTGGATGTCATCTGCAGACTGCATACTTCTGGTTTCCAGAAGAACAGCCTATGGTGAACGGAAGGCCCAATATACAGAAGTGAGGCTAAGCAGCCATGTGCAGGACGTGACGATTCCTTGGGTGAGCCCAGTATCAGAGCGCTATGTATCGGCTCTGCAAGTATGGAAGCCTCCTTGGATGGCGGGGAATGCCCATGGTCTGCCCCTGCCTTCCCTTGAGGGCTGACCAGGATCTTTGGCTGTTCTATATGGACCAGCTGGGATGGGGGATAACACCACAACAGTGAGAGTCAAACGTCCTAAGAAACCCCCGGGAAGGTTAACCCGGTCAACAAATGCCCGCAGAAGTCGGATGTGTCGGCCTAACGGCGCAAGAACGCAGCTCTGCTGTAAACAGGCACAACGCAATCACATCCGAAAAAAAAAACTCCGGATGAACGAAGAAGAAGAAACCCAGGTCAATGAAGTCTTTCTGGTGACTGCTGTTTCCATCGACGATGAACTGTATTTTTCATGGAGGACTTTTGTGTTGGCATTCTGGCGGCGGCATTATGCACAGTGTACCTGTGCGGGCTGTTGGCTTGTCGATACTCCTGTCTACTCCATTGTTCACATTGGGCAGTGAGGAGCACTGGCACAGGAACGGAGCAATATGGGGACAACCCGTTGCCGTGAAGTTGGAACCACGACTAACTAACTAACTGTTTGATACTTAGATAGGTGACTGCCTCTTGTGACTATTTGATACTTAGATAGGTGACTGCCTTGTGTGTGTTTGATACTTAGATAGGTGACTGCCTTGTGTGTCTGTTTGATACTAGATAGGTGACTGCCTTGTGTGTGTTTGATACTTAGACAGGTGACTGCCTCTTGTGACTATTTGATACTTAGATAGGTGACTGCCTTGTGTGTGTTTGATACTTAGATAGGTGACTGCCTTGTGTGTCTGTTTGATACTTAGGTAGGTGACTGCCTTGTGTGTGTTTGATACTTAGATAGGTGACTGCCTCTTGTGACTATTTGATACTTTGGTGACTGCCTTGTGTGTCTTTGATACTTAGATAGGTGACTGCCTTGTGTGTCTGTTTGATACTAGATAGGTGACTGCCTTGTGTGTGTTTGATACTTAGACAGGTGACTGCCTCTTGTGACTATTTGATACTTAGATAGGTGACTGCCTTGTGTGTGTTTGATACTTAGATAGGTGACTGCCTTGTGTGTCTGTTTGATACTTAGGTAGGTGACTGCCTTGTGTGTGTTTGATACTTAGATAGGTGACTGCCTCTTGTGACTATTTGATACTTTGGTGACTGCCTTGTGTGTGTTTGATACTTAGATAGGTGACTGCCTTGTGTGTCTGTTTGATACTAGATAGGTGACTGCCTTGTGTGTGTTTGATACTTAGACAGGTGACTGCCTCTTGTGACTATTTGATACTTAGATAGGTGACTGCCTTGTGTGTGTTTGATACTTAGATAGGTGACTGCCTTGTGTGTCTGTTTGATACTTAGGTAGGTGACTGCCTTGTGTGTGTTTGATACTTAGATAGGTGACTGCCTCTTGTGACTATTTGATACTTTGGTGACTGCCTTGTGTGTCTTTGATACTTAGATAGGTGACTGCCTTGTGTGTGTGTATTTAATACTTAGATAAGTGACTGCCTTGTATCTTTGTTTGATGCTTAGATAGGTGACTGCCTTGTGTGTCTGTTTTTTCACCTATTTATCTTGTTGTAAGTTATTGAATGGCAGATAAATATGTGGACCTAACGTTGCTGTTGCACTTGTCTGTTGGTCCTGGTGTAAATGTGTGGAGCAGATTCAAACTCCCACTTTGCTGTCTCCATTTTCTGGGCACTTTGAGTTGGATATAGTAAAGAAATTGTAAGAGAAGAAACAACATGAACAGAGAATAAAATGTTGCATACTTTTAGCAGGATGCCTTGGTTGTAGAGGTGTCTTGGGTAGAAATGTGCCTTACAGGTGTGTTGGCTTTGGCTGGTATGTCACTCTCCTACCAGATCCATATTTATTACGTCCCTTCAAAAGATCATGACTGCTAGGGTAATTACCGATACTGGGTTGTACCATAAGCAACTGAGTAGATACACTATGGGTTGGTAGATAATACATGAATTACTCCAAAATTACCTGGGGGGAAAAAGTGATAAATTGAGATAATGACTAGACGAGATAATTCAGGGACCATCTTTGGGCAAGTAAGCTTGACATCCCACAGAATGGTAAGCATGGAACAGAATATGCTAGAGCCATGACTTCACAGAAATATATGTTAAAGTATTTGCATGTTCATGAGTCTTTGAAGTCTAATACTTCTTGTTGTGTTTACAGAGATTGCAAGCTCTTGATGATGGTTGGCATGAGCTTCTACAGATGTGGGAGAACAGACAACAGCTGCTGTCTCAGTCTCTCAGTCTGCAGGTACTGTCACCTGTCTTGAAGACACTTCCTTAGGACAATGATAATTATTTCATGAGAATTTTGTATGTGTTATATTTACTGTGCTGTTCATTGTGACTGAAGAAATCAGAATTCTCCCAGACAATTTGATGTTCATTTTGTGTTTCTTGTTTATACCCTGGGAGGTAGAAGTTCCTTTAGTCCATGGTGTGTATGAGACAGAAAGGCAGAGAGAAAGACATTTTTCACAGGTAATTGGTTCGCAGCCATCTAGCAAGTTGAGGAGACTGGAGAGAGAGAGAGATCACACACACAAACTAAAATCCACCTACCTACCTTCATTTGGTGAACCAAAACCAGTGACATGTGTGACAGAACTTCAAATTAAAAGAAAAAGAATTATAGGGAACCAGATTTAAAGAAAATATTTTATTGTTTTGGGAGAAGATGTAAAGTCATCTTTTAATGTTCGCACATTTTTAACAAGTATATGTGATTATATGGGCTCCCTGTGATTGTACATATTATCTATAATCACCTTTGACATTACCTTTAATCTTTTGGCCATAACCTTTGATCTCCTGTGATCACCTTGATGTCCTACAGCCATCTTTGATGTCAGGTGATGCAACATTTGATCTGTTAAGATGCGACCATCAATGCCCTGTGACATGGTGCCGGTGAAACAACCCCTGACTTCCTGTGATATGACTTTTTCTCACACGACTTTCCATTTTCTATGACAATATGACCTTTGATCCAGTAACCCCTGGAAATGTTTTCTTGAAAATAATCTGTTTATTTTAAATCCTGCCACAGATGTTTTTGCGTGATGCTAAACAAGCCGACGTTCTACTCAACCAGCAAGATAATTTCCTGTCCAAGGAGGAAGTACCCGTATGTACAGCATTTATATTTATTGTTTGTTCTCGAAACCCTCATTTATATGTGTGGTTTATTCTCAAAATCACATTTACATTTGTGACTTATTTTTGAAACCCTCGTTACATTTGTGCTTTATTCTCGAAGCCCTCATTCACATATGTAGCTTTGTCTTGAAGTTCACAGACCTCGTTTTGTAAAACTACCTCAAACTTTTTGATTAATTTTAGCTGCAATGTTCTAGTCCTGAATTTTATTATTGTTTTTATTGCACTGAATTGGTTAGTCTATAACTTTGTTTTTTTCCCCCATCTGTCTATCTGTGTTTGTCTATCTCTGTGTGTGCGTGTGCACGTGCATGTCTGTCTGTCTGTGTTTGTCTGTCTCTGTTTCTGTCTCTCTGTCTGTGTTGACTGACATTTGAGTGGGTCTGGTTGCGTGACATGTATGTAGAGAAGGCAATAACTAGAGGACAGTTTGCATATGACTTTCAGTTGCAGAATGATTTTTGTTTTTATACAATTTATATATAATACTTTCAGATAATTACAAAGAATATTGGGTTTTATCTCACAATGAAAAGGCACAATTGAACTACTTTCAAAGAAACAAAATATGCTGCAGTGCATGTTGAAATTTCTGGCCTGATTTCTTAAAATCCTCACACCAAACATAAAAGAGCTGTTGCTGGTTACACACAAACAACACCTGATCATACGTGGCGCATAGCTTGGGACAGAGTACTAAACCGGTTACTTGTGTTGTCAGCTGTGGTGGTCTGTTGTGTAAATCTTGCATCGTTAGTCTGTGATGTGTGGACAATAAACTGACACAGTTTATCTGGCTGATTGTCAGCCTGCCTGTCCTTAGATTGTTGCTTCCGAAGGCAGCGTTTGGAGAATTTACTCTCTGAATTCAGTTTTTGGAATTCTTCAGGTTTACCCTATAAATAACATATTTTATTTAAGTTTACATTTTCACACCCTTAGAATAGACATTCAAAATTCAGGTCATATTCTGAAATATACATGTCTTACACAAAATTGTGTTATTTTCCTGAGAACATTGTCTGTTAAGAAATAGATGTTTTATTGTAAAGAATGTAATTTTATGAAGAACATTTGCTGTATAGAAAGTGTTAGTTTCCTAAGGTCATTGGCTAGATAATAAGTCATGTTTTATTCCAGTTTACCATTACCTGAAAGCTACAGATTCGTATCTGGTTGAACAGTGTTTACAAAAACACCTGAGGATATTATACTCCAGCCTAACCCATGGGTAGTCAGTCAGCCTCGCCTTCTTAGATAAAGGTGGACACATAATCAAACTCTTAACCACATAAACAATCCCAGGAAATTGACTATAGCAGGTCAAATAAGCTGCCGCCCATGCAAGATTTACAGTTAGAATACCTACCCACAACAGAATCATTATAGTGTGCTTGGAGAGGTGATGGGCACTGCAAAGTGAATCTCTTGCTTTGGAAAATTCTGATTAGTCTACACTGAGTGTTGATGCTTCCGCCGTGGTGCTCTTATGACCTATTGTTTTGTGGTTTGTTCTGTTTTGATGTAACTGTTCTTCCGTGCAAACACTGGAGCAAGGATGTATAATAGAATTGATTGTACAGAAGCATTTGTCAACAACCGGAGTGAGAATCTAGTAGGCCCTGCTCAACCATGATTACTTATATTTTCAGGAAGTAGATGACGTTCTCGAGTGGTATTTACATGCCAGGGGTCTGTCGTCAGAACCTCCGACAGTCACTGACAACTATCGGATAACAGTAAACATGCCTTATAGTAACATTTATCATACACAGTTTACACAATTGTAGCACATAACATCTTTATCTGCTTGGATTATTACTGCAGTAGCAACCATAATATTGTAGCTGGCATATAAAGGGATTTTTATATTTGTGGTAATTTAAGATCAGTGGTTTTTTAAGATGAATGCTGAGTGCGGTTATTGCAGATTATATTTTCAGTTGCATAAGAAACACAGCTGGATAAATAAGAAGAGACAGAGACAAATGAGAAACTCAGAATAAGTGTAGGGGCAGCACTTGTTATGGACTTTATAGAACAACAAAGAATTAAATTGTTCGGACATCTAGTTAAAATGCAACAAGATCAACCAGCGGCTAGAATATTCTACATGAGATCATATAGATGTAAAAGAGACATTGAAGAAATCAAATATGTTGTTAGTACCTGCAACAAGGCAAATGAAACACAGACAGTAACACCCACCTCTTCTCTGCAAAGCTTCCCAGCAAAAGCAGCAGAACACAAGAAGAAGATATTTTCATTTGTTTGTCAGTTAGCCCTAACCACTAACATCGTAGAATTAATACGGTAGTCATTATTGCTGTAAATATATTAACCTCATAGAATTAATAGCTTCCATTGCATTAATACCATATAATTCATCTGATAGTAATCACAGCTATAAATACACGAAGTCATGGAATTAGTTCAGTTCAGCTTGTGCACTTATTGCACTCTGAAAATGTCCTATGTTTTCAGATCACCTCTGTAATAACTCCTTAAACGTTCAGCAACTGACTTTGCTTGTTTGGTGTTGATTGACAAGTCTTTTCTTGTGCTCGTACTTCTTTTTTCAGATCTTTGATTCAACTGTTTGCATGCATCTAACTATTGAATGAAAGAATTAATATGTTAGTAATGACTGCTGTCGTTTGTGTCTGATCAGGGCTGTTAAGGAAAGCACAGATAGGAACACTGTAACCAACCATGCATGTCATTGACACGAGACTGACTAATAGAGGGAAACAGTTACTTATAAACTACAAACATTAATTAACTAGTGCGTGTGCAGAATAGGAGGATTTAAATGGTATGACAGAATTGCTAACATAGAGCTTTTGGAGAGAGCAAGCTCCGGCATGTCCAGAGGTGAGGAGGACACTGGCATTGGGTAGAAAAACGCATTGAGAAAACCTGGTAATATAACTAGAAAGTCCTTTCTCTGGAGCCCACAAGACAAATGAAACGGGGAGACCCATGGAGAAAAGAATTTAAGTCAGTGGTGAATAAAATGACCTATAACCTCAACCCAATTGAATAGTGAAAATCACAACTTATATCTTAACATAGCAAAAACAAAGATAATGCATACAGATAAAACTACTATGGAGAAAGAAATATATGTTAATGAGGAAAAATTGGAGGTGGTGGAAAATTTTGAATATTTTGGGTCATTGATTACCAACAATGGTGACACAATGAAAGAAGTTAAAGGACAAATATCTCTTGCTCTTCAAAGACTAAAACAACTGAATAAATTGTAAAGTGGAACATATAGAACTACACAAATTAGATTTGTAAGAGCATGCATCTTTCACATTGCAACATACGCCTATGAGACCTGGACACTTACTAAACAAGCTGAGCAGCGCATAAATGCCTTTGAATATAAATGTTATAGACGAGTTCTAAGAATATCTTGGATACAGAAAAGAACAATTGCATCCATACTTCAAGAGCTGAATATTGAAGAAGGTTGGCTATTAAAGATAATAAAACTAAGAAAATTGAAATATTTTAGTCACTTGAAATGTCATGAAAGTTTGGAGAGAACAATAATGGAGGGGTATATGTCTGGGAAGAGAGGAAGAGGAAGGCTGAAGAGAAGATGGGTGCAGGATGTGGCAGATGATCTCCAGATGGATGTATCGAACACGGGACATCTTACTTATGATCAAGAGGATTTCCGGAAGGTTGTAATGCGAGCGAGGTTCTGCAAAGGACGTGCTACTGAATGAATGAATGAATGAATGAATGAATGAATGAATGAATGAGTGAGTAAATGAATGAATGAATGAATAAAATGGGGAGGACATGAAGGGAGCTGCAGGAGATGGTAAAACATGGAAGGCTTGGTGAGAGTGGGTTGAGGGTCTCTACTCCATTGGATATTAATTTCTGGTGCTCTTTAGCCTCCAGTCTTCTGGTACCTTCTAGGACTCAGTCTATTGTTTTTCTGGCTGTGTTTTCTTATTCTCTCTGACACCCTCGGAATGTCCCAACTGCCTCTCCTTGATTTCCAGATGTTTCATCAGTTTGTTGGTCAGGTTCCATAGCTTACATGTGTTGCCACATTGCAAGTGAAAGTATTGATGGTGGGATCTACTAACCTTGTGGTACCTGGCATGCCATAATTACTTGAAAAATCTTGAGGTCAGGTCTTGCGGGATCATTTCATCTATAATTTGAATATTCATGGATTGTCAAGAACGAACATTTACCATGATGGACAAGTGTCTTTCTATCTCTATATCTCTCTGCCTCTCTTTCTCTCCTTCTTAACTCTTTCGTCTTAATTGATTGTTTCTCCTCATCTTAAACTTTATACCAATAAAAATCTATTGTCTCCTCACCTCATTTGTTTCTTTCCTTTTCACTGTTGCCTCTCCACTCAGTCTCCATCTTTCCTCCGATCCATTAATATCTTTCCTTCACTACATCTGTCTCTTCCCTATTCCATTCATATCTCTCTTCAACTTCATTTATGTTTCTACTCTTGCTCTATTAATGTCTCTTCTCTGTTGCATTTATACCTCTCCCCTGCTCCATTGTCTCTCCTCTGCTCCCTTGTCTCTCCCCTGCTCCATTGTCTCTCCCCTGCTCCATTGTCGCCCCTTTTCTGTTTCTACTCTTGCTCCATTAATATTCCTTGTCTGTTGCATTCATGTCTCTCCCCTCTTCCATTAATGTCTCTCCTCCTTCCTTCTCATCTTATACTCTTTTTCCTCATTATTTCACCTTTTTATCTGTCTACCTTCTTTTGAAAATAAAGTCTGTTCGTTCGTTCGTTCTCTCTCACTACCCACTGTCTTATTCTCTGTCTGTCTGTCTGCCTGTCTGCCTGCCTGCTCTCAAATTCATCTCTCCATCTCTCAGTTGCTCTTTTTGTCACTTTCAGAGCACCCCCACCTCCCTCTGTATTTTTACTGATTTCTGTATAAAACTCAGATCCTCGCCATTTGTGTATGTTACACATGTCAGTCTGTGTTGATTGTACATCATTTGTGTTTGAATCTCTGCTATTGCTCTTGATTAACCCCCATTGGTTTGTTCTGTGGGCTGCCCGTAACAGGTGGCGCCTCTAGATAAGCAGGTAACATGGACTCCTTTCATGTGTGCTTTGTTTTTTCATGTGTGCTTTGTTGTCAGTGTGTTTCATTTGGTCATTCTCCACCCTTTCTGCCTTCTCAATGTTAGAGGTTAATCATGGTAATATCATCTTGAGTAATTCCAAGCTTTCATTTGTTTTACATTTCTGCAGTTAAGTTAACACAAATGAATCAGACAACATCAATTCAGCAGTTTGTTTTTGTCTAATTTAAGTGCACATTTATAGCACATATTACATGTGTATATATTTATAGCACATAATTGGATCTTACATGGGCATTTTATGTGTTGAATCAAAGATGTAATGGTTAATTGGGAACACCACGTACTATATATCTTACTGTTTTAGGGAGATTATTACTATAGTTAGTAATGTAATATGGTCAGTTTGATGTTTATTATCATGATGTATTGTCAGAGTATGTTGTGTGTACTGTACCTTATTAGCACAGCTACAAATCAGATCATTCAGCATGTGTATGTTGCATGGGAGGTGTTGTGATGTAAAAGGGACACTAGCTTTTACCATTAGCAACCTAGAACTGTCATTGCTGACTCATTGACATATGGGCATGAGACGTGGTGAAACAAGACACATATGGAACGACACACGTGGAAGAAAAAGTTACATGTGGAAATAAGACATACAGTGTGTAGGAAATGGTGGGCAGACTCCAGTAACATCCTAGTTTAAGAGAAGATGGCACAGCATTTGTGATGACCTAGAGTGAGTCGGGAGTACAGTAAGAGGTGTAATACACATGATATCACGTTGACTTTGTTATCACATCTGCGGTGTACATGGTACAGTAGCAAATGCCATTTGATACATCAGAAGAACACAGACATCATAATTGGTTCTCACACTTAAGTGATTCTGAACGCACATGTACTCTGGAGAAAAAAAGACATGATACTTTGACTACATAAAACAATACAACAAATTATTTAAAACCATAATGGAGGGAACATTTGAGGACAAATGTGCAAGAGGGTGGAAAACATATGAACGAACAAACAATATAAAGATATGGTCATGATACAGCCTAGCATAATATAGAACGTGAGCTCGGAATAGAAACTGCCGGTGCTTCAACCCTCACTGTGGAGATGACGATGATGGTGATGATGATGATGATGATAGACTGTAGAGTTCAACTTTCCATAGAAGGGGGGGGGGGGGGGGGGGATAAAAAGTTAAGGTTCTTGTTTTGCTGTGTGTCTTGATTTGCTGAGTTTCACTTGGATTGTACATCTTCCATCTGATGTTATAAATGCCCCTAGGTATTCACTTCACTTAAATTCTCTTCATGTTTCCAAACTTATACTTCACTTAAATTCTCTTCTTGTTTACAAACTTGTACTTCACATAAATTCTCTTCATGTTTCCAAACTTGTACTTCACTTCAGTTCTCTTAATTTTTACAAACTTGTACTTCACTTCAGTTCTCTTCATGTTTAGACTTGTACTTCACATAAATTCTCTTGTTTCCAAACTTGTACTTCACATAAATTCTCTTCATGTTTAGAAACTTGTACTTCACATAAATTCTCTTGTTTCCAAACTTGTACTTCAGATAAATTCTCTTCATGTTTAGAAACTTGTACTTCACATAAATTCTTTTCATGTTTAGAAACTTGTACTTCACATAAATTTTCTTCATGTTTAGAAACTTGTACTTCACATAAATTCTCTTCATGTTTAGAAACTTGTACTTCACATAAATTCTCTTCATGTTTCCAAACTTGTACTCCACATAAATTCTCTTCATATTTACAGACTTGTACTTCACATAAATTCTCTTCATGTTTACAAACTTCTACTTCACATAAATTCTCTTGTTTCCAAACTTGTACTTCACATAAATCCTCTTCATGTTTAGAAACTTGTACTTCACATAAATTCTCCTCATGTTTACAAACTTGTACTTCACATAAATTCTCTTCATGTTTACAATCTTGTATTTCACATAAGTTCTCTTCATGTTTACAATCTTGTATTTCACATAAGTTCTCTTCATGTTTCCAAACTTGTACTTCACTTAAATTCTCTTCATGTTTACAAACTTGTACTTCTCTTAAATTCTCTTCATGTTTTCAGAATTTTGCATCAATTATTAAATTCACTTCTGTATGCTATGTTTGTACGTGAGCTAAAGTCACATTAGTGTCTTTAAATATGTGTGAGGCTAATTGGTGATACAGGTAAATTATGTATTATGTTTGATCTGAACGTGATCAACTTTGTTCCTAATCTTTGCTGTGTTATTCTGTCTTTGTCTACATGTTCACTATATTTGCATTTCCCAAGCTTTGTTGTCTTTTAATTGATTTATTCATACGGGTATAATACATGTTGTAGATTACCAGCAGGAGTATGTTTATACACAGTTGCTATTTGTTCATTTGCACTCTATTATGGATCTATATATAAGTTGGTATTTTATTGGTGATTGCAGTATGTTATTTTTAACACTTGATATTATACCTGTTGCTATCATTCTGATATTGCCTACTTGTTTAGTGTGCTTGTTTTCAGAAGCTCTTTTGTTATTATGTTTATTTGTTCATGCAGATACTGTAGACTTTGTTGATTGCTAACGAGTATATTAATTCACAGTTATAATTTGTTTATGTGTTAATTTGCAAGGTATTTTGGATCTATAAAGATAAGAGCTGTAGTAGCACAGTGGCTTGCCTGCCAGTGGTCATGTGTTCGAACCCCTTTAGGGGCATGAATTTTTATCCAAATTGATCTAGGCTACCAGGGTAACCCAGCACAACATGGGTACCAGTAAATTTGGGAAGTAGAGGTGGGCAGCGCGATATTGACCACGTCACGCACCAAGTGCTGTTAGATCTATATATATATATGGGGCTACCACCAGATACCCACATTTCCTCGGGGTGTGGGAACGGGTCTTCTGCCTTGTGCTGAAATATGTAAGTGGGTATTTGATTTGTAATTACATGTTACTTTTGAACACCTCGTTATATATCATCTGCTGTCATAGGAAGTTATGTATCATATACCAGGGTGTGGAGTCAGTATGAGTAACTTGTAATATCAGCTTACAATCTTGGAGATGGAGGCTGCATTTGAATCTGTGTGACTGAATAATAGATATCTGTGGCTTTGTTGCCTTCAAGTGATATTATACAGTCAGATCTGTGGTTCTGGGATATCATAGAATGCTTTTTTCATTGTTGGATTGAGTGGCAATTGATGGTACTTCCTGAAGTACAGAGCATAGATGACGCTCATTTGTCTCAGAATTGTGTGGACAGTGTCTACATTCTGTCAAGGTTGGGGGGGGGGGGGGGCATATTCTCTTCCGTGGCCATTGGGGCTAGCAGAGCATCAAGCGTAATAACAGATTGTGTTGATGTTCTTTCATGCCCGTTGGTTGGCCTTGTATATCATGGTGGGTGTGCAATAATGTGTGGGCATATGGGTTATTGGGTTTGTTTAAGTTGGTGTGGTAAGATGGTCGAGCCGTTTCCCAGATATGACCATCATTGTTGTAACTGTTTTTGTTTTTGGGAGCTAAATATTAACCAACAGGTTGGGAGGGGAGGGGGTGAGGTAGGGTTTGTGATGGGTGAGGTTTGAGGTGGGTTGGTACCACTGATTGGAATGCTCCAGTGTGAGTGCTCTCCCACTTCTGGACAGTTCAGCTCCTGCTTGTACACACTGCTGTTTTTTATTGCCAGTATCATGAGGTAATCCATTTGGAAGTCAAAATAAAGATCATCCTATAGCAGACATTGCTAGTTAAGAACTACACTTGTAAGGTGTTTACATATACTGTTTCACATACTGTATGAGGAGGGGTGACTAGTGTTCTTCCTCACCAGTCTGCTGCTCCAGACTCAGCCTAACAAGGTGCCGGTTTTATGTCTGAGAGGGATGTCTGAAATATCCCAGTTGCACTTTCCAGATCACTTGATCACAGATGTTTGGCTACTACTGACTCTGACTAAGGCACTATGTCTTGATGCATGTATATCATCATCAAGTGCCTTGCTGGCTGGCATGGGCTATCATGCTTCTCCACAAATTGCGTTCTCTGACGGTGTGGATCAATTCATGTGTTGACTCCTTTCCATGCCATGAAACAAGAATTAGCTCTCACTGTCTTCCACTATCTCTCTTTCCACAAATCTTTCTGGTTGTTCCAGTATTTGTCCTCTCATAATGTGGCCAAAAAATTAGGAATGCCTCTTTCTGATGTTTGTGATAATTTGTCTTTGTGACTTAGCCTCCTTCAATGTGATAATTTGTCTTTGTGACTTCGCCTCCTTCAAAATGACCAGACCACTAATTTTGGCTGTCCAGTATTCTTCTATAAAACCTCATCTCCAAAGCTTCTATATAAAGGCTCTCTCTCTCTCTCTCTCTCTCTCTCTCTCTCTCTCTCTCTCTCTCTCTCTCTCTCTCTCTCTCTCTCTCTCTCTCTCTCTCTCTCTCTCTCTCTCTCTCTCTCTCTCTCTCTCGCTCTGTGTGTGTGTGTGTGTAGTTAGTTAGTTAAGGGTGGGTTGTTGTGACATTTAGCAAGTCATATAGATAGATTGCATCTAGAAAGTAAGTTCTCTCTAGTCAGCTGTCCCAACATATGCTTACAGACTTCAGTTCAGGCTGCTGAAAATGTCATCAAGCGCCACGAAGCTTTCATCACCACCATGGATGCTAATGATGAGAAGATCAACGCTGTCCTACAGTTTGCCAACAGGCTCATTGATGAGAATCACTATGAGAAGGAGAAGGTCCACAAGAAAGCCGAGGCCATCAGTGAAAGGTAAGGTCTGAGTTTGTGAGATGTGTCAGGTGAAAGAATCCCAGCACAGTTTGTATGGATGTCTGGTCAGCTTTCTCTATGGCTGTGTGTGTTAGACAATGTGTACACAAATAGTGAAGAAACTAGAGGCAGCTGAGAAGTGGTTTTTGAGAATCAAGGACAGAGAAGAAATCAGATGATGAGGTTTTGTATGCTACTCACCAAAACCATAAGGAAAAGACAAATGAAATTTATGAGACATATTGGCAGACGCGGTGGAATTGAGAAATTAACCTTATGTGGGGAAAATAGTACTTTTTAAGCAAGAGAGGCAGAGGAAGGCGGAGAAAGATGTATGGGGAAGCCTAAACAGATGTACAACAAATAATAATATAAGCAACGCCATCTTCATTCATATGTGAGACAGTAGATGGATTGGAGTGTCAAGAACGTCTCAGGCACCCAAAGCAGGTGCTGTGTTTACACCTGTAGACTTGTGCCTTCTGTTGAGGCAAAGGTTGTTCTCCCGCTTGAACAATGCAAGAATCTGTGGTAGCGTAGTGACTGCATGCTTGCTTGCTAGCCTACCTAGTGGTCATGGGTTTAAATCCACTTTGGGGTGAGTTTTTAAAATGAATGTGGACTCGCAGGTCGACCTGGTACCCCATCTCTGTGGTCTACAGTTGACTGTGTAGGGTTATGGTGAAATGTCATCATGTAACAGGTCCTTTGAAGGGCTGCTCTCATCATGGCGTGCTGAAAAGCTCTCGATCTATCGCTGTTTCTCCCGCCTCATGCACCCTCATTCCCAAGGTTTTTGCAGTGACCTGTGTCCATCTTTGTGCTGGTTGCCCTCTGCCTTTTCTTCCAAGAAACAAGCCCTCCATCCATCCCTGTTCTATCCCAGTCTCTGTGACATTTAGTATGGCCATAGTATGTCAGCTCCAGAGACATGTTGCTGTTTACACTGTGAGCCAGTTGTCTTCAGGTTTGGGAGAATTTCAGTATTTGTCTTCTTCTTGGTCCACACTATTATAAGAATTAGTCTGTAACATTTGAGCTCTAACCCCAGTTTTCTTATGTAGTGATGGTAAACCCCCAGTGTTCTTCTGTAGTGATGGTCATCCCCCAGTGTTCTTCTGTAGTGATGGTCTATTGTTCCATGACTGGCATCCACATGTTGCTGTAGATGTATGTTCTCAGCAATGTGACTGTAACATGTTTGCTGCTGTTGTAGCTTTAGCTTCTTAATGCTGTTTAATTTCTGCATTGCTGTGACCAGCCTGCATCTCATTTCTTTTGAAGTCCCACTTGTTTTTGTGAAATGTTTCTGTGAAAAAAAGCTAACTAAACGCAAACATTAGTTGTTTCATTACTTATCTTCTTCTGTTCATTTGATTGAATTAGTCTGTGGAAAAATATAAATTGGTTTTGCTAACTAAAAGTTTAACGACAGTTGTTTCATTACCTATCTTCCTTTTGCTTGGAATTAGCCTACATGTGCAGTTTCTTGCTTGATTGTGCAGCTTTCTGCTGTTCCTGCTGGGTGCTGTAGAGTTTGAGACTAAGAGTTGTGGTTGGTACAGTGTGGCAGAATGTGTTCTTTAGTGAGGTGCTTGCCTGCCCACAATCAGATAGGTGTTGAGAGCAAAGAACTTTGACATCAGTGAATCCACATCGTCCAGAATGAGAGACTTGGGAGTTAGAATTGGCACGGCCAGACATGAGAGGCATATCAGGACAATGATGGACTCGTCAACAAGCACATAACCTAACTAACCAACTAAATGGGGGTTGTCATATAGAACTTTATACGCATGTGACTTTTGAGTCTGTTGTGATCTGTTCTGAGCTTGAAACCTGTCACTTGTCCGGGTCTATCCAATGGATGTTCTGAAATTTAGGTTGCATTTCTGAGCATCATTTGTCTGTTAGAGCATTAATGTGACTTCACTGTTCTTTATTTGCTTGTTTCATGAAGTAAGTCAACATTGGGGATAATCTGTTTTCTAGGAGAAACCAAAACAGACAGAGAGCCGATGAACAGCTTGACAAACTGAAGGAGCAGCTCACACTACAACAGTTCTTGCAAGAATGTGACGAGGTTAGTTAACTTCTTTAGTCTTCTGTTGATAAACTTAATGAGCAGCTCACACTACAACAGTTCTTGCAAGAATGTGACGAGGTTAGTTAACTTCTTGTGTCTTCTGTTGGTAAACTTAATGAGCAGCTCACACTATAACAGTTCTTGCAAGAGTGTGACGAGGTTAGTTAACTTCTTGTGTCTTAATGAGCAGCTCACACTACAACAGTTCTTGCAAGAGTGTGACGCGGTTAGTTAACTTCTTTTGTCTTCTGTTGATAGACTTAATGAGCAGCTCACACTACAACAGTTCTTGCAAGAGTGTGACGAGGTTAGTTAACTTCTTTTGTCTTCTGTTGATAGACTTAATGAGCAGCTCACACTACAACAGTTCTTGCAAGAGTGTGACGAGGTTAGTTAACTTCTTTTGTCTTCTGTTGATAAACTTAATGAGCAGCTCACACTATAACAGTTCTTGCAAGAGTGTGACGAGGTTAGTTAACTTCTTGTGTCTTAATGAGCAGCTCACACTACAACAGTTCTTGCAAGAGTGTGACGAGGTTAGTTAATTTATTTTGTCTTCTGTTGATAAACTTAATGAGCAGCTCACACTATAACAGTTCTTGCAAGAGTGTGACGAGGTTAGTTAACTTTTTTTGTCTTCTGTTGATAAACTTAATGAGCAGCTCTTACTATAACAGTTCTTGCAAGAGTGTGACGAGGTTAGTTAACTTCTTGTGTCTTCTGTTGGTAAACTTAATGAGCAGCTCACACTGCAACAGTTCTTGCAAGAGTGTGACGAGGTTAGTTAATTTCTTTTGTCTTCTGTTGATAAACTTAATGAGCAGCTCACACTATAACAGTTCTTGCAAGAGTGTGACGAGGTTAGTTAACTTCTTGTGTCTTAATGAGCAGCTCACACTACAACAGTTCTTGCAAGTGTGTGACGAGGTTAGTTAATTTATTTTGTCTTCTGTTGATAAACTTAATGAGCAGCTCACACTATAACAGTTCTTGCAAGAGTGTGACGAGGTTAGTTAACTTCTTTTGTCTTCTGTTGATAAACTTAATGAGCAGCTCTTACTATAACAGTTCTTGCAAGAGTGTGACGAGGTTAGTTAACTTCTTGTGTCTTCTGTTGGTAAACTTAAGGAGCAGCTCACACTGCAACAGTTCTTGCAAGAGTGTGACAAGGTTAGTTAACTTCTTTTGTCTTCTGTTGGTAAACTTAATGAGCAGCTCACACTACAACAGTTCTTGCAAGAGTGTGACGAGGTTAGTTAACTTCTTTTGTCTTCTGTTGATAAACTTAATGAGTAGCTCACACTATAACAGTTCTTGCAAGAGTGTGACGAGGTTAGTTAACTTCTTGTGTCTTAATGAGCAGCTCACACTACAACAGTTCTTGCAAGTGTGTGACGTGGTTAGTTAATTTATTTTGTCTTCTGTTGATAAACTTAATGAGCAGCTCACACTACAACAGTTCTTGCGAGAGTGTGACGAGGTTAGTTAACTTCTTGTGTCTTAATGAGCAGCTCACACTACAACAGTTCTTGCAAGAATGTGATGAGGTTAGTTAACTTCTTGTGTCTTCTGTTGGTAAACTTAATGAGCTGCTCACACTGCACAAGTTCTTGCAAGAGTGTGACGAAGTTAGTTAATTTCTTTAGTCTTCTTTTGATAAACTGAAGGAGCAGCTCACACTGCAACAGATTGAAAAATCTGCCTTGATGCAAATTTAAACTTTGACCTAGCAAGCCAGTTTATTATGATGTAGCTATGTTCAGTTGATGGTTCCTGACAGTGAGACAAAGAAAACACGTGTTGAGCAAATCCAAGGCACAAAACACAATAGAATGCCAAGGTACAAAGGGATGGTCAGTGTGAGGTTAGGAGTGAATGCTATATATGTTATAGAGTAATCTCCCAGTGTGTGTGTATGTGAACAGTTTTTTGTGTAAAGCCATTGTAGGAGTGAGATCTGAATGTCCTAGATCTAGGCTAGAATAGCTCATGGGAGAATGGAGTAGAAACTGATTTTGAGTTCAGCAGTCTTGATGGCTTGCTATGATCTCTCTCTCTCTGTCTCTCTTTCTCTGTGTGTTTGAGAAGTGTTCAGTTTGTGTATGTTTGGTTTTACAGCTACGAGACTGGCTGCAGGACAAGATGGCAGCAGCTCAAGATGAAACCTACAGAGATGCCAAGAATCTTCACAGTAAATATGTCAGACACAAGGCATTTGAATCAGAAATTGCTGCAAACAAAGACAGACTCAATCGACTTGTTGAGGTAAGCATCTACATTTCTTAATGCCTTTTCGTTGATTTGAAATCTACAATGAAGTCTGTAAGTTGCTTGCCTTTTTTCGCCTAATAAACATCTCTGATTCATATTATGTGCACCAATTAGCATTTGTTAACTAGAGAGGAATCAAAAAATGTAGAATTATTGTCCATGCGTAGTCTTTCATCACAGGAGGAGAGTGTAGGTGGACAGGGCATACACTTAAAGGGAGGAAGATAAGCCAGAAGACATGACTGGATTTTTTCTTCTCCTGCGTTCATCCGGAGTGTTTTTTCAGACGTAATTGCGGTATGTCTCGTTATGCACCCTTGGGCCAACACATCTGACTTTAGCGGGCGTTTTTTAAGCCAAGTCAGCCGTCCTGGAGGACTCGCACCGTTGTGGTGCCGTCTACATCCCAGCTGGTCAAGTTAGAACGGTCGAAGACTTCACGGTCAGTCCTCAAGGGAAGGCAGGGGCAGTCTATGGACATTTACCGCCATCCAAGGAGGCTTCCATAATTGCAGAGCCGATGCATAGTGCTCTGGTACCAGGCTCACCCAAGGAATCGCCACATCCTGCACATGGCTGCTTTAATTCCTCACTTCCATGTATTGGGCATTTCATTCGCCACAGGCCGCTCCCCGCACAAACCTGGAACGGTCTGTCTGCAGATGGCGCCCACTCAATGAGCTTTTAGTTCGGACATGTGCCCGGAAGACAAAATAGAGCTGTTCCGGGCACAAGGAACATTTCACTCTGACATTTTTACGTTGTGCCAATTTATTTGCAACCTTTAGGCCAGCACATCCGACTTCTTGCAGGCATTTTTATGGGTTTGCCTTCCAGGGTTTTCGGGGGACATTAGACTCTTACTATTGTGGTGTTGTCCACATCTCAGTTGGTCAAGTTAGAACAGTCAAAGACATCACGTTCAACCCTCGGGAAGGCAGATACAGACCACAGGCATTCCCCGCCATCCAAGGAGGCTTCCATAATTGCAGAGCCGGCACATAGCGCTCTGAGACTGGGCTCACCCAAGGAATCGCCACGTCCTGCTCATGGCTGCTTTAATTCCTGACTTTCATGTATTGGGTATTTTGCTCGCCATTGGCCGCTCCACACACAAACCAGGAACAGTCGATCTGCAGACGACATCCACTCAGCAAGCTTTCACTTCGGACTTCCATGTAATGGATTCACTAGCCAAGCATTCCATTTTGTGTTAATGAGACGACTTCCATTCGGCAAGCTCTCGATTTAGACTTCCACGTAATGGGCTCACTAGCCAAAGGTTCCATTTTGTGTTAATGAGATGTTTTCCCACCTTTGACTACACTCACTCAATGAACAAGTACAGACTTGCATCATAATCATTGCGTGCGACTGGGACCCCTTTTCCACCAGTAGTAACGCTCTAGAGGTAGGCTGTGTGTGCTGCCGGCTCAGCATCATGCAGCGGAGAGCAAGCAACGGCCAGGCCCTCTCATCCCGGGGATCCCTCATATCCCTCAGCTGAGAGCCGTAGAACAAGTGTCTGGATCAAGCGTGTAGCAGGCTCAGCATCTCACCTCATTTAGCGGCCTGGCCCTCACATCCGTTGGATATTGGCTTAGAGGTGTTCAGCTATATCCCTCAGCTGAGAGCTGTAGAATATATGTCTGGACCAAAAATGCAGTGGCATCGTGCGCCTGATTCGGACTTTAAGTGCAATGATTTGCTTTGACTGCCTGTCCCCAGTCTATCTGCAGAGCAGCAGGTATGTGTCTCTCTTGGTCTGGTTCCTATCTTTTGAGCTGTGCTACTGTCGGCATAGCTCTCATCATTGGAACATGCAAGCCTCTCTACCACAGCAAGGTGGAAGCACGTCAGAGGGGATGTCTGGATTTGAACCCACAGCTGTCCCCGGGAAGGTTAACCCGGTCAACAAATGCCCGCAGAAGTCGGATGTGTCGGCCTAACGGCGCAAGAACGCAGCTCTGCTGTAAACAGGCACAACGCAATCACGTCCGAAAAAAAAAAAACTCCGGATGAACGAAGAAGAAGAACCCACAGCTGGCGTATCTGGGAAGGCTAACCTAATCAACCAATGCCAGGAAGAAGCTTGATACACCAGCCGAAAGGTGATAAAAAAAGTATAGCAGCTCTGCTGTAAACAAGCACTAGGTAAATACAGTCCAGCAATTTTAAAAATCAAATGAAGAAGAAGAAGAATCAACAAGAGAAGAGTAGAGGAGGAATTTGAAATGAATCAGAATGGCAGGAGGAATGCCAGTGGATATCTTGTAGGATTGTGTGTAACTTCCAGTGTAGCAGCTGATAGCAGTTTGTAGTGCTTTGTTCCAAGGTTAATGGAAAGTTGGCTACCTCTTTTTTAAGTAAGCACCAATCCACAGGTAGATGTATGAAGAATATGGAAAAGATGGTTGTGATGGGGCATGATCACCCACATCACTAGACATCTGATGTGACTTAACGTATGTTGGAGTCCCAAGATAGCCAAGTGTTTGCCTTCTGTGGTTGCTGTGATCACATGTGATAGAATCACGTGATAGCATGCACAATATGTTGACATCTAATTTAGGGGAGAAAATGCTGGCGTGGAAGATATTTGAATATCACAGCAGAATGCTATGTCCAATCATGAAAACACCTTGATGTACCTACACATAAATCTTGACACCTTTGATATGGGCAGCTTACTTGTTCGCCCTCAGTTTTCCCTTGTCCTGTATTGTTTTCTCAAATGAAGCTGCAATATTTGACTTTTTGGCCAGCACATCCAACTCCAGACTAGCATTTTGTTAAGGCCACATTTGCCTTCCCTCTTGATTCCTTCCCTCTTGATTCCTACTCTCTCTGACAGACTACAGGGATGCAGCCCTTGCAAGGACCACAACTTGGTGCTGGAGTGGACTTAGTTAGCTTTGGGTTGCTGCCCTGTTGCAAGCAGTCAAGCTACGAATTGCTCAATGTATGAATCTTCTGCTGTGTCTTTGGTCCCAAGATGAGAAAGAAAATGTTGATGTGGATTGAATCTGATCATCTCACAGCAGACTGCTTTGGCCTGGTACATTTGATATGATTAGTATTTAATATTCTTTGACATCTCTTTACCTTTATACTTGAAGAAATATGTGACATTGTATGATTGGATAACTTAGTGGCTAATCTTATTTTTATTGGTGGTGTTATAAGCTCTTCCAAATATTTCCTGATCAGGATGGCGAGGCAATCATGCAGTCCAAGCCGGAGACACGTGAGCAGATTGAGCCCATGTTGGCAGATCTGGCCAACCAGTGGGATGACCTGGAGACCACCACCAAGGAGAAGGGTGAGCGCTTGTTTGATGCCAACAGGTCTACCCTCTACCAGCAAAGCTGTGATGATGTGGACGGCTGGGTGACCGCCCTGGAGACCCAGATTGTCACCTCAGAAGACTTTGGCAAAGATCTGACCACCGTCAACCTTCAAGTACAGAAACAGAATGTAAGTTGCTGGAATGTTACGTTAAAGATTCTACTTCTGTTAGTAATCAAATATAGGGTTAGTTGCTTGTACTTAATGTAAAGATCCTACTACTGTTAGTTGTCAAGTGCAGAAATAGAATGTTAGTTGGGAGATCAGCATGGCTGAAAGGATAACAGCGAGTGTTCTTAAACATTTGGTGTGTTGTCCCACACATGTTACTGTCACTGATGTCATGTTGCTTTGCAGTGTTAAGTTTGATCATGTTGCCTTGCTAGGTTTAGCCTTGTGTTCCTTCAACACTTTTGTGGTTTTCTAAAAAAAAAATAAGAGTTGAAAGAAACAATGGTATTGTAAAATGTTCTCTTATGAAGCAAAAAGCCCGAGTGGTAAATTGTTTAGTGTATTTACATGCTGGTGCAGTGGCTCAAGGTTCATCGCCTGGAGTTGGAACTTGACCAATGTGGCAGCACAGCTTTGACAAGTGGGCACCAAATAAGTTCCTGGATTTTGACAGAAAGAAATCTAGTCAGAAAGGGGAGCTAGTCACCTCACCTCTCTATGATATGAGGGGGTCATCAGGTAGTGGCCTGCCATTCTGCAGAGAGACCTAGCCATATGGGTAAAACCCAGTGCAATGAAGCCAGCCCTCTCGACTTTAGTACTATGATGTGAAGACCTAACACATCACATGCATACTGCATGCCTTGGGGCTGCCTTTATCTTGACCTGTTGCTTGTGAAAGAAGAAAGTCTGAACATGTGTTTGTTTGTTTGTGTAAACAGCATCTGGAGAACCAGATGAAGATGAAGGAGCAGCAAGTTCAGGAGCTGGAGACACAGAGCGAGCACCTGCGCAAACTGGAGCCTGACAAGGAGGATGAGATTGAAGCCAGGCGAGCTCTGGTGGCTCAGAGGTGAATGCTACTGACTTATTGCTGTTGCCTTGTATACATAACTTGTACACTAACTGTCACCTTCTTATTCTTCATGTTGATTCTATTGCTGCTGGCTTGTCTACTCTTGGCAGCTCAAAGCCATCCTTCAGGTCCCTCCACACGTGATTCATTCATCTATAGCAGTGGTTCTCAACCGGTGGGGAATTCCTCCCCAGGGGGGAATTTTAGGGTTTCCACGGGGGAAATGAAGATCATTTCAAGATCGCGTTAATACAAGAACCGATAACTTGATATTGCTTTTCCCTTCATACTTTACAGTTATGCACGTCTCATCCTTCTAAAATTCATTTTATAAAATAAGTAGACCCACAAATCACGTTTTATGTGAATGTCTAGACCTGTTTTAACATATTTACCTTCCATTTTTACGTATACTGTGTAGGGGTGGGGGGATTTTTAGGTAGGAAATATGAAAGGGGAGAATGACATTCTGAAAATATGGTGAAGGGGGACACGGGCCAAAAAAGATTGAGAACCACTGATCTATAGATTAACTGTTGGAGGCAATTGTAGTAGCTTTCCCTGGCATTTGCAAGTACAGGGAACTTGAAGAGAAGCTGGGTGGTTGTTTCATAAGATGTTTCAGGTATCTGTATGATATGGAGAACTGACATGCAGAACTGTTGGAGACAATTGTAGTAGCTTTCCCCTCCATTTGAATATACAGGCAACTTGAAGAGAAGAGGTTGGTTAATTCATAGGAGTCATAACAATGTTCACATAAGATTGCATGTCAAAGATCAAAATAGTGTAGGTGGCTGAAAAGAATTTATTCTGCAGTTCTATTTGCCAGTTTATTCAGCAAGTCTTCTTTTGTGTGTTGCTTCTGAAAAACTGATGCACTATTTTTTTTAAAGACAAGAGCACTCACCCACACTGACGCTTTGTAGCACACTATTTCTATGTGGTTGTGGTGATCTCAGTAAGTAAATTAGAATGCTACAGAAACAATCATTTTAGGAGCACTAATTTTCTTGTCTTAATTGCCTTAATGAAAGTGATTTTACTCCTCACACTTGTGAATGGTGCTGGTGGTAGTGATTGGGGTGTTGATGATGAGGCATTTTTAAAATAAATATATTCTTTAATTAGGGAGATGGTCACCTCATTCTTCCTTTTTGTAACATGATATTAACTATAAAGGAGTATTTTATTTCAACATATGTATAAATATATAACCAGGTTTGCCAAGATCCAAGGCCCGCTGATGCTGCGACGTTCCAATTTAGAGAAGGTCAAGCGTATCCATCAATTCATGCGCGATGTGGAGGATGAGAAGTTGTGGATCGCGGAAATGATGCCTCGAGCATCCAGCCAAGATTATGGAAACAGTCTGCTCTCTGTCCAGCTGCTGATCAAGAAAAACCACGTAAGGAACTTGGGAACTCTCAAACTGTTGTTGGTTAAACTGTTTCCTTGTATGGTTAGATGTTGACACACTGGTGTACAAGCAGAATCTTGACATGGTAGATAACCATTGTTCAGGGTGTATTTTTAACGACTGTGCAGTGTTTGAAAATATTGCCGGTCCAAGTTTTGTATTTACCTATTATGTTGAATGAACTTTGGGTGATTATATATTATATTATGGGTGATTTGGGTGTTTTCAAATACTGCAGTCATTAAAAACACACTCTATATATCAAGTCAGTTGTAAGTCACAGACTCTCGTTCACACTGTGTTGGGTATATGGTGCTGGTTCCATATTTGTAAAGACCAGCTGGCACTTGATGGGGTCATGCTGGCCCACCTGGACTTGCCAGGACATTCATTGGTGCCCAGTGTCGGCTGGGTCACCTTGGGAGACCAGGTCAGAAGGGGATTTGAACACATGACCACCAGGCTAGTAAGCTAGTGTGCTAGTCACTGGACCACTGCAGCTCTCAACCATTGTATACCAAGTCAATGTTAAATCCTTCTTCCTCCCACTCTTCAAGCATCATTTTAGGAAGAGCTTTCTCAATAGTGCTAAATACACCAGCTGAGAGATATATTTATTTTACCAAATCGTAGAAATAAAGATGATATCTACAGTTCATTTGTCATAATTTATGGTAAAATACATTCTTAAGTCCATTGTATTTAATGTTTTTCTGATTTCTTTTTGTTTTACTAAAACCGTAAACTGGATAACAAAATTTACTGAAAATCTAATATGTTTAAACAGATTGCCAATTTTTACATTAATGACTGTTTGACTTTGCATAATTTGTCGTATTTTATATGTAAAACAAACAAATACAGCAGCTGTAGAACAACTGGGAATGAAAAGAGAGTTGATGAAATAATTAAAAATTGAGTCAAGTGAAATATTTTGGCCACGTTAAATGACATAACAGTCTTATAAAAACCATACTGAAGGGTAAGATTGAAGGCAAGCACGCAAGAGGTGATGACAACGGTACAGGTGGGAAGATAACATCATGAGATGGGTGAACAGCAGTTTGACAGAATGTACAATCAAGGCAAGAGACAGTGTTGGAAATTCATTGTGGCTAACCTTCATTGTGGAGACAGCACCTGATTGCTTGATTGAATGTGTTTAAAATATAAACTGGAATAGTTATTTCATAATTGTTAACTTTGTTATTGTCACTTTTAAACACCTGGCCATCTGGTGAAGGCCACCATGTCCTGCACTTGTAACCAGTACTAACTTCTTTCTGAAACAGTCGCTGCAAGTGGAGATTGAAAACCATGAACCCCGCATCATGTCTGTAGTGCAGGTTGGCCAGGAGTTGATTGATGCTGGCCACTACCAGTCCGAAGAATTCCAAACTCTGATTAACGATCTTCTGCAGCGGTGGCAGGAGCTGAAGGACACAGTGGACGAGCGCACGCACAGACTGAAGTTGTCGGAGATTGCTCAGCAGGTTTGTATTTTCTGATAATAATGAATTGTGTGGTTTGTCAGCAATATTCTTAAACAAATGAATCGGTACTATTATCTGGGAACAGTCATAGCATCTGATGGGAGATGCCTTGAAGAGATTAGAACAAGAATCGCCATGGCGAAGGTAGTCTTTTTCAAGATGAAAAACATACTGACCAATAAAACGATGTCAATTGCTACAAGAAAAAGAGTGTTGAGGTGTTACATGGAGCCTGTACTTTTGTATGGATGTGAAGCGTGGACAATGAGCAGTCAAGCTGAAAACCATCTGATGGCTGTGAAAATGTGGTTTCTGAGGAGAATGCAAAGAATACCATGGACAGACAGAAAAACCAACGACCAAGTCCTACAAGAAACAAATGAAAATCATAAACTGATTAGAGAAATTAGACGTAGACAGTCAACATTTTTTGGGCATGTTATGAGAAGAAATAAATTGGAGAACTTGGTGATAACTGGCAAGATCGTGGGGAAGAGAACAAGGGGAAGACAGAGAAGTAAATACCTGGATGGCTTGACCATGTGGCATGGTCGAGACTAGACTGAGCTGATCCACAATTCTGATGATCGAGTGAGATGGCGAATCATGACCGCCCACGCTTACCAGCATGGCACATGATGGATGGATGGAGTTTTTCAGCCCGAATATGGGATGTACTTCAGTTGTGTGTGTAGTTTGTCAGTCTTGACTATGGGACGTATCTCGGTTGTGTGTGCAGTCATGGATTAATTCTAGATATGGGCTGGATATTTGCTCAGAAATGACTCAAACACCATCACCGGAATGTCATTTGTGTAGTCTCGATTTGCAAAGATGGGCAACTGATGAAGATGTCAGAATAAGAATACAAAAGACAAGGAGAGCTTTTATAGCGCTATGAAATTTGTTTAAGTCAAAAGAAATGACTCAGCACCAAACTTAGACTATTTACTTTTTTCCTTTATTCGCTTATTGGTGCCTGTACAAAATGATAGGACACAATCACCATTGTTGAGTTCGTGCAGAGAACTAGACAAATACCAGTGAATCAAAATGTGACGTAAATTACAAGTACCTCTGAAGGCAGAGTGGGTTCGCCTGATGGCAAGGGACACTGTTAATAGGGAAAACTAATCCACACGCAAAATTTAGTCCATCTACTTCTAGAAGTTGTGTGAATGAACTACGCTTGAGTTCAAAGTGAGCGATTGTGGAAAAAAAAAATAAAGGTGAAGAAAAGATGCTGACATTGGATAGAATAGACATTGAGAAAACATGAGAATGAGATAACTAGAAAGGTCTTTGGAATCTGCACGCCAACAGAAATAGAGGAAGACCCAGAAATGCACGGACAAGAGAAGTGTAGCAGAAATGAATAGTAGGAGGAGGACATGGATGGAGTTGCATGGGATAACTAAGAATAGGAGGGCCTGGAGTGAAGTTGTTCGGGGAAAATGCTCGGTGAAGCAATAAAGGGCGAAAAAAAAGTAGTAGATTTGATTTAGATGTAAATAAAACTGCTCATGAAGAACTTGGTAGAGGAATCCTGAGCTTTGGTTGGGGCACTGCATATCATGTCTACGTGAATACATTCTTCTCCACTTTGCTATGAGATTGTGATGTAGTGTAGGCTCACATGCTCAGCCTTTCTCCTCTAAACCAATCCATCTACTCTTTCATTTCCATGTACGTCAACACGATCCGGACACTAAAACCTCTTCAGATTTTGTAGGTGTTATGTCTTCATGTGTGAGTTATAAGACTTGCATTTTGTATGGAATCTCAGGAAGTCATTCTGCCTCCACTTCCATTCTCAAGCTGGACAAGTAAGATAGAACTAACTGTATAATCTACATCATCTCATCTCATCATGTTCCTCTTGTACCCTGCGGTGTCGAGGTGAAGTATAAACAGCGGAACATTGCCCGCTTATGGGCTTCATGTATCGATATTCCCATGGCCTCAGTTATTCCCTGCATCCATCGTTTATGTGGTCGGCCTCTTCCTCTGCTCCCTCTGGTCTATACATCATTGCTTGTTGTGGTATACTGTTAGTTGGTAACATACTTGCATGGCCAAACCATTTGACTTGCTGCCTTCTAATAAAATCTAGTGCCGCTATAACCCCCACTTTAGTCCTAATTTCTTTATTTCTGATCTTATCTCTTCTTGATACATTGAGTATTCTTCTCATCAGTTCAGTCATTGAAAATATGGGTGTAAGACCATTTTCCAAATCTGCATGTGGAAGTGCAAATGGTTGTCTTTAACTAAAGCTTTTAACTGTTTTTCTCATCCATTAGTATTACTTTGATGCTTCTGAAGCAGAGGCTTGGATGAGTGAGCAGGAGCTGTACATGATGGGTGAGGAGCGGGCCAAGGATGAGATTGGTGCCCAGAATATGATGAAGAAACACCAAACACTAGAAAACAATGTGGAGGATTACGCTGAGGTGGTCCGGCAGCTGGGAGAGAGAAGCAGAGAGCTGATTGAAGATGACCATCCTGAAAGGTAAGCCCCCTCAGCTGTTGTGGTTTTGTCATCATCATCATGTGCTGTGCTGATACATGTGGGCAGTCATAGTTTGCCATATCACATGATCACCGATCTTGAATCAAGGTGTTCTTGTCCCGATTGTGTCATGTGACCAAGCTGTCCAGGTGTTTAACTCTTTGTCTTCCCCTTGCCCTTTTTTCTTCAAGTTTGCCAGTTGTCACTAAGTTTTAAAGTTTACTTCTCTTCATAACATGGCCCAAAAAAATTTGACTGCCAACGTCTAATTTCTCTTTTGAGTTTACAGTTTTCATGTTTCTTGAAGGAAGGTCTCATATGTATTTCTGTCTGCCCATGGTATTAGTGGCATTTTCCTCAGAAACCACCTTTCCACTGTCGTTAGATGTTTCTCAGCTTGTCTGTTTCATTGTCCATGTTTCACATGCATAAAACAGTATAGATTCTATTAGTATTTTAACACACTTTTTCTCAATGCAATGTTTTTATTTGTGGGTATGTTTTCCATAGACAACGACAGTAATATCCAATTGAAAGTGTTTCTCCCACCTCATTCCTCACTGTAGTCTTTTATGTCGTCACGCCTTTGGGTGATGAAGAGATGCAGGCCAGTGGACACTGCAGGTTGGGGGTTTTCTTTTTTGCTGCATGGGATAGCTAAGGATGGGAGGGCTTTGAGTGATTGGTTGAGGGCCTAAATACCCATGGGGATATAAAAGGGGAAAAAGATTATGCCACCGATTGTTTGTACCTTCATTATTAATGTGAATGTTGATTTTGTGCTTGTCACTTGATCTCATGCGTATACATGGTTTAACAAATATTCTTCCAGCGATCAGATTGCTCTGCGCCAGTCTCAGGTTGATAAGCTGTATGCTGGCCTGAAGGACTTGGCCCAGGAGAGGCGAGGCAAGCTGGAGGAGGTCTTCAAATTGTACACATTGCACAGAGAGATTGATGATCTGCTGGAATGGATTGCTGACAAGTCTGTTGTCGCAGGATCAAATGAACCTGGGCAGGATTATGAACATGTTTGTGTAAGTGACTTGTGGTTTGTTGTCCATGTTTCTCTTGTATGTCTTCATCTTGTGACTTGTGGTTTGTTGTCCATGTATCTCTTGTATGTCTTCATCTCGTGACTTGTGGTTTGTTGTCCATGTATCTCTTGTATGTCTTCATCTTGCGACTTGTGGTTTGTTGTCTGTGTATCTCTTGTATGTCTTCATCTTGTGACTTGTGGTTTGTTGTCCGTGTATCTCTTGTATGTCTTCATCTTGTGACTTGTGGTTTGTTGTCCATGTATCTCTTGTATGTCTTCATCTTGTGACTTGTGGTTTGTTGTCCATGTATCTCTTGTATGTCTTCATCTTGTGGTTTGTTGTCCATGTATCTCTTGTATGTCTTCATCTTGTGGTTTGTTGTCCGTGTATCTCTTGTATGTCTTCATCTTGTGACTTGTGGTTTGTTGTCCGTGTATCTCTTGTATGTCTTCATCTTGTGACTTGTGGTTTGTTGTCCATGTATCTCTTGTATGTCTTCATCTTGTGACTTGTGGTTTGTTGTCCATGTATCTCTTGTATGTCTTCATCCTGTGACTTGTGGTTTGTTGTCCATGTATCTCTTGTATGTCTTCATCTTGTGACTTGTGGTTTGTTGTCCGTGTATCTCTTGTATGTCTTCATCTTGTGACTTGTGGTTTGTTGTCCGTGTATCTCTTGTATGTCTTCATCTTGTGACTTGTGGTTTGTTGTCCATGTATCTCTTGTATGTCTTCATCTTGTGACTTGTGGTTTGTTGTCCATGTATCTCTGGTGTCTTCATCTTGTGACTTGTGGTTTGTTGTCCATGTATCTCTTGTATGTCTTCATTTTGTGACTTGTGGTTTGTTGTCCGTGTATCTCTTGTATGTCTTCATCTTGTGACTTGTGGTTTGTTGTCTGTGTATCTCTTGTATGTCTTCATCTTGTGACTTGTGGTTTGTTGTCCATTTATCTCTTGTATGTCTTCATCTTGTGACTTGTGGTTTGTTGTCCATGTATCTCTTGTATGTCTTCATCTTGTGACTTGTGGTTTGTTGTCCATTTATCTCTTGCATGTCTTCATCTTGTGACTTGTGGTTTGTTGTCCATTTATCTCTTGTATGTCTTCATCTTGTGACTTGTGGTTTGTTGTCCATGTATCTCTTGTATGTCTTCATCTTGTGACTTGTGGTTTGTTGTCCATGTATCTTTGGTGTCTTCATCTTGTGACTTGTGGTTTGTTGTCCATGTATCTCTTGTATGTCATCATCTTGTGACTTGTGGTTTGTTGTCCATGTATCTCTTGTATGTCTTCATCTTGTGACTTGTGGTTTGTTGTCCATTTATCTCTTGTATGTCTTCATCTTGTGACTTGTGGTTTGTTGTCCATTTATCTCTTGCATGTCTTCATCTTGTGACTTGTGGTTTGTTGTCCGTGTATCTCTTGTATGTCTTCATCTTCTTATTCTTTTATTCCTATTGCTTTTGCTGCGAGGGGTTGCAGAGAGAGGCAGATGTAATTTTCTATGTTTTGCTTGTCTTGTTGCTTGTACTAAAATCATATTTTATTTTGCCCAATGTCTCTTTTACTCCATCTAGCCAACTCTTCCTAGGTCAACCTCTTGCTTTGTATCCCGGTGTTCTAATGTAGAATACTAATGCCGCTGATTGTTATCTCAAAATTCCCGTGTAGAACCCTCCAGGTGCTGGTTGATCTTGTTCCATTCTAACTAAATGTCTGAATCATTTAATACTTTGGTGTTCTATGAAGTCAGTAATAGATGTTATCCCTACACTTGTTCTTATTTTCTCATTTGTCTCTCTTCTTAATTTTCCAGCTGCGTTTCTTATGCATCTCATTTTATATCATGTGATTTTACTTCTGTGAGTGTCTAGGACTGTCCATTGTTGGGACAAATAAAATGTCCGTCAAGTGGTCTTGAAGTGTTTTTTTTTTTTTTTTTTTAAATGTCCGTCAGCTTCTTTATTTGGATGTTTTAGGATAAATGTCGTTTCTTGATGTTTGCTTTCTGTATTATTGTTTCTATTTATCTCTTGTATGTGGTTGAGCAAAATACAAGTAGTTACCAAATTGAATTTATGGCTGAAAGATCAGAGTTTCTCCATATGTAGAGGTTAGAACAATGCAGTGTACGTTATAGAAGACCACAGGCCCCTACAGTAGAAAATGAGCAGTTGACAGTAGTATTTAAAACACATTTTAATGTTGGTAATGATACAACATATATTGAAAGGCAGAAGATCAAATGCTTCGCCATCTTGTTGGAATACAGCACCATCAGCTACCAGGACTGGTGTTACACCAAAGAAGATCTGATATGACAGCAAGAGGACACTCAAAAAGGAAACAGAATGAAGACATCAAAGACATTGTACAGTCACATGGAATGACACCATCCAGTGCCACTCACTAGGCGCTGGAACGTCAGCTATTCCTCCCCACGACGCCTGATGGCAGAATTCAAAGAAGATGATGATAATAATTAATGATAGCAAAGAATACCATGGAAAGACAGACAAACAGATGGGACAGGCCTTCAAGACAAATAAAAACTGTAAATTGGTTAGAGAAATTAGGTGGAGATAATCAGGGGGTTTTGAGCATGTTAAGAGGAAGATAAACTTGACCACTGTATGACACCGAGTACACTTGATGGGAAAAGGGGAAGTTGAAAATAAATAAATCAATACCTGGATGGCTTGGCACATGGCACATAAACCTGACACAAGACTGGTGATCGTGGTTGTGAACCATGGCCACCCACACCTGTTGGCGTGGCACATTTTGATGATGATAATGATGGGGAATATGAATGATAGCATTTTGTTTTTAATGATAATGATGGTGAATATGAATGATAGCATTTTGTTTTTAATGAAAATGATGGTGAATATGAATGATAGCATTTTGTTTTTAATGAAAAGAAGCCAGATGGGCGCATTATCAGACTGCTACTGGTACCATAACTGTTGGAACTCTTCACTGGCTATTGCAGATAAGGAAGGAGCAGGTATGAGAATGTCCGTAGAGCTGTGATGTCGGTTCTTGACTTAACTCAATGGATGAAAACCATGTAACTTATTTTCTTGTTCTTTTGTAGCTTCTTAAGGAAAACTTCAAAGAGTTTGCCAGAGAAACAGAAAGCATTGGCCAGGAGCGGGTAGCTTCTGCCAATGAGATCTGTGATGCTTTGATAGCATCGGAGCACTCTGACGCAGCAGTTATTGCAGAGTGGAAAGATAATGTCAACGATGCCTGGGCTGACCTGCTGGAACTGATGGATACTCGCACGGAGCTACTACAGACTTCCTGGGAGTTGCACAAATTCTTCTACGACTGCAAGGAAACGCTGGAAAGGATTTTAGTAAGAGATTTGTTAAAGTTTATGTATTGTTTTTTAATGTCAAGCTGCCTTTCTTCTTCTGCTTCTTCCATTCCTCCTCCTCTTTCTCTTCCTCCTCTTACTACTGCTACTACTAATCTGTCATTGATGGGAAAAGGACTGACTGGATCTTGTGCTTGGCCTTTTAAAGTCACTACTTCCTCAACTTCCGGTAGAGCTTTCTAAAAGCTTACAGCTGCGCCACCTAGTGGGGTTTTCCACTGACTGGGTTTGTTTATTTACTGATGTCACCAGCTTGCTACATAACAATGACAAGATATCCAACAATGGACCAACAACAACAGGGGCTTCGTGGCTGTCAACCTCAAAAGGAGTTTGATCCTTGCATAGGGCTGGAATTTGTCCAAGAGCAGAAGGTTCCCATATGCAAGTTAAAGATCCCACAACAGTTGGAAATCACAAAGAGCAGGCCACACGGCTGCTGCCTTGGCAAAATTAGAAGGAAAATGTAAACCTAGCCATGGGTAGTTATGAATCCCTTACCTTAAAACACACACATTGAATTTATGCCTTGGAAGTTGGACACACTGACCTCTGAGGTACATAAGTAGGCATACACTCTTCTCTTGAAAAGAGGAAAGAAGAAGAAGAGAAGTTAAAAAATGTTCTTAATTAACTGAGATCTCTTGTAACACTGTAGCCAACATGGGCGCCAACAGAGAGCGAGAGAGGTGAATGAGTACTTGGAGAAACGTCACAACCAGTTATTCATTATAAATATTACAATTCCACATATTAATTGTCAAGACAGAGACTGATCACTTGGCATAAAATATTTATGTAAATAAATAGATGAATTGATGCATTCGTGTTTCTGTAAAGTAAACTAGGGAAAGAAACTACCAAGGAGATGTCTGAATGTTGATGTTTAGACATCCCAGGGGGACTAACTGTAAATTAGTGTCTGACAAAATGCCAATACTAGTGGTGACCCTGGATGAAACATTTAATGAAGAATTGAACATGTTTCTGTTTAGGATTAACTTAGTGGTACTACCTGCTTCTGTTAGCGCAAAATGTTGGACAACCTGACACCCCACATTGTGCCAACGGCTTCGGGTGGAGGAGCGCAATTGGGAGGATACAAGCCTTATCCTAGTGTGAGGAAATGCAACTTAGACTAAATGTCATGACAGGGCAGACCAGGCCCTAAGCCTTGGTTGGCAACTGGTCTAGGATGGAAGCTCTGACAGGCGGACAGTTAGAGCATTGGTTTGCTGATCTGGCAGCTTCTGCAGCTTGTCTTGTTCCAGACGTATTGGTGTTACCTTTCCTCTGGAGTAAACTAGACAGACCGAGAGAGGGATCATGCTGCATGGGCAACACATGGTCTCTAAATTCAGCCCAGGCTTTGTGTTATGAAGAGCTATAACTCCATTTTACAAACTATTGTCTGTCAAGATGGTAAGGTGCCAGTCAGTCAGTCAGTGGTTAAACTGATGGCCTGAACAAATCAAAGCTACCAAATGAACAAACTTGGGTTGAATTTAATAGAGTTTACAAGAGTTCTGCAATGCTATAGTTGGAATTAACTAGAAAGATGCTAGAAGTCACAGTAATTCAAGTTCATACTGAAATTACTAATGTTGTTGCTCTAAAAACAAAAGCCATGTTTGTACCTGCAACATAAATTGAAGTCTGAGAAATAAAACAGGGAGAAATGCCCGCAGAAGTCGGATGTGTCAGCCTAATGGCGCAAAAACGCAGCTCTGCTGTAAACAGGCACAACGCAATCACGTCTGAAAAAATTCTCTGGATGAACGCAGAAGAAGAAAAACAGGGAGAAACAGTGTCTATTGATGGTTTAGTTTAATATATTATGTCTCTGTGTTGCTTGATGAACATCCTCTGTCTTCACTTTCAGGAGAAACAAAACTACATTCCCGAAGAGCTTGGTCGTGATGCTCAGAGTGTGGCAGCATTGCAGAGGAAGCATGCTAACTTTGAACACGATTTGGTCACACTGGGCACACAGGTATCAGTCGTCACTGTTGGCAGAAGTTATTTGTTGTCTGTAGTGTGGAATTTGTTGTCTGTAGTGTGGTATTTGTTGTCAGTAGTGTGGTATTTGTTGTCTGTAGTGTAGTATTTGTTATCAGTAGTGCAACATGGGTTATTGGTAGTGTGACATTTGTTTCTGTCGTGTGACATTTGTTGTCTCTTGTTTGATATTTATCAGTAGTGGCATTTGTCATCAGTAATGTGGCATTTGTTGTCTCTTGTCTGATATTTATCACTAATGTGGCATTTTTCATCAGTAGTGTGACATTTATTGTCTCTAGTGTGGTATTTTACCAGTAATGTGACTGTTATTATCAGTAGTATGACATTTTACATCAGTAATGTGACATTTTGTTGTTTTTAGTGTGACTTGTAATGCCAGTAGTATGATACTTATCAGTAATGTGGCATTTTTCATCAGTAGTGTGACATTTGTTGTCTGTAGTATAACATTTGCTATCAGTAGTATGTCATTTGTTATCAGTAATGGGACATTTATTCTCAGCATTATGGTATCATCATATGTTAGCAGCAATATGTCATTTATTATCAGTAATGTGCCATTATAATTGCCAAGTAGGTGTAGCTCATTGCTACCTTACAAGCCAGCATCAGATGAGATGATTGCTAAATCTTTGCTCTTCAATGACCATGTCAGACTCTTATTTAAAATATTAGTTCTATATTAGCTCTATAATAGCCCAGATCTTCAGCAGTAATCAAGTGTTTGTTCTGGTACTAATGTGAGTGAAATGGTGTTGCTTGTAGGTTGAAGCCATTCAAGCCGAGTCTGTGAGACTACAGGCAGGGTATGCAGGGGATAACGCACAGACCATCATAGACAGGGAGCGGGAGGTGCTGGACGCCTGGAGGAATCTGCACATACTTGTAGAGAAGAGGAGGCTGACTTTGGCAGATTCCTCAGATTACTACAGGTTCATGCTCATGGCCAAGGACTTGCTTCTGTGGATCGATGACATTACCAGACAGATGAACACACAAGAGAAGCCAAGGTGGGTAGACTTTTGGGCAATCTCTGAAGCCTTCTAAAGTAATTAGAATAATTGACTGATTTATTAGCACTCATAAAATGAGCAAGAATGTATGAAAGTTGGGTAAATTGAGATGTATCTTTGTCGTTATCTTCATCATGTGCTTTGCCAAATGGTATAGGTGTCAATATCTTTCTACAGATCTCAACTCTTTATGTCGTGGATCAACTCTGCTGATGTTATTCCTCGTGCATCATCTGAGATCATCAAACATAATTTCTCTGTTTGCCTCATCTGCCGCTGATCCTTCCAGTTGTGATGATGTTCTCCAATGCCTGTATCTCATTATATCATGATATGACCACAGAGCACTATTACACTTCTGAGTTGGCAACTGAGAAAATGACTGTTCCATCGTTGTCTGCAGCCAGCATCATCAGATAACTTCAGTTTATGGTGTGCAAGACATGGGTGCTGGGGACATTCTCTGACTCCTTTCATGTGGCAGCAAGACATGGGGGATGGGGACATTTCTCTGACTCCCGTCATGTGGCAGCAAGTTTATGGTGTGCAAGACATGGGTGCTAGGGACATTCTCAGACTCTTGTCATTTGGCAGCAAGTTTATGGACTTTGACAGGCTTCATCATAGCTGAGATCATGATCCATCCTCCCTACTTTAGTGCACAGATACTCCACAGGGAGGTCAATTTCATGCTATAGAACACTTCGGTGTAGAAATGCAGCCAGTCATGAACAAGTCTACACAAGGCTTGGCGTGAATTGGTTGAGGAGCTCTGTACCGCTGGGACATGGAAGGCAGAAGAAGAAGACATTCACTGTGAATCCAGCACTCCTCACGAGACCTTCACTTGGCACAAGCAAATGAATGTTCAGTGCTTCGTCTGATATCTTCCGTATAGTCTCTGGTATGTCCCCTAACATCTGCTTCATTCCCGTTAGTGAGTGCACATTGTGAATGCTTTGAATTCATTGCAACATTGCATATAGCTGCCTGGTGATTCACTCTGATGAGCACAACATATCCTACAGGAGGCTGATGCTTGGGAGTCCTCACACACAAGCAGACATTCTGACACATGCTTGACATTATAGGAAATCAGGTTTATACTCATCATTAACAGTGAGAAATTACTGAACAAACTTTCTTTCTTTCTTTCTTTCTTTCTTTCTTTCTTTCTTTCTTTCTTTCTTTCTTTCTTTCTTTCTTTTCTTTCTTTCTTTCTTTCTTTCTTTTCTTTTTTCCCCATTCATTCTGTGCTTAGTATATTTCTTGTCTCACATATACATCAGTGATATTGTTGGAAGTATAATCAATGGTCTTCATGAACTGCAGGGATGTGTCGGGTGTGGAGCTCTTAATGAACAACCACCAGAGCCTCAAGGCAGAGATTGATGCCCGAGAGGAAAACTTTGCCATCTGTGTCAACCTGGGCAGAGATCTGCTCCAGCGACAACACTACAAACAGGAACAGGTGGGTGCTGTTTTGTGTTGAATCCATGTCAAATTTGTTTACTTCCATTGATCAAAGTGGCTGAACAAACTGCACGGGGGGTTCCACTTATTCAGCAGATGTAGTTCCAGATTCACACTTAGATCAAAGATCACAAAATTAAGGAGTACAGGCTTTGAGAGTTACACATGCTGTAAATATTCTTTTGTGGGTAGGCTTTGTAATTTGAAATTTAGCGTGGACAGCAGCCTATTCAGCATGCTCTTTGCGATTCAAGTGAAAGAGGGATTTTTAATGTACTTATCTGAGAAGAAGAGATGTCCAATTCACTACCCCAGATTTTGGTGGGGCACCTACCATCATTTTCTTATTTTGTAAAGAACAAATGAAATAGCTTGAAGCCACAGATCAAGAACAAAAAAATACAAATACTACTGGATTTAGAGCAAGACCACTGGTTTGGTAAGCAACTAACCAGTCTGCCACATGAAGTGCCCAACTGTTGCTGGGATGATATTGACAGTTAATTATAGCATGCAGAATTGATTGTACAAATGTGTTGTTTGTTGTTAACAGGTCAGAGAGAAGTTGATACAGTTGACCTTGCAGAGATTAGATATGGCCGACTTGTGGAAGGAGAGGTGGATACATCTACAACTGAGTAAGTTCACTGTCTACTCACGTCTACCTTCCTTCATTTTGTCGTGTCCAGTCATATCTGACTACCTTCATTTTGTCGCCTCCTGTCTACTTACATCTGACTTCCTTCATTTTGTCATATCCTGTCCACTCATGTCTGCCTTCCTTTATTTTGTTTTATCCTGTCTAGTCATGTCTGCCTTCTTCATTTTGTTGTATCTTCTGTATTTTAAAATGTATATGGGTTTATTCATTCATACTTTCAATCATGTGTGTATTCATTCATATTGTTTCCTGTCTGTATGTGTGCAGAGGTACCTTATGGCTGGATCAAGGCCTGTGATGCATGTGTCACATGGTCAGCCCTGAGACCTTCACCTTCTGAATATGATACTTGTTAACGACATACATTGAAAAAGGATAATCACAAGAACTGAAACAAAAACATGTTTGTGGGGTGAAAATGTGGCTTAGGAAATCTCTGTAGGCATTGATTGCAAAATTATTGTAGATAGGTCAGATTTGTGATAGATCACTTGTTGCTACCCTCATGTCTGTCTGTCTGTCTGTCTGTCTGTCTGTCTGTCTGTCTGTCTGTCTCATATTCTCTCTCTCTCTCTCTCTCTCTCTCTCTCTCTCTCTCTCTCTCTCTCTCTCTCTCTCTCTCTCTCTCTCTCTCTCTCTCTCTCTCTCTCTCTCACACACACACAAGCAAGCTCGCGCGTGCGCACAGAGAATAATACACTAGAAAAGAAAAGTCAAGCAGTGTGTCGGTTCTCTACATAATCACTATTTTAACAAGGGGCGAGGAACCTAAAGACTAAATGTCATGGTAGAGCAGTCCAGGTCCTAAACCTTGGTCGGCAACTGGTCTAGGATCGAAGCTCTGACAGAGTATTGCTTTGCTGATCATGCTCCACGGACAACACATGGTCTCTACAATTCAGCCCAGACTCCGTGCTATGTAGAAGTTATTATTCCTGTTTGTGACGCACAATGTAACAAGCTATCATCTGTGAAGGTGGCAAGGTGTCATTACAGTTCTGTAAGTGACTATTATTGAATGTCAAAAAGAAAGTACTGAAATGTAATACAGAACCTGTCCTACAATGGTTCTTGGAATGTGAAGGAACAAACTAGGGAGAGCTTGGAAGCAACAGAGACATGGTTTATTCTTATACCTTGCACTGCCATAGCAACTAACAATGATTGCCTTGAAGAAGCTAATGAAAGTAGGACATGATATGTTGTTGTTTGTCCATCAAGAATGATGATAACCATCATTTCATCCAGTGGGGTTGAAAGTATGGAGCCGTGAGTTCTAAGATGTCTGATAAGGCCTATTTTGGCTCGAAATGTTCTTTGACAATGGGGGAAAAGAATGCTTGAAGTTCCAGGAAGAGGATCTCCTGCAGTGGTATATCTGTCCAGCCTTTTCTTCACAGTTCTTGCAGTCCTGGTTGCTTCACAAGTGACTGCACCCTTATGTAATCATGTACGCCATGAATTACGGTCTTTAGCAGCAGTCTCCCAGGTGTCAGGATGAATTCCAAAAGCTTTCAGTTAGATTTTCAGAGTGCTTTTAAAGCGTTTCCTCTGGCCGCCATGGGAGCATTTACCACAACGCAGCTCACCATAAAAAGTTTGTTTAGGGAGCCTGTGATCTGGCATATGAGTTAAGTGACCAGCCCAGCAAATCTGATTGTTCATTAGTAGTGTGTGGATACTGGGCATGGACCTCTTTCTAGAACTTCAGTGTCTGGAATCTTGTCTTGCTATTTAATCTTGAATAGCTTCCTGGGGCAGACTATGTGGAAGTGGTTTAATTTCCTAGCGTGTCGCTGATAAACAGTCCAGGTTTCACAAGCATATAGCATTGTGGATAATACAACTGCTTTATAGACTTTCAGCTTTGTTTGCAGGCTTATTCCAGTTCAATCCCATACATTCTTGTACAGTCTGCCAAAGGCCGCACTGGCCTTGGAGATTCTTGCATTCACTTCATCATGAATTGTGGCAGCTTAAACATGATATACAGCTATAAGAAAGAGACAAACTGTGTTCTTTGGTCATATAATGAAAAGAGAGGCATTGGGAAACCTTCATTATATATTAGGGATGTAACATGGTGATTTCCCCTCACAACGGTTGTTTCCCCTCACAGCAGTGATCTCCCCTCACAACAGTGGGTCTTTCCTCACGGCGTCACAAATATGCTTTCTCCTCCTCAAAAAGGTGTTTTCCCCACAGAAGAGTGGTTTCCTCCCTCTCTCCACTCTAATTCGCTTATCAGTAATAACATTTTTCAGTTTATCAGCAGTTACTTTTTTCCCCCCATGATAAGCTGTAAGAGTGCACAATAAATGACCAGTGTTATTGCTTGCATTGTTTTCAGTACTGGAAGTGTACCAGTTTGCCAGGGACGCTGCCGTGGCCGAGGCTTGGCTTATAGCACAAGAGCCGTACTTGTCCAACCAGGATCTGGGAGTAAGTGGCTGGTCATTGCATCTATGTGACACATTGTCTTCATAAAGTGTTTATAGTGTATCGGAGAACCAGAATAATGGTTCGGATATAAAATGTAAAACCTGTTTTGTTAGTACTCATTGTCTAAATGTTTCTTGGTTGAATGATTAATTGGATTGATGGTTGATTGATTGGTTGGCTGGATGGTTTGCTGTATGGTTGGTTGGTTTGATGATGGTTGATTGATTTGGTTGGTTTGATGGTTATTTGGTTGGATGGTTTGCTGTATGGTTGGTTGATTAGTTTGTTGGTTGCTTTGTTAGTTGGTTCATTGGTTGGTTTGTTCATTGTTTGGGTGGGTGGTCACGTCGTTGTATGTCCTCTGGTGTGGACTGAGTTTTAACTCTTTAAGCCTGATGCATTGAGCTTTGAATAGTGAGGGACACGCATACAACATGGCGTTCTTCAACATATTTGTAATTGTAAATTTAATAACTCAATACATAACAGCACAGAAAAAATATCTGACGATTAACTCATAAACATCTACACACAATCTAGAGAGAAAACTAGTCCATACAATATCAACACAAATATAAATCTCCTAGATCATCGTTTTCCATATTGTCCCATGAATTCACAACCACCTCATGGCAAGTTCTCTGGTCTTTATTTCCCGCGTAGGTTGTTCGAACAACAGGGTTCCATAAATCCAGGATTCCAAGTTTCCGTGGCCTACACGAATGTAGTGTGTCCAATGGTTAGGGAAAGTGCCCTGGGATCACGTGGCACAATTTTGGTGGGGAAATACTCAAGGAGAATAAATAGGATATATGTACGGGTGTGTCAGTGACTTAGGCGGGATCTAGCCCAAAATGCAAACATACTCGATCCCAGCTCAACGAAACGCCTGCCGAGGTGTCTGAAAGTATTCGTTCGGGCCCGCCGTGGTTCTATCTGGTATAGCCCAACAGCAGCAGGGACTTCATAGTAAACATAATGTTCTATGTCGATGCTCAGTCGAAACTTCCGGCTATATTCGCCGTCAAAAGAAGGATCCTGTAAAGTTAAAACAATTTTGAGAGCCTCTGATGTAAACTTCAGATACAGCCGGCATGGAGATTCCAATGGTCTCAGCATGTCGGTTGCCATACATAAAATACATACAATTACCTAGTATTCAATTGTCTTCATACCACACTCCTCTCCACATTCATATCATGCCTTTATTAATATTGGGCACATACCTTCTCAGGCTTCCCTCTCACTTGCAAACCTGGCCTTTCTCACGACAAAGCTATTGTGGAGTAGTGTGCGTAATTATGTATGTTTCCTTCTCTTAACTAATATCATAATAGTGGGTCTGTATGGACCGCAGTGCATCTCCCTCCCCCATCCCTAGCAAGAACAGGAAAGAGGAAACTACCCTGTCCGGCCGCCGCTCTTGTCGGAGCTGTCACCGCAATATATCGGCCGTGTCTCACATAACCCATATATTCAGATGAGTTCAGGTTCTCTCAGGGAGACAGGGAAGTCCATTTATACTCCAAACATCCTCCTATCGACCAGGAACCACCCGGTCCACCTGCCCCCCCCCCCCCCCCCCCCCCCATCAGCCGAAAGACAATAGAGATAGCACAGTGGATCGCCTCTTCTGGCTCAAGAAGATATAACTCAGATGGGTGGAACCGGTCCCCACGGAGCCCTTCCCTCCCCTCGACATGCCATAGCTATAGAATGTTTATATTCAAATGAAAGATGACACTAAACAGAGGTAAAGCCATAGGAAGAAAGATAGCCCCCCCCCACCCCCTTATCCGCCGCCAAGAATATGCGACATCATCTGGGAAAAGATATTGCCCCGATTTGTTCCCCCGCCATGCCCAGATCTAGACGCTTAGCCAAATTGGCAAGACTGCCGTTTCACCAAATCGTCTAATTATTTGAGACGACCAAGCTTAATATGCCCAGGTCTGGCAGGACCTATTAATCTAAAATTACCTTTCATATCCCAGCCGTAGGATGCGGCACTTTATCTGTAAAATTCTTTAAAACTTCAATACATTGTGCCGACCACAACCGACATAGTTGACAACGGACATTTCACGCCCAAACCATTACCCTAGGTCATATTTAGTGCAAGGCGCGCCATTGGGTTTTCCCGAAGAACAGATAGATTTCAAAGTATTCGTGTCAAATGCTCGGGTTATGAAAGTGCCCCAGAGAATCCCACTCCGAAGGAATTGAGCGGATAGGTATGAGGACATGGGCCACTGGGGTTTCGCTACATACATAATAAATGAGATAAGGTGAACCAAGTTCATTGGACATGAAGTGAGATCCAAAAATAACAGGGTGAATTCATTGTACGGCGGCTGGTGTCAGCTGAGAGAGATAAAAAGTGTATTCCTTTGTATGGTGCCTCTTGTCAGAGTGTGATACTTTTCAGGATACCCTAGACAGTAGAAAACCTGTATGTGTTACATTTGAGAATACACCTATACAGTTGAAAGTGTACATGTTTGTAAAACATTTGAGAATACACCTATACAGTTGAAAGTTTACATGTTTGTGAAACATTTGAGAATACACCTATACGGTTGAAAGTGTACATGTTTGTGATACATTTGAGAATACACCTATACAGTTGAAAGTGTAAATTTTCTTAATTACATTTCAGGATACCCTAGATGCAGTAGAAAACCTTTTGAAGAAGCACGAAGCATTTGAAAAATCTGCTGCGACACAAGAGGAGAGGTTTGCAGCATTGGAAAAACCAACTACGGTAGGCATATGCTTATCTGTTTCTGTCATCCTTATAACATATACATTTTTATTGTGAATAATGGCGGCACAAACAATAGATTGCAGAATTTATTGCTTTTTTAATGTGTCCTGAAGTAGTTTCTTGCTCTGGGTCTGATGTGATATGGCCATCACATTTTGTAGGCCTGGATGCTCAGAGGATTAGGTGGCCAGTCTTTCCCTCACTTAGTAGTTGATGAGCCCAGGCATAGAAGCCTCGTCCAACTGTGCTGATGACATGGTCAGCGCAGTTGCATATCAACTTTGCAAACACCCCTGCACAATTTATTGCCTGGCGTATTTCTATGCATCTCGTTGAGTGCTTACTCAGTTTCTATTGTTTGTGTCTTTATTATTCTAATTCGCTACTGGAAAATAGTTTTGAATATATTTTTATATATTATCTTCTTCTTCTCAAACTGCAAACTATTCTTTGCTTTAAAGTAATTTACTGATTTATATAATTTATATTTATTCTGCATACTGTTTGCGTGATAGTTTATTCAGACAATTCTAAAACTGTAGTATTAATTAATGGAAAACTTTGTTTCAGTTTGAAATTAAAGATCGAGAGAAAAAGCAAGCAGAAGAATATGGCAGAAGCCATCCAGATGAGTTGGCCAGACAGAAGGATGAAAGGAGGCATCGTTACATTGAAGAGTTCCTGCCGCCTCCACCACCACCAAAGTATGTTGTTTTGTATAGGCTGTGATGTAGAATTAGACTTGTTGATTTGGTGCCAGACTACACCAGCTGGTGGTCAGTGTCTCAGATGGATAAGAATGCATGTTCTTAAACATCCGGTGTGCTGATGCCGAGGTAAGGGGTTCAGCCCTACACAGGACAGTTGGATTAAAATGATGACTTATCATCTTTGACTTGGGGAGGTAAATTACAAGTACCCCTGAAGTCGGAGTGGGTTCGCCTGATGGCAAGGGGCACTGTTAATAGAGAAAGCTAACCCACACGCAAAATTCAGTCCAGCACTACTAGAAGTAGTGTGTACGGACTACGCTTGGGTTCAAAGCGAGCGGGCAAAAAAAAAAAAAAAAAACTGCATCAGCTAATTGTGCTGTTCCATTGTGGGAAAACTGCATCAGCTAATTGTGCTGTTCCATTGTGGGAAAAATGGGCCTAATGCCACATCAGCAGCGTGTCTTCTTGATGTGTAGGTGATACTTTGTGTTTCAATGATTTCTGGTAACTACTGCACATATCAGAAAGCTGCGGTAGGGTTGTGGCTCGTATGTTTGTCTGCCACCCCTGTGGTAATGTGTTTGAATCCCATCCAGATGTCTGTGGGTTGTCAGCTTGATGTCTCACTGATGTCTGTGGGTTGTCAGCTTGATGTCTCACTGATGTCTGTGGGTTGTCAGCTTGATGTCTCACTGATGTCTGTGGGTTGTCAGCTTGATGTCTCACTGATGTCTGTGGGTTGTCAGCTTGATGTCCCACTGATGTCTGTGGGTTGTCAGCTTGATGTCTCACTGATGTCTGTGGGCTGTCAGCTTGATGTCTCACTGACCCGGAGTCTGCACGTCAAGAACAGACCTCCGCTCGCTCGCTCTCTCTCTCTCTCTCTCTCTCTCTCTCTCTCTCTCTCTCTCTCTCTCTCTCTCTCTCTCTCTCTCTCTCTCTCTCTCTCTCTCTCTCTCTCTCTCTCTCTGTGTGTGTGTTCGTGAGCACTCACGAGCGTATAATTTGTATATTGTTTTTATTGAGAGTTAGTATATCTACAAACACATGCTGTTTTCATTGAGAGTTGGTATATCTACACACACATGCTATTTTCATAGAGACTTGGTATATCTCCACACACATGCTGTTTTCGTTGAGATTTACCATATCTACACATGCTGTTTTCAGACCAGAACCAGTTATAGAACCTGAACAACCAGCCCAGACTGCCCCAGTTAGCCACGCAGCTCCAGACGTCACAGAAGAGACAGCAGGACCAGCGGTCACAAGTGCCGATGAGAGACTGGACATAGAGCAAGAAGGTCAGTCCGTCAAGTGCAACTTGTCCGCTAGCAATGTGTTTCTTGGCTTCTCTACAACTATTGCTAACATTTACATGTCTGGAATCTAGCGGAAGCATGTTGGTAGTTTGTTGTGTCTTACAACTGCATGATTAGACTTGTGACTAAAACATGGTGCAGCGGCACTTTGAATATTTCCCCGAATGCTTGTGTTCAGTGTCAAGAATACAGTTTATTCAAGCACTTAATTCTCGCTCTATCAAAAAGTCATGGCAGCTGCCCAGTAAGGGATTAATTGGGGCAACAAAAAATCACATGTGTAGCATTGTCACAGGGGACAAATATACTCAACGTTTGCAAGAAACAAATATGTTGTGGGATTTCTTTCGTTTGCCATGCATGCCTAATTCTTAACCACTTGAATATAAAATGTGTTTGTTCACTGGCTCGTTTGTTCTCTCACCCTCCATCCCCCCCCCCCCCCCCCCCCCTCCTTCAATCAGGTGCACATAATGGCAAGTTAAATTTAGCTGCATGCCCTTGTACAAGACGCTGTAATCAACCCCAGCATTTATTGGCTGTTTGTGGTTTGCAAGGACATTTTTATGTTCATAGTTTTCCATGGCTTTCTAAATGGACCACGCTCATACCCATGAAATCAATGCAACGTGATCTGCTCCCAAATTGCCTGCAGCTGATTTTGACCCCTCAACCCAGTATGTTGGGGCGGGGGATTTGAAACTGCCTGCACTAACCCCCAAGCCACAGAAGCCAGCTTCATGGCCAGCGTGAACCAAATTAATCTGAATGGCGGCAGATGCAGTTTGAACATTTGACTCAATAATTCCAGGTTCAAGTCTTCCTCGTGCTGAAATGACAATATGAAATCAGAGCTGTTGTGCACTTATGTGAAGGCAGTGGATTGTTGTTGTATCTGAATAAAGTCCAGTACAGCGTGCAGCTAGCAACTGTGTCAAACACTTTCACAGATGTATTGAGGTGCCTGTTCACTGAAGGCAGATATTTCTTCACTTCTTTGGGACAGAATGATTATGAGATTGCGCGTGTTGGCAAGCCTGTACATTATATCACAATGTCAAATGTCAGTAGGGAACCCTGTCAGGCAAACCTATACATTATATTAAATGTCAGGAAGGGACCCCTGTTCTGTGACAAGGGCCATAATGGATATATAGTGCTTGACCCACATTTTTAGACCAATCAACACCCAGTGGGTTGTTGTTGTTGTCTCCCACTTATGCCATTAAGTGTCGTGGGGAGGTCTTATTGAAGTTCTAGCGCCTGTCCTCCAACTTCCGCTGATATGATCAGTTGTGCTATCTTGACCTCCCAGAATATTTCCTGGTACCCATTGTAGCATCTGGGAAACCAGGTCAATGTTAAAACATGCCCACCGCGATGGTGGTTTGAGCATAAGAGCACAGGGCTGGCAGGCCAATATGACAGTACAGCTTAACATGGAAGCACCTAACAGTATAGGGAAATAGTGTCCGATGAGGGTAGTCAAAACATTAGCAACACGACGTCGTGTTTATTTATATGTTGTGTGCATGTTTAACTAAAACTAACATGTTTTCTCTTTATTGTGATGTTGTCATGTCACTTGTGCCGGTGTGTTTGTTGCCCAGTCTGCCGCTGGTGATTGTATTCATGTGATGTTCTCTGCCTGCAGCATGCATGCATTTGACAGTCTTGTCTGGAACCTGTGAGGTCTGGCACCAGTCTCATGTAGTCCAATTCTAGCAATACACGAGATGTTTTTGTTAGTTAACTTTGCTGTACTTTGAATCTGTCGCTGAGTACTTTGTTTCATTGCTTCTCATTTGAGGAAAGTTCACCAAATGCATGTAACTAACTCGTTGTGTCTGACTATGCCATACATTGGTACAAGGTTTGTTTCTGTTAGAAGTATCAATTGCCAGGGAACTCCTGAGGCCATTCACATAGCATGAAAAATAAATTAGCACGTATTGATCAGCACTCATAGAAGTACAGGAAAGAAATAATCATCAGAGGACACATTAGAAATAACATTTGAAAGCTGCGTGTTTCATTCCTGGATTTGCCTTAAGCTACAAGTTTTTGTAATATAGCGTATCCTCTAACCACTATTTTTTCCCATTACTGTTATGAGTGCTAATCAGTGCTGTTAATTTATATCGCATGTTACTTCCATCTATAGTCCTGTGGGCAGTCTTTTTCCTAGCGATGTTTCCTTGTGTGCAGCCTGACTGCCTACATTTGGTATTAGCATCCTGTGCAATGCTGATTGATTCTCATAGCTGAGAGCATGCAGCACAGATCCATCTGTATATTGCTGTTGTCATCAACCTCAGCTTGAGAACCTGTCATATAACTGAGTTTACAGGTCTGCCTATTATCTTGTTGAATCAGTCTGTGTGCACTAGATATCTCTGCGTGAGAAAGTCCACAGAAGAGGCTGTTGTTGTTATGTTTATTGAACACAGTCTTCACACTAGCATGCTCTGTTCTACAATGTCCATACAACAGGTTCTTGGTGCAAGATCTCATCAGGTTCGTTTGTATTCATTAGGCTGCAATGTTCGAACTGGAAGTAGCTATTTTTGTTTCATTGGTTAATGTGTTATATTTCAGTTGAATGTTTATCCAGTTGTAATCACTTCTTTACCTAGTATTTTTTTTTAAAGCCTAGTTTGGATTGAATTAAGCTGTCATAGCACATTAAGAAGAGTCAGTATTTCCAGTTCAGACATTGCATGCCTCAAAGTTTTTAAGGAGTAAATGTGACACTTTGTTAGTGTTTGCTATGTAAGCAGTTTTTGCAGCTAGGGTCATTTCAATCTATGTCAGATTGGAGTCTTTGAACTCATTTTTCAAAGCAACTTAAAGGCTCGGTTTATTTTACATTTTCCAATAGAGTAAGATTAAGTTGCCTTAGATTATAAGGAGCACCACCATTGTGTTTTAAAGATTAGAGCAGGATATCTTGTATGACTGTTGCCATATAAGTTAAGATAAGAATGCAATATTTTTTAAGACGGTAGTGCTGTATGGCAACCAATCGTGTCATAGGAAGTTTGGTATGTGACCGGCTGCCTCATTCCTCAGACATTGAAGCTGCAAAATCCAACCAATTGGAAACAGGTCTACAGAGGGCTTGGCCAGACTTGGTTGTGGGCGTATGTCCATTGAGAGATGACAGGCAGACAAATCAATAGAAGAATTTTGTATGGTTAGACTGGCATAGTATGTACAAGTACAGTGTCATAGTTTGTAAGAACTGAGAACCATATATATGTTAAGTTTTGAATGTCATGGTCTTCAAAAGTAGGATGCCATAGTTTGTAGGAGAAAAGCTGTATTTTACAAGAATATGCTAGAGTACTAAAAACACAGTGTCACATTTACTCAGTACTCACCTTCATCCGTGATTTTTTAAAATGAATGTTGCATGCTTGTTGAGTAAATTTGTGCATGCTTCAGAACGCCGAACCTATCAGCAAGCACTCCAGTCAGCAGATACTGGTGCGGCTGGAGACGACGATACTGCCCATCGCCGCTCTCACGCTCGCTTGGAAAGTCAGCCATCACGTGAGAGTGAGCGCTGGAAGTCACAAACTGCAACTCCACCACCAAAGTCATCTAGAGGAAGTAGGTTTCTGTCTATGGCCAGCTTTTCTGTTCGCATGCTGTCAGTCTGTCAACATCTGCTTCATTTCATTGTGGCATTTACATATTTGATAGTCACATGTATATGTGTGTGAGTCTGTTTTGTTGCCCGTGTCTTACTGGAGTGTTTAAGGGAAGCCAAGAATAGTAACGCTGTAATCTGCCATGTATGTCATAAGAGGCCACCAAAGAGGGTTGGTTTCCTGGGGATTGGTTTTCCCATCCTGTGAAAACAGTGCGAAAATTCAACCAACCATGAGCAGGCCAGAAGAAACAGAAAGATGAAATGAACCTCCTTTCCTAGAAGTATGATGTGATGCAGAGACAGCCTTAAGGAGTGGGGATTGCCAACCTACCTTTCTGCTAATTAGTCTATTTCATAGTAACATTTGCATAAATATTTGGTCTGACTATAGTAGCATACACATGTGTACAGACAACACAGATGAGAGCAAGGCCACTCACAAATGTTGAGGAGATTGACATGTGGACTCTCTGTGTTCAAATATATGTAACACTAATTGCATGGTAGGTACTGCTATTGGGGTATTCAGTGTTAGGCTATTACATTTTCAAAGGACAGCATAATGAGTTGAGGTGGCCATTTCCCTTCCTCACCACCTTCATAGACAGCTCCCAGAAAGTCTTCACATTTGTGAAGGAGAGAGAGAGAGAGAGAAACAAGTTAGCCTAGTTCATTGTAAATTTACAGACACATTAATTCATTTCATAGTAATATTTACATAGACATTTTATTATTTCATATTTTGTCAGTATCATTTCATTCACTTCTACATTTATTTCATTGTAATATATGTATATATGTTATTATATGTAATAATTACTCAAGCTCATTCCATGTTAAGCCTGACCTGTTTGTCGGGCTACTTCATGGTAAGATTTCATTTATACATTAGTGCATTCCTTCATAACATTTCTGGGTCTAATTTATAGCAGCATTTACATATAAATTAGTCCTTTTGATACTCTGTTTAAAATATACATCAGAGCTGACTGTCTTGCGGGAATAAGATCCGTATTGTAGTCTATTTTATTGCACACATTTTCTAATACATGCCATAAGGTTCTTTGTAATGAGTATATTGTGATGATGCTGAGAGTTGTCAAAATCATAAGCCAGTGTTTCATCATCATCACGTGCCCTGTCATCTACGTAGACGTTCATGTCTCTCCACAGATCTCGGTCCATTGTGTTACTGATCAACTCTGTTAATGATATTCCTCCACGCCACTGTCTGTCCATCCAACAACATTTCTCTTGTTCTGTCCTCCTTGCCTCTTCTCCCACTGACCTTCCCAGTCGTCACAATGTTTTCCAATGCCTGTCTTCTCATTATGTGACCAAAGAACACTATCTCTTTCTTATAGTTGTGTGTAATATTCGCAACATTCATCTCAGGAATAGCATCACTATTGCTTCCAATCTCTTCCTAATGTGGTTGTTCAGTCATGTTCCATGATCCGCTGCCCTAAAGCAAATCAGATTCTGTATAACATTTCAAGCCACAATTTCTTAGTCAATGACAGTGGCTTATTGCATCAGATACTTGTCACCTTACTGTCAATGACAGTGGCTTATTGCATCAGATACTTGTCATCTGCTAGTGTTTGCCAGCTTGTAATTTCAACATTTGTTATTTCTGATATAGAAGCCACAAACAAAAGGTTCCACGATTTATTGCCTGGCATATTTCGCTGCATCTCATCAGGTTCATACTGCAGAGTTATATATCATATGAAGTGAAGAAATTAATTATATTTTGACTGAAATGCATAAAACACAGTGTAATATGCCAGGCAGTAAATTTCACATGCTATTGTTTATGGCTCCTGTGTTTACATTCACTAATTAAATAAATTGTTCTAATTTGTTATTTTACTGAATGTGTTAAGGTGTGAGTCTGCATGTATGTTTGATTGTGTGTATGCAGTGATTGAATTGAAGTATGGTTGGCCCATGTTGTTAGAATTGCTTTTGTTAGCTTTATTCTGCCTTGTAGAATTTGATTGCAGTTTATTTATGAAAGACACAGCATAACAACATTAGTGTTTTTCTTTTTTGGTGGTGGTTGCATTCAACTTGTAGTTTTTGCTGATTTGTCTGTGGATCTGTGTAATGCAGTCATTGTTAATGATTTTTTATATAACTTGTGCTTGCTTTGTGCAGTATAATTTTAACTGAAAAAACAAAAAAAGGATCTCTGATTCTTCTATCTGTCTAATCTGGAGAGAAAGGGAGAAGGCACAGAGAACAACCACTGGGGTGTTTCCATTTATTAACAGCTTTACAGTTTTATGGTTGAGTGACCTCTAGATTAAGAGGTTCGCTCAGAATGTTCCGTAAGATGTGTACCAGCTCAGGTTGTAGTCTTCCAGACGAGATGAGTCCGCTGTGGAGGGCTGCTAGCTCTATACTATACCTTAAAACTGTCATGAATTATCATGTGACATTAGTGGTTATATATATATATATATATATATATATATATATATATATATATATATATATATAAAACAGAGTGTATGTGGCTTTGTGTGTTTGTGGGGATTTATGTATTGGATGCGTTCGATAACGGTACATCCGATTGAGATGAAATTTTCTACACGTCTTCCTTTCATTCCTGTGCAACCGACTATAATAGTTTCTTAGTGTAAAATCTTCTACTTATTTAATAACAGTTACTTTTCCATTTTCATTATATAATGTCTATATAGCAGGGGGACTTCACTCTAGAAAAGTTATTTCAAGGGGCATAACTTTTAATAACATTTCTATATACTTTATAGTCATGTTGTTGGACTTACTTGCACTATTATTAAACTCTTTGTCTATAGTTATTTTTAGGCATATGAGTTATAATAAATAATGATATAATCTTTAAGGCATTTTCAAAGTTTGCATAAAAATAATGCATAATGCATAACATTGTAACCCATCTATTTCTGCTTACAAAACTTATCAACTGTCATGTCGGTGAATAAAAACAGTTTTCATTAAAAATAATGAATGGTGTGTGTGGAAGGACATTTTTTAAAGTTACTGTTTACAGGCGAAACCACGCCGGGTCAGATAGATAGACAGACAGACAGATAGTCGGGAACGGAAGCTTATTTTACTACTTATATGAATGAATTAAATGACATGCTCCCCACCAGGGACTGGGTGAAGCCGGGCCGGGTCAGACAGACAGACAGATAAACAGACAGTCGGGAACGGGAGAGCTTATATGACTACGTATATGAATTAAATGAGATGCTCCCCACCAGGGACTGGGTGAAGCCGGGCCGGGACAGACAGACAGACAGATAGACAGACAAACAGATAGTCGGGAACGGGAGAGCTTATATGACTACGTATATGAATAAAATGAGATGCTCCCCACCAGGGACTGGGTGAAGCCGGGTCAGACAGACAGACAGACAGATAGTCGGGAACGGGAGAGCTTATATGACTACTTATATTAATTAAATGAGATGCTCCCCACCAGGGACTGGGTGAAGCCGGGCCGGGTCAGCCAGACAGACAGACAGACAGACAAACAAGCAGACAGACAGACTGATAGATAGATAGATCCCCTCCAGGGCCTGGGCGAAGCCGGGCCGGGTCAGCTAGTATATATATATATATATATATATATATATATATATATATATATATATATATATATATATATTATATAACGTTTTATCATTTGGCATGTTCAGCCCTCTCTTTTCCCTGATGAGGAATTTTCCATGTAGGCAGCATACTTTTTGGTTCTCACAGTTTTTAATTCTTGTCTGGTCTGAGAAGGCTAGATGTTTGATCCAATACCCTAGGATCAAGGGGGTGTACACCATATTGTCTTATGTGTAAAAATCCTTGCCGTCCATGGCGAGAATTGAACCAGATCCTCAGGATGATACAATCTTGAGTTGTGTCACAGGCAGATGTCTGCACATGGAGAGAGAGACAGCAGTAGAGAGCTAGGGTTATGCAAGTTGGCAGACAGAGAAGGAAGTTTGTGTAGCAGATCCTTTGTCACTGCTACCCTGGCCCTCTGGAAAGACACTTGATCTGTTGTCAGTTCTAGTGGCCCAGCCATGCCTAGATGTCTTCTTTGTCTGGTGTACACCTGTGTGCTGGTGGACCCCTATCTTCTCTTCCAGTAACCATGGCTTCCATCACTGTTCATTCTCAGACACTTAGGTTTAGTTCTTCATCTGCTTGAAATGTTTGTTTGGATGTAATTGTGTTGTGCCTGTTTACAGCAGAGCTGCAATATTTGACACATCCGACTTCTTCAGGCATTTGTTGACTGGGTTAATCTTCCCGGTGTGTGATGTGTAATATTGCCAAAGTATTGCAGTTTCCTTGATGTGATGCTAATATGGGCCAGTTTTGTTTGATGTCCAATTCTTGTTCTGGATGGAGAGACATTAGAATAAGTCATCATCATCCTAAAGCAAGTGATATTGCACTGTTTTGTCAAGTCTGTGGCCCACTACACACAGTTTTTACAGGCATTTCTTTCAGGTGTCTCCTTGCCTAGCCTTTCAGTTGCCCTTGTCTACCCACAAGGCAGCAGGTTTGTGTCTCACGTCTGGTCCTAGCCTTTGACCTGCCTTTGTCTACCTACAAGATAGCAGGCTTATATCTTATGTTGTCTGGTCCCTAATCTGCCTAAAAGACAGCAGGCTTATGTCTTATGTTGTCTGGTCCCTAATCTGCCTACAAGACAGCAGGCTTATGTCTTATGTTATCTTGTCCCTAGTCTGCCTAAAAGACAGCAGGCTTATGTCTTATGTTGTCTTTTTCCTAGTCTGTCTAAAAGACAGCAGGTGTTTGTCTTATGTTGTCTGGAGGACCTACAAGACAGCAGGCTTATGTCTTTTGTTGTCTGGTCCCAAGTCTGCCTACAAGACAGCAGGATAGTGTGTCTCACATTGTCTGACTCCTGTACTTTGACCTGTCTAACTTGGAAGAACCTGTCGGTAGCTCTGCTACCATCAGCATAGCTCTTATTCTAGACACAAGCTCCTCTGCCACTATGAAAAGATACAGAATCTAATAAATAATAATGCTGTGCCAGTGCTCAGTGAAATAAATGTGAAGCTGTGAGTAATGTTATTATTTCAGGTGATTACTTTAAATATGTATCTTTTGATTCTTTTGGGTGATTGTTATTATGAATATTGTTTTCATATTTATATATTATTTGTATTAAATATCAAAACACCAGCTTTATTTTATATCTTTAGTAACACTTAACTTATTTTTTCTTGCTTTCAGCTTAGCATATTGAGTTTGAACTTACTTTTTTTTTCAAAACTTTCTGCAGTATCACAGTTATATGCTTGTTTTAATCCACAGTACACACAGACTTTATTGAACTGACTGTTTACAATACACATAATTAATTGTGCTGTCTGTTCACTATACACAGAATAAATTATACTGACTGGTCACAATACACAGAATTAACTGTGTTGACTGTTCTTCAATATACAAATTAAGTGTGTTGACCGATCACAATATACATAGTTGTGCCTACTGATCACAATACACAGAATTAATTGTGTTGATGTTTCTACAATATACAGAATTAATTGTGCCGACTGTTCACAATATATATAATTGTGCCGACTGTTCACAATATATATAATTGTGCCGACTGTTCACAATATATATAATTGTGCCGACTGTTAACAATATATATAATTGTGCCAACTAGTCACAATACACAGAATTAATTATGTTGACCGTCTAGAATACATATACATTTTATTGTACTGACTGACCACAATACACACAGATTTAATCGTGCCTTAGCTTCATTAAGTAATTACTTAACGTTTCTGTATTTTGCAAATGTATGGATAATTTGCTTTTTAACAATGATGTAAGCTTAGAATATAAATCACTATGGTAGTTTTCATGTAGATCATTTATTTTGTGCAAATTCATGGTTTATTTTCAATACAGTATTTTTTACTCTTTTTGTACTTTTATTTGTGTTGTCCTGGTGCTTTTTACTTGTTGATCCTAGCATTGGTTTGTTGGGCTGTGACACATTCCCAGCTGTCCTAGTGTAGGTGTGTTTTAGTTAAGAAGCAACACTACACTCTGCACTGGTTTTAGTTCCTGCCCAAGTGACATGAGATACTGGTTTTATTTTGGAAGTTCAGTCCCCAAGTGACATTTCATAGTGGTTTTATTTTGGAAGTTTAGTCCCCAAGTGATACGTCATACTGGTTTTATTTTGGAAGTTTAGTCCCCAGGTGACATGTCGTGGTTTTATTTTGGAAGTTTAGTCCCCAGGTGACATGTCGTGGTTTTATTTTGGAAGTTTAGTCCCCAAGTGAAACGTCATACTGGTTTTATTTTGGAAGTTTATTCTCCCAAGTGATACGTCCTACTGGTTTTATTTTGGAAGTTTAGTCTCCAAGTGATACGTCATACGGAATTTATTTGGGAAGTTTAGTCCCCTGATGACGTGCTAGCTGATTTTAGTAAATAAAAAGTAATGGACCCATGTTGACTCCTTGAGGTATATTGTGCTAGCGCCATATTGTCGGACTGATCGGCACATGTTGGGTGATGTGGTCATTATCACACTGGGTCAACTTTGGAACCCATGCCAATGGGGAAAGTCCCACATCAATGGGACGTTTGCACACATGACAACCGGCAGGCACACAAGTATGCAGCCACTGCACTCTGCTTGTTTCAGTGCAGAAGTTTAGTTCACAAGTGTGACGTGCATGCTGGTGTTAGTTCAGATGATGAAATGTCACACAGGTTTTAGTTGTTTGTGTGACTGCATAGGTCAGCATCAGCTTTACTCACATTGATTTAAGTTGAGTAGTTCCTCCCCAGTAACATGTCACATTGGTGTTAGTTCAGTAGTTCCTCCCCAGGAACATGTCACATTGGTGTTAGTTCAATAGTTCCTCCCCAGTAACATGTCACATTGGTGTTAGTTAGAAGTTCCTCCCCAGGAACATGTCACATTGGTGTTAGTTCAATAGTTCATCCCCAGTAACATGTCACAATGGTGTTAGTTCAGTAGTTCCTCCCCAGTAACATGTCACATTGGTGTTAGTTCAATAGTTTCTCTTCAGTAACATGTCACATTGGTGTTAGTTCAGTAGTTCCTCCCCAGTAACATGTCACATTGGTGTTAGTTCAGTAGTTCCTCCCCAGTAACATGTCACATTGGTGTTAGTTCAGTAGTTCCTCCCCAGTAACATGCCACATTGGTGTTAGTTCAGTAGCTCCTCCCCAGTAATGTGTCACATTGGTGTTAGAAGTTCCTCCCCAGGAACATGTCACATTGGTGTTAGTTCAATAGTTCCTCCCCAGTAACATGTCACATTGGTGTTAGTTAGAAGTTCCTCCCCAGGAACATGTCACATTGGTGTTAGTTCAATAGTTCATCCCCAGTAACATGTCACAATGGTGTTAGTTCAGTAGTTCCTCCCCAGTAACATGTCACATTGGTGTTAGTTCAGTAGTTCCTCCCCAGTAACATGTCACATTGGTGTTAGTTCAGTAGTTCCTCCCCAGTAACATGCCACATTGGTGTTAGTTCAGTAGCTCCTCCCCAGTAATGTGTCACATTGGTGTTAGAAGTTCCTCCCCAGGAACATGTCACATTGGTGTTCAATAGTTCCTCCCCAGTAACATGTCACATTGGTGTTAGTTAGAAGTTCCTCCCCAGGAACATGTCACATTGGTGTTAGTTCAATAGTTCATCCCCAGTAACATGTCACAATGGTGTTAGTTCAGTAGTTCCTCCCCAGTAACATGTCACATTGGTGTTAGTTCAGAAGTTCCTCATAAGTTTCTTCTCGGGCGACATGAACACTCTTTTTAGTTCAGAAATGTAGTCACCATGTGACATGCATGCTGGTTTTAGTTCAGTAGTTTAGTCCTTGAGTGATGTACACTGCTTGCAGCTCTGAAGTTTGTTCCATAAAGAGATGTGTGTGCTGGTTCAAAGGTTTCCTCTCCAAGTGACATATCACACAAGTTGTAGTTCAGAAGTTTCCTCCCCAAGTGACACATCACACAGGTTTTAGTCCAAAAGTTTCCTCCCCAAGTGACACGCCACACAAGTTTTAGTCCAAAAGTTTCCTCCCCAAGTGACACGCCACACAAGTTTTAGTCCAAAAGTTTCCTCCCCAAGAAATAGTCACAGGTTTTAGTTCAAAATTTTCATCCCCAAGTGACATGTCACACTTGTAGATAAGAAATTCCCTCCCTAGTGACATGTCACACATGTTTCAGTTCAAGTTTCCTCCCCAAGTGACATGTCACACAGGTTTAGTTCAGAAGCTTCCTCCCCAAGTGACACGCCACACAAGTTTTAGTCCAAAAGTTTCCTCCCCAAGTGACACGCCACACAAGTTTTAGTCCAAAAGTTTCCTCCCCAAGTGACACGCCACACAAGTTTTAGTCCAAAAGTTTCCTCCCCAAGTGACACGCCACACAAGTTTTAGTCCAAAAGTTTCCTCCCCAAGAAATAGTCACAGGTTTTAGTTCAAAAGTTTCATCCCCAAGTGACATGTCACACTTGTAAATAAGAAATTCCCTCCCTAGTGACATGTCACACATGTTTCAGTTCAAGTTTCCTCCCCAAGTGACATGTCACACAGGTTTAGTTCAGAAGCTTCCTCCCCAAGTGACACGCCACACAAGTTTTAGTCCAAAAGTTTCCTCCCCAAGTGACACGCCACACAAGTTTTAGTCCAAAAGTTTCCTCTCCAAGTGACACGCCACACAAGTTTTAGTCCAAAAGTTTCCTCCCCAAGTGACACGCCACACAAGTTTTAGTCCAAAAGTTTCCTCCCCAAGAAATAGTCACAGGTTTTAGTTCAAAAGTTTCATCCCCAAGTGACATGTCACACTTGTAGATAAGAAATTCCCTCCCTAGTGACATGTCACACATGTTTCAGTTCAAGTTTCCTCCCCAAGTGACATGTCACACAGGTTTAGTTCAGAAGCTTCCTCCCCAAGTGACACGCCACACAAGTTTTAGTCCAAAAGTTTCCTCCCCAAGTGACACGCCACACAAGTTTTAGTCCAAAAGTTTCCTCCCCAAGTGACACGCCACACAAGTTTTAGTCCAAAAGTTTCCTCCCCAAGTGACACGCCACACAAGTTTTAGTCCAAAAGTTTCCTCCCCAAGAAATAGTCACAGGTTTTAGTTCAAAAGTTTCATCCCCAAGTGACATGTCACACTTGTAGATAAGAAATTCCCTCCCTAGTGACATGTCACACATGTTTCAGTTCAAGTTTCCTCCCCAAGTGACATGTCACACAGGTTCCAATTCAGAAGTTTAGTCGCCCAGTGATGGTCCATGTTTCAGTTGCCCCGTGCTTCATCTTGATCGAGTTTTAACTGTCATATCTTGTCTTCTGTCCAGATTTATTTTACCTATTCATTATTCGTGTTTTATCTGACAATGTGACCAGCTTTATGTTCCTGGCCTAACCAATGGCCACATTGCTTTTGTTATTAACTTAGCAGTTTTACCACATGATGTAAACATATTGACATATCCATTTGTTTCTTGTGAACACCCCTTTATTTTCATGACATTTGCTGAAGTTTAGGGCTTGATTAGGTCTGAGGGAAGGCTGACTTCACATTATGCCCTCATGTTTTTTTTTTTTTTTTACTATTTCTGTTTTATAGGAGAGGATTATGTTCCTGACATTTGTGGGGTTTTTGCAACATCTTGTATCTGCTTTGTAGCAATGTTCACGTTGTTTTTACATATTCTGGGTTATTGCAACATATTGTATTTTCCTAGTAGCAAATTTCACATTGTTTGTTTTTACATTTTCTGGGTGGTTGCAACAGATTATATCTGCCTGGTTGAAAATATCACATTTTTTTTTAACCTTTTCTGGGTTGAAGCAGAAAAATATATGCCTATTTGCAAATGTCTTCCCATGAGTTGCCGGAACCCTAGGGGGAGCAAACAATAGTAAGACTGTAGCCTGTGCATGTCGTAAGAGGTGACTAAGGAGGATTCCACCTGTGTGTTACCTGGACTCTTCGAGGAAGCTAAGAATAGTCACACTCATCTACCATACAGGTAGGAGGATTCTGCCTGTGTGTTACCTGGACTCTTCAAGGAAGCTAAGAATAGTATCACACTCATCTACCATACAGGTAGGAGGATTCCACCTGGGTGTTACCTGGACTCTTCAAGCAAGCTAAGAATAGTCTCACACTCGTCTACCATACAGGTGGGAGGATTCCACCTGAACTCTTCAAGGAAGCTAAGAATAGTATCACACTCATCTACAATACAGGTAGGAGGATTCCACCTGTGTGTTACCTGGACTCTTCAAGGAAGCTAAGAATAGTATCACACTCATCTACAATACAGGTAGGAGGATTCCACCTGTGTGTTACCTGGACTCTTCAAGGAAGCTAAGAATAGTATCACACTCATCTACAATACAGGTAGGAGGATTCCACCTGTGTGTTACCTGGACTCTTCAAGGAAACTAAGAATAGTATCACACTCATCTACAATACAGGTAGGAGGATTCCACCTGTGTGTTACCTGGACGCTTCAAGGAAGCTAAGAATAGTATCACACTCATCTACAATACAGGTAGGAAGATTCCACCTGAACTCTTCAAGGAAGCTAAGAATAGTATCACACTCATCTACAATACAGGTAGGAGGATTCTACCTGTGTGTTATCTGGACGCTTCAAGGAAGCTAAGAATAGTATCACACTCATCTACAATACAGGTAGGAGGATTCCACCTGAACTCTTCAAGGAAGCTAAGAATAGTATCACACTCATCTACCATACAGGTAGGAGGATTCCACCTGTGTGTTACCTGGATGCTTCAAGGAAGCTAAGAATAGTATCACACTCATCTACCATACAGGTAGGAGGATTCCACCTGTGTGTTACCTGGACGCTTCAAGGAAGCTAAGAATAGTATCACACTCATCTACCATACAGGTAGGAGGATTCCATCTGTGTGTTACCTGGACGCTTCAAGGAAGCTAAGAATAGTATCACACTCATCTACCATACAGGTAGGAGGATTCCATCTGTGTGTTACCTGGACGCTTCAAGGAAGCTAAGAATAGTATCACACTCATCTACCATACAGGTAGGAGGATTCCACCTGGGTGTTATCTGGACTCTTCAAGGAGCTAACTCATTTACCATACAGGTCATAAGAGGTGATGGAGCGTTGGGCATGGGACAGACTTTCTCATCCAGTAGAAACACTAACTGCAAAATGTAGCCAGTCATGAACAAGTCCAGAAATACATTAACAAGAATAACCAGGAGACAAGGAGACTCTTCTAGAAGAGATATGGTGCAAGGGGTCCGGATCACATGTTATCTTCCTGTCAATAACCGAGGGACATTCCAGAATTGGCACCTGTAATATAACTAGAAAAGCCTGTGTCTGGAATCCACAGGGCAAAGAAATAGAGCAAGATCTACAAACAAGCTGAGAAAAGTAGAACCAGAAATAGATAAACTGAGGAGGGGATGGGTGGGGCTGCATGGGCTAGCTAAGGATAGGAGGGCCTGGAGTGAGTTGGTGCATCAATGGTGGATAGGGGATTACAGAAGAAGAAATAGCAAATGTCACATTGTTTTATATTTTCTGAGTTATTGCAACATCTTGTATTTGCCTGGTTGCAAACATTGCCTGCTTTTTTATATTTTCTGGGTCATTAGTCAAGGTTATGCCTGCCTCATAACAAATTTCACCTTGATTTCTGTATGTTTCTGGATTGTTCCAGTGGATTATATCTGCCTAGTAGCAAACTTGATATTTTCTTTTTGGCTTCGATAACCTAACACTGGCACATGGGCATGGATGGTAGCACATGTTGAGCTCATTGGAGAATGTTGAAGGCAGGGGTTTGAATCTGTTGATCACACTTGATTTTATCAGGCAGCAGAAGGAAGTCAGATGACAGAGATGAACAGCTTAGCCCAGGGTATGAGACACCGAAGAAGTCACCGCGTTCAAAGTCTCCTTTTGCCAAACTGTTTGGTAGCAAAGACAAGGGGAAGAAGACGACGCCCAGCTCTTCTCCTCAGATCTCACCCCGTGATTATGATTCGCCAAGTTTCCGGACACCTGGTTTGTCTCTTGACTGTTTTAATATTTGCTGGCATTTAAGTCTGTCTTGGTGGTGGCCTGGTTTAAGTCCCAAAATTTAGACAACAAAGTTTTCATCTTTTTATTTCAAGTTTACCATATGTCATATATATTATTTTTGGGTCTTCTTCTACACTTGTTAACTGAAGTTAGCATTAACAGATATGATGGTGTCATTTTTATAGTTTAATCAGTATTCTTTGTTAAATTATTAACTCTGTATTTTGGTTGTTTGCTTCTCCGTCTTAAGAATATCTTGTGTGGTAATATGTTCTTTTATTTTATTAGAGCTATTTTATTTTCATTTCTTAAATCTCAATTAGTCTTTAAAATCTAAGTTGGTTTTGTTTTGTCCCTGTACATGTAATAATGTAATTTCAGCAGTCTTTGACTCTGTATGTAAATTTGCTGGTTTGAAATATCCAACAGTATATGTTTTAACCTTGGGAGAAACTTACCTAGAAATGTGTTGTTTTTCTTCACAGCTGTGTTTTTATTTTTGTCGTCATCCATTACTTTAGTTTTCACAAAGAAAGTAATGAATAATCTGGATGACATTGAGTGTACTTGTTATTTTGCTTAAGAAAGCCGATCACCATATTTGCCTGTTGTCACCAGAATGCCTGACATAGTCAAAGGAACCATATCTGAAGTCACATGTTTCCATGTGGTACAGACTGATAAATGATGTTGCTTGCTTCAGCACAGAAGATTTGAACCACTCGCCCATATGGCAATGTTTGCATGTCTTCAGTGCAAAACATTGCTGAGAAAAGCCTGCTGTATGTTTCTGTGACCACAGGAATGCCTTCCAGGAGTTATAATGAAACTTTGTATAACATCTTGATCTCTCTATGTACTAGACATGTAGATAAGTCTTTATATTGTGTCAAAACATGTTGATCTCTCTATGTACTAGACATGTAGATAAGTCTTTATATTGTGTCAAAACATGTTGATCTCTCTATGCACTAGACATGTAGATAAGTCTTTATATTGTGTCAAAACATGTTGATCTCTCTATGTACTAGACATGTAGATAAGTCTTTATATTGTGTCAAAACATGTTGATCTCTCTATGTACTAGACATTTAGATAAGTCTTTATATTGTGTCAAAACATGTTGATCTCTCTATGTACTAGACATGTAGATAAGTCTTTATATTGTGTCAAAAGAAGCTTGGTCTTCATGAGATGTACTTGCAATGTGTAATACAGAAGGTGTGGCTTGATGTCCAAATTATTGGTTATATTGGGTTTATTAGAGTGGATGAGTTGTTGATGGCCTGTCTACAACATTGTCTCCTCAGAAGCAGCAACACCATCTGAGTCCGTGCATGAGGAGGGTGTCTTGTCCAGGAAGCACGAGCTGGAGGTGGGAGAGAAGAAAGCTGGCAACAGGTAAACTGCTTGTACATGCTCATTTAGTAGTGGTGTTGTTCTGTTGCGTGTGTTCATTGACAGTTAATGCCTATCTCCTGGGTGGAGAAATATCACAGGAATTGTTGAATTTGTCCTCATCTGCCCTAGGGTGGAGAAGTATCTTGGACCTGTTTAATCTGTCCTCTGCCCTAGAGTGGAGAATTATCTTGAACCTGTTTAATCTGTTCTTATCTACCCTAGAGTGGAGAAGTATCTTGGAACCTGTTTAATCAGTCCTTATCTGCTTTAGAGTGGAGAATTATCTTGAACCTGTTTAATCTGTCCTCTGCCCTAGAGTGGAGAAGTATCTTGGAACCTGTTTAATCAGTCCTTATCTGCTTTAGAGTGGAGAATTATCTTGAACCTGTTTAATCTGACCTCATCTGCCCTAGAGAAGAGAAGTATCTTGGAACCTGTTTAATCTGACCTCTGCCATAGAGTGGAGAATATCCTGGAACCTGTTTAATATGTGCTTATCTGCCCTAGGGTGGAGTATCTTGGAACCTCTTTAATCTGTGCTTATCTGCCCTAGAGTGGAGAAGTATCCTGGAACCTGTTTAATCTGTGCTTATCTGCCCTAGGGTGAAGTATCTTGGAACCTGTTTAATATGTGCTTATCTGCCCTAAGGAGAAGTATCCTGGAACCTGTTTAATCTGTGCTTATCTGCCCTAGGGTGAAGTATCTTGGAACCTCTTTAATCTGTGCTTATCTGCCCTAGAGTGGAGAAGTATCTTGGAACCTGTTTAATATGTGCTTATCTGCCCTAGGGTGGAGAAATATCTTGGAACCTGTTTAATATGTGCTTATCTGCCCTAAGGTGGAGAAGTATCTTGGAACCTGTTTAATATGTGCTTATCTGCCCTAGGGTGGAGAAGTATCCTGGAACCTGTTTAATCTGCTTATCTGCCCTAGGGTGAAGTATCTTGGAACCTCTTTAATCTGTACTTATCTGCCCTAGGATAGAGAAATATCTTGGAACCTGTTTAATATGTACTTATCTGCCCTAGGGTGGAGAAATATCTTGGAACCTGTTTAATATGTACTTATCTGCCCTAAGGTGGAGAAGTATCTTGGAACCTGTTTAATATGTGCTTATCTGCCCTAGGGTGAAGTATCTTGGAACCTCTTTAATCTGTTCTTATCTGCCCTAGGGTGGAGAAATATCTTGGAACCTGTTTAATATGTACTTATCTGCCCTAAGGTGGAGAAATATCTTGGAACCTGTTTAATCTGTCCTCATCTGCCCTAGAGTGGAGAAATATCTTAGAACCTGTTTAATCTGTCCTTATCTGCCCTAGAGTGGAGAAGTATCTTGGAACCTGTTTAATCTGTCCTTTGTCCTAGAGTGGAGCAGTATCTTGGAACCTGTTTAATCTGTGCTTATCTGCCCTAGGGTGAAGTATCTTGGGACCTCTTTAATCTGTGCTTATCTGCCCTAGAGTGGAGAAGTATCTTGGAACCTGTTTAATATGTGCTTATCTGCCCTAGGGTGGAGAAATATCTTGGAACCTGTTTAATATGTGCTTATCTGCCCTAAGGTGGAGAAGTATCTTGGAACCTGTTTAATATGTGCTTATCTGCCCTAGGGTGGAGAAGTATCCTGGAACCTGTTTAATCTGCTTATCTGCCCTAGGGTGAAGTATCTTGGAACCTCTTTAATCTGTACTTATCTGCCCTAGGGTGGAGAAATATCTTGGAACCTGTTTAATATGTACTTATCTGCCCTAGGGTGGAGAAATATCTTGGAACCTGTTTAATATGTACTTATCTGCCCTAAGGTGGAGAAGTATCTTGGAACCTGTTTAATATGTGCTTATCTGCCCTAGGGTGGAGAAATATCTTGGAACCTGTTTAATCTGTCCTCATCTGCCCTAGAGTGGAGAAATATCTTAGAACCTGTTTAATCTGTCCTTATCTGCCCTAGAGTGGAGAAGTATCTTGGAACCTGTTTAATCTGTCCTCTGCCCTAGAGTGGAGCAGTATCTTGGAACCTGTTTAATCTGTCCTCTGCCCTAGAGTGGAGCAGTATCTTGGAACCTGTTTAATCTGTCCTCTGCCCTAGAGTGGAGCAGTATCTTGGAACCTGTTTAATCTGTCCTCATCTGCCCTAGAGTGGAGCAGTATCTTGGAACCTGTTTAATCTGTCCTCATCTGTCCTAGAGTGGAGAAGTATCTTGGAACCTGTTTAATCTGTCCTCATCTGTCCTAGAGTGGAGAAGTATCTTGGAACCTGTTTAATCTGTCCTCATCTGTCCTAGAGTGGAGCAGTATCTTGGAACCTGTTTAATCTGTCCTCTGCCCTAGAGTAGAGAAGTATCTTGGAACCTGTTTAATCTGTCCTCATCTGTCCTAGAGTGGAGAAGTATCTTGGAACCTGTTTAATCTGTCCTCATCTGTCCTAGAGTGGAGAAGTATCTTGGAACCTGTTTAATCTGTCCTCATCTGTCCTAGAGTGGAGAAGTATCTTGGAACCTGTTTAATCTGTCCTCATCTGTCCTAGAGTGGAGAAGTATCTTGGAACCTGTTTAATCTGTCCTCATCTGTCCTAGAGTGGAGAAGTATCTTGAACCTGTTTAATCTGTCCTTATCTATGTGAAGGTGGGGAAGTATCTTGGAACCTGTTTAATCTGTCCTCATCTGTCCTAGAGTGGAGAAGTATCTTGGAACCTGTTTAATCTGTCCTCATCTGTCCTAGAGTGGAGAAGTATCTTGGAACCTGTTTAATCTGTCCTCATCTGTCCTAGAGTGGAGAAGTATCTTGGAACCTGTTTAATCTGTCCTCATCTGTCCTAGAGTGGAGAAGTATCTTGGAACCTGTTTAATCTGTCCTCATCTGTCCTAGAGTGGAGAAGTATCTTGGAACCTGTTTAATCTGTCCTCATCTGTCCTAGAGTGGAGAAGTATCTTGAACCTGTTTAATCTGTCCTTATCTATGTGAAGGTGGGGAAGTATCTTAAGAATTGTTTAATATGTCCTCCTCTATCCTTGTGCATGTAGGGTTTATCTTTTAAAGACATGAGTATTTCCTCTCCTGTCATGGGGTACATAGATGTCTGACAGGTTTGTTTCGTCTTCCCTCCTCTATCACCTGGTGTAGCTGTAGCTTAAACACGTGTGCCTGTTTGTCTTGTCTTCTACACTTTGGTGCAATACTAGACTGTTTTAGTCTCTCCTTGTCTCTCTAGAGGTGTAGAGACACCTTCTCAACTCTCTCTTTCTCATATTCATTCATTGTGTACTTTGAAGTTTTTGTTACTTAACACATCTCTCTCTTCCCCGCACTCACCCTCTCTCCCTTCCCTGTCTCTCCACTGTGTTTACCTCATTGCTAATGTTTGTTATTCTTCTCCATTCTTGCAACAGGTCGTGGGACAAAGTGTATGTAGTACTACATGGACCATCCTTGTCCTGCTACAAAGATCAGAAGCATGCAAAATCGGTAATATTTCTCATAAGTTCTTTGTTTGTGTATGTACATTATATTGTCACAGAGGAGATCTGTAGAGCTAAGGCTGTTTTCTCAGTACTTCGTCACAGAAAGAGCAGGACACTAAGCTTGTCCTGATAATCAGAAATTGATATGAAAGACAAGGGTAACATGTTTCTGTGTGGACATGGAGAATACACAAAAAACAACCACATTATCTTCCCAAATTTGTATGAGTGTCAGGAAGAGAGTATTGAAATGTTATGTGCAACCTATTCTGCTGTATGGAAGTGAATCTTGGAGTGTAATTGAGGAAGATGGGAGGCAATAGAGATGTGGTTTCTGAGGTGAATTAAGTGAGTAGCTTGAACAGTCAGAGTAACTGAGAATGATTACCTGGAATGGGCTAGTGAAAGTAGAACATTATATACAACTATGAGAAAGATATAGTGTTCTCTAATCATGCGATGAGATGAGAGGCACTGGAGAACATTGTGAACTGTTCTCTAATGTGATGAGATGAGAGGCACTGGAGAATATTTTCAACTGGACAGATCAGTGCTAGGAAAGACAGAGGCAGGTTGAAGAAAATGATGCATATGAAACGTCTTGTAGAACATCATCACTAGAATTGATCCTAGGAAAGACAGAGGCAGGTTGAAGAAAATGATGCATATGAAACGTCTTGTAGAACATCATCACTAGAATTGATCCAGAACACCACGGAATGAAATCTGTGGAGAGACATGAACATATGTACGTCATCAGACAAGGAACATGATGATACTGATGACTTGGTCACAGGGGGAATCTAGAGTTAAGAAGGCATCTTCTCATAAGTTATTAACTTTAACAGACAATTTGGAAACATACCACATTGTGTTCGTTTTCATACAGTGGTATGAGCGCCGGTCATTCAGAAAGCAATGCACTCTACTAAAATTACCAAGGAATTACAAACAGCCAATAGGAACTGGGGTTGATTGTGACATCCTGTAAAGGACATGCAAGTAACGTTTTTTGTTAGCTTCAAGTGCAAGGTCAGAGTGGAAAGCTAAAGCTACAGAGAAACAAGGGACGTGCCAGGGCAGTTACTGCCACTGGGGTGTGAATGTTGGTCTTCACATGTTCTCGCCCATGGCATAATGAGATGTGGTTACTGGTTCTGTTCCTCTCCAACTTTTCTTCTCAGAAAGTTTTCAGAAAAATCCTTCAACTGTCTGGTAGCCATTTTATCAGCCTGGGTTCATCCTGAAGTCACACTGTTTGGAAAAAATTACTGTTTGTAGGATTGTGTTTAACACATTGCTGAATGATTGATAGAACATGCATTGATTTATATGTTGTGTCATGTAGCTGGTCACAGAGGGAAAGAGAGTTAGGGAGCACATACTGGGTAAATTGACTCGAGTACAGGTTAAGTGTCTAGATGGCTCAATGGCTGGCTGATTTCTTTGAGGTGATGAACTAATTTTTTAACTGACGGTGACATACAAATGTAATATTTTCATGATGCTTGCGTGACCCAAAAACTTGCCATGGCTTGGTCACATCTTTAGACTTGAGGAAATACTGAAGAGTGTACTAGATGGTGAAATACTGCGCACAAGAGGAAAGGGTGAACCAAGGAGGACGTATAAAACAGGCAACTGCAGAGTGTAGACTGAATTAAAGAAAGTGATACAAGATAGACAACTATGGAATCAAATCATCAGCAAGGCGAAGGGCTAAAAAGCTGAATAGCAAGCATGGAACTGGAGATATGTTTCTGTGATGCTCTCAGTGTGAGTACAACATGGCCTGACTTGATTGACATGGTGAAACTACAATGTGTGTTCATTGGCTGATGACTTGTTTTCCTCCTTGTTCTCTCACTTTAATACACAAGCTTAGTTCATACATGTGCTACTGCATGCGAGTGCACAGGACTGTTGTTTGTGTGTGGATTTGCTTTCTCTATTACCAATGTCCCTCACCGTCAGGTAAACCCACTCCATCTTCTAAAATACTTGTGATTTACGTCCCCAAGTCAACACTTTAGTCCAACTGACCAGTGTAGGGGTTGAATGATGACAATGAGAGGAAAGCCATTGAACTGTTGCCAGTAAAATAGTGCTGTTAATTGTGTGTTTTAATAGGCCAGCTTTTCTGCCCTATAGCTCTTCTCTCTTCCTGTCCAAAACAACAGACCATGTGTTGACAGTTACTGTCCATGTGCATCAACCCACATGCTGTGCATTATACTTTTTACTTTTGGTCTGAGCATACTAAAAAAATCGGGCTACATATTTTAACTTGCAGCACAGCAACTATGCCTTGTTTATTGGGGTTCTTCTTGGACATCAGCTGCCAAGTCTACAGAGACTGGAAGAGATCATGAGCAGCAGGCAGAGATGACAGTCCAGTCTCTTACAGACCTGGCATTCACATTTGTCATGTTTAGATTGTGTAGAGCAGTGGTTATCAACCTTTTTTGGCCCGTGCCCCCCCCCCCCCCTACCATATTTTCAGAACGTCATTCCCCTCCTTTTGTATTTCCTACCTAAAAATTTGGTCCGTGCCCGCCTTCACAATATTTTCAGACGTCATTCCCCCCTTTCGTATTTCCTACCTAATAATCCCGCCCCCCGCCCCTACACAGTATACGTAATAATGGAAGCTAAATTTAATAGCACATACTAAGACAAGTCTAGATGTCCACATAAAACATGATTTGTGGGCCTACATACTTTATAAATTGAATTTTAGAAGGGTGAGACGTACAGAACTGTAAAGTATGAAGGGAAAAACAATGTCAAGTAATCGGTTCTTGTATTAACGCATTCTTGAAATAATCTTAATTAACCTCCCGGAAACCCTAAAATTACCCCCTGGGGGGGGGGGGGGGGGAATTCCCCACCAGTTGAGAACCACTAGTGTAGAGTTTATAGTGTAGAATTGTAAGACATAATAAACTAAGCAATGATGAAGAGTTTTACCGCGATGATTCTCCAGGACCCCAACAACCGAGTCCACCATGAGTCAGCACTGGACCTGCTAGGTGCTATATGCCAGGTGGCTGCAGACTACACTAAACGACCATTTGTGTTTGAGCTGAGGCTGCTGAACGGCAGCAAATATCTGTTCCAGGCCAAGGATGAGGTATGACAGTTATTGTTTGAGGGGGAGAAAGATAGACAGAGAGGGAGAAAGAGAAGGGTGGGCAGAGGAAGAAAGATGGTAGACAGGGAGAGAGAGAAAGGGGATAGACAGCAGAAGAGAGAGAGAGAGCGAGAGAAAGAGGAGTAGACAGAGAGAGGGAGAAAGAAGTAGATAAGAGGGGTAGACAGAAGGAGAGAGAGAGGGGCAGACAGGGAGAAAGAGAGGGCTAGATGATGAGAGGGAGAAAGAGAGGTGTAGACAGAGAGAGGGGTAGGTGTAGACAGGGAGAAAAGGCAGAGTAGACAGAGATAGGGGTATACGGGGAGAAAAAAAAGGATTAGACAGGGAGAAAAAGAGGTGTAGACAGAGGGATGGGTAGACAGAGAGAGGGAGAAAGAGTGGGGTAGACAGAGGGAGAAGGAGAGAGGGGTAGACAGAGAGACATATAAGAAACAAGTAACTCTTGTTTTGGATGAGGTTTGCCATCTTTTTCCAGCATCTGTGGCAAAGGGCTAGTGAACATGATTCACAGCCCCACATACTGCGCTCAAAAACTGCTGTAGGCAATTCGAAAGCAGACTGCCTTGTGTAGATTTTTAACAATGGTATGAGTGCTGGTCGCCCAGAAAGCAATGGCATACTACTGAATGAAAGCTTTCCTAGTAAATCACAAACGACAACAAATAATGGGACTGATTGTGGTGTCCTGTAAAAGACTTGCAACTAATTTTAATGTCGTCTGTTGAATGAGAGGAGGGTGGGAGACAGAGAGAGGGGTAAGCGAAGAGAACAAGAAGTAGAAAGGCACAGATGACACATTTCTTGTGTTTTATAAAAGGAGGGAGATAGAAAGAGACAGAATAGAGAGAAAGAGAGATAAGTAGCAAGTATCTATTTTAGGTTACAAATGAGGTATGGTTGTGTAAGAAGAAGGGAGATGTAACCTTGATAATAGGTACGGACATAACTAAGAATGACTGAAAGAATTGTTTTCTAAAAGTAGCTGTTAAATTATAACGAGCCTTTAAGTGAATCTACTGACATTCAATTGACAGATGGAGCAGGAGATGTGGATTGGCCGCATCAATGCTGCCACCGGCGGTGATGGAGTAGCAGCAAGCCAAGCATTGAAGACAAGATCCTTGCCCGCTCGGGTAGACAGGGAAGAGCCCAAGAAACGTAGCTTCTTCACCCTAAAGAAGAAGTAGCCAGCACAAATGTATGTCATTTTGTTTTGATGAAACGGTGGTGATCGCCAGGTGACCTGAGCTGTGTTGCGTCTGTTCAGTACTTAGTTCAGTCACCAGTTGTGTTATGAATGTTAGCATTCACCATCACACTGATGTCATTCTTCATTCAGTTCCTGTCATTCACTGAGGAATCTCATGTCAGATGTCATTTAGTGTCCTTTAAGCTCGGCACTGTCATTATTATTATTATTACTACTACTACATGGATACATGTACCCAGGAAAATTATGTGTTGTAATTATTGTTCGTGAAAGCGTGTGAGGACAGATGTAGGCTGGGGTGAGCTTGTGACACTGTGAAAATGGCCATCAGACCACGACATAAACATCAGCGGCACATTTCATCACTTAGACCAACATTTAGCTCTTCGTTCGAATATGAAGGTGAAAACATTTGATGTTTTGTGAGTGTGAAGTGAAGTTTTATGTATACTGTGAATGGTTTGATATATAATGTTAAGTTAGTATTTTATAGCTGATGTGAATGTAAAACTCAATTTACTTAATGTCACCTGAATGTGGGATCAATGTTTTATATCGGATGTGAATATGATGTGAATATTTTATATACATTGTGAGGGTACAGTTTTAAATGTAACGTGAATGTGAAGTTATTGCTTTGTATATGAAAGTGACTGTGAACTTGATGTTTTATTATGTGACTGTGAAGTTACAAGATTTATATACTCTTGGAAATCGATGTGAAAGGTTAGATATTCTACCACAGGTGAAGCTTTTAAAAATGTTCATAGCATTGCTTGCTTCAGATCTTCATTATCTTGTAGTCATTAGGTTTGCTTTATTTTATATCCTTGAGTATTTGATTACTGTTCTTGTAGTTTTCCTTTGTTTTTTTTCCCCTTAAAATATTGTTTCTACTTATGACATGTAATTAAGAGTTAATTTGTACACGTGCACGCTTGTTGTATTCAAAGAGTTGTGAACTGACTGGGTTGACTTTGGTTGTGTTGTGTTGCGGTTGGTGTTGTCTCTTGCAGAAGGTTGTGTTTTTGTCATGGACCAGCACAGCTGATGCCCAAGGATTGTAGTTTCCCTTCTGCCCATGAGATTATAGTGTGATATCTGCCCGTGAATTTTAGCACATTTTATAGTATGAAGTGGGAAATCTGCTCATGGACTATATATAGTACACTGATGCTGACAGATTGTATTGTGATATCTGCCCATGAATTATAGCATGGTTTATAGTATGAAGTGGGATATCTGCCCATGAATTAAAGCACTCAGCTGCTTATAAATTTTAGTAGCGTGCTACTGCCTACAGATTGTAGTGCCCCATCTACAAATAGAAAATGATACGCTACAACACTTGAATTGTGGGATATCTGCCCATGGGTTTAGGGAAGCCGTGTGTCCATGGACACCAGTGTGACTACAGCCTTGTAGTGTCCTGTATGTGCATGGACTGCAGCCTGCTGTAGCATGTTCCTGGCTCAGAGTCCTTCAAATCCCAGCCACAGTGTTCATAAACCACAGTGAGAAGATTCACCAACCAGAGCTCATTTACTTGAACAAATAACATTCCGTACATCACACGTTTGGTTGTGGGTCTGGCGTGTAACCTATTAGTGGAGACCTGTTGTCACTGTCAGAACACAGAGACTGCCCTGAATCTGGTGCAGTATCCACATCCGGGTCAGTTTCTAGATATCCGGTATCCAGAAGTGTTTCATGTACATACCTGTGCCATTGATGCAGTTGTTCTCCTCGACACACAATTGTGGACCAGTAATTTTCTTGTTTCTGATCCCATTTCCTTCATTCTGCCCACTCGTTCTCAAACTTGATCATGGCAAGAGTGCTTAGTTTCAGAATCATCAAGCTCATTGGGCAGCAGTGCAGCCAGCATGCTGAGTTGATTCCACAGGGATTTGGGGAAGTGGCGCGTTGTTATTGACTCCAGATCAGTGAAGTCGAGGCTGGTATTACACCAGCGCTGAATCATGCATTGTGTAGCTCATGTGTTGTGTACCTCTCTGCACAGATAGATAAAACCACATCTGCTTCAAGTATGTGCACACCACCAGTGGTCGTTTGAACAGACATTCCGTGTTTTGTTCATTCAAGATTTTCTGTGCAGTCATCATGTTTCCACTGGACAAATGGTCAGATATTGTTAGCAGTGCAAGCCTTTTCTAATGATTAGGCTTAATTTTGTTTCTTGTACTGAGAAATCGGTTTGTAATTTTGTTTTTTTTAAAAATGCTATTTATTATTAGGTTTTTAAAATTTCTTTATTTTGAGGATGTGTGTTTTTAAATGCTAGATTTTGTTGTTTTATTCGTAATAATTGACTGTAAATCTACATCATAAATCTTTGTTTCGAGTAGAGAAATGATAGAAAGCTCAGTTTACTTGAAAATACACACTGTATGTTGATGTTGAGTAACAGATCATTCTTCCAGTAGTGTACAATTTTATATAACTACTATTTTGAAATATTTGAACTACGTAGTTCTTTAATATCTCTTGAATGTCTTGCAAAGTTTCATTGTGTTAGCATATAGCAATCATGCTTTAGTCCTTCTAGCTGAGTTTTGCTACGTGTTCCCTTGTATGTTAGTTTACGTGTTCTTTGTGAGTGTGGAGGTTCGAACCTGGTTTCTGTGTTCTGCTTGCATCTTCTGAAGATCAGATAACCACTTTGTTTGTGTAGAAAGTGCCAATGTGACATACAGAGGTTGTCAGATGCATACACATATAGAAGTCAGATTTCAGACTTAGACTATTGTGTTCCACGAGTTGCGTTCAAATGTTCAAGTGTTGAATTATTTGGAACTGAACTCACTTCTCCATGTGAAGTGTGAATCTAGTTTGATGCGTCTGTCTGTTGTATATTTGCATAGCCTGACTTGGATGTTGTATCTTGTTAACTCCTGTAATAAACTACATGATTATTTGCCAGTAGGTAGTCCACCAAACTGCAATGTAGAGTCACTAGAAGAGAAAGGAGCTGATAGATGTTAACTCATTTATGGAACCACACAATTATTCGTCTAGGTAATCCACCAAAGTGCAGCGTAGGGTCACCAGTAGAGTGAGGAGGTGGACGAGGTGACAGCAGATACATGTGTACAGTGTGATGCAAGATAGTATTTCACAAAGTCGAATGTTGTTTAGTTACACCGGTAATTGTTTGTCAGCCACAAATATTCATTGTGATGTGAAACCCATTTTATTTGACAATGCTTTATTTTAATTGTCCTCAAACATTTTGCTGGCAATTTCTTTCCCTCAACCTGTCTACATTGTGCTTGGCTGTGTACGACATGCTTTCATTATTTGCAAGTGAAATGTTTATTTTTGTATCATTATTTATTTTTTTTTGCATTAGAGATATTTATAGCATAGTTTATCTGCAATTATTTGTAATTGTCCCAAGTAATTTATGTATTAAAGTGATTGTCATGTCTCGTATGATTGATTCAGTAGAGTCAGTGACAGCCATGCTTGCCTTTTTAGGGTCAAGGTGGAGAGTTCTTCTGTTTCTTGCAGTAGGCTGCAGTAGTTATCCAAAAGTGTCATTTGGATTGTTAGAAAATCGAGACGCTGGACATGCCTGAAAACTGGGCAGTGTTGATTTGCTTGTGTTGTCATTAACTTTCTTGATGAGGATCAGAACAGACATGGCACTCACGATGTTTACAAACCTGTTTCCCATTCTGCCTGTTACTCGAGATTTGTAGCTGTATCAATCCAAGTAGCTGCTGTTTATATCCCTGGTATGTCTGTGTCTCATCATGTTCGTGTCTGGTTGATATGATAGGTGAGCTTGCCAAGGTGTCTGTTTCATCAGCCTTGTACTGCTTTATTCCAACTCTGATCTGATGTGCTTTGAGAGATCTGTTTATAGTTGTGGAGATAACTCTGGCAGGGCAATCGTCATCAAGGTAAACTGGAAGGGTAGAGTTTGTTGAATTTATATCACTTTGTTCGATGATAGATGTCAGAGCTTGTCATCCATGTGTGTTTGAGATGATAAATTACATTTGCTCTCATCCATGTATGAATTAGGTCATACAGTTTTTGCCATTCACGCGTTTGAGATAATAGATTACAGTTGCTGCGGTCGATATATGAATTAGATTTTAGAGCCTTTCCATCTTGTCAGTCATATGTGAAATAACAATAGGTCGGCTTTGCCCACTTGTTAAAAGGAGAAACCCCTGATACCACCAGAAATAGATGAGTAAATTTAGAGGTATTGACTTGCACATGTTGATCAGATAGTGAAACAGCAGAAGACACACTAACAACAACAATTTCAGATAATCGATAGCCGTCCACTAAGCATTCGGACTGATGTCATCTCTAGATAATGAGAGAGGACCTGAAATTACCTGTACTAATTTTTGACTCAGTCACCTGCCACTGCCACACATTTTCCCATCGGGTTACAAGCTTCTGTAATCCGGCAGCATGACATTCTTTAGGCTGGTCCTTGAGCCGTTGGAGGACTATGTGACTTGCTTCACTACTCACGTTTGTGTGTGTGTGTGTTAAAAATGCGGTTGTTTCGGCACCAATCGACAGGAAACTTAATGAAAATTGAGGTAATCCCTGATGGTGTCCACAGAACTTTTGCTTATGCTAGTACTGTTCATTTTGGAGTAGTTACCAAACTGAATCATCTTCGCCTTTGGGTTATCCTGACAAAACCCGGGTACTTACTGGACGGCACTCGTAATGAATTATGAAATCTGCTACGAAATGGAGGTCGGCCAAAGCATTGTAGAGGCTTTGGTTGGAGATTTCTGCACACACATCAGGTCAGCAGACGTGAATGTTCCACATGAAGGAATGACGTATTAGATGCTTGTGAAAATGGCGTACATTCAGTCACCGAAAAAGTATTGTAAAATCTCTGCTTGATACTCAATAGCAACATTGATTGGAAGGATTAACATTTCCCCAGTCCAGTTTTGGTAAAATCAGAAGTATGAAAGAGAAGTATCTGACTGTCATGCCTCGTCATCAGCTAGTATCTGTCCTAGTTCTCATAACCCCTTCCTTCTTTCTGTGTCACTGGGTGCTTCTCACAGGATTTGTATTTGCTTCAATTTTCCAAATAAAATGACCAGAAATAAAGCGACGGGTACATCTTGACTAGCTGAGAGAGTGAGAGAGAGAGAGAGAGAGAGAGAGAGAGAGAGAGAGAGAGAGAGAGAGAGATGCTGACTGGTAAGCACACGCGTATCTGTGTGTGGGGTGTGCGCGTGATTGTGTGTCTGTGTATGTCCGTACACGTGAGCTGCTGTTGCTGCTCTTGACCCAGTTGCTAGCTACTCTGTTCCTGGTGATATTACACAACATCTGGCATTTTACGCGGAAGTCATAACAGAAACACGTTTATTTCAAAGCAATTTTACGTTCAGTAGTTTGCCATTGATTTCTGGACGAGAAGTCACCGTTTAATGTAAGTCCAAATGGCCGCTGTAGGGGATAAATGCTCTACCCCGCCATCGGTGCATTGGAAGTTTAAGAGTTAGAGCCGTTAATCCATTCGGCCAATAAGGCAAGGCGGTCTGTTGCCAAATTTCCCGCAGCTGTTTCGAACGCTGTATGCGGGATTACGAATTGCGCCCGTAACTCTTTGGCCACAGAGAATTGTAAGGCCTTCGCATATTCAGGACCACGGCATAATGAGATGAGGTGCCCGGCGCATTTCTGTGCTGCTTTTGCTTCCCCTCAAATTCCTGACAAGTCTCCGGCGCTGCCTGTGTGAGGCACTCGATGGGTGGCCCCGATCAGTGTCAGCTGGGCTGCCGCCAGGTCGTACAGGTTGGAAAGATGAACCCTGCCATTGCTGGCGACTGGACCCGCACTCCGGCCTTGGCAATCAGACGCGCTATCCATGATGCCACAGCTGCTTCTGTGATATAGTCATATCCACTAATATACTGAGGAGTGGCTGGCCGAGCGGATAGGATCTGGATACACTTTCGCGAGACTCGGGTTCGAATCCTCGGTAAGGTGTGGCATATTTTAATGTCGGGGGGGGGGGGGGGAGAGAGAGAGAAAGACCTTAACCTGCACATCGCGGCTTCTGCACTAGCGCCCTTTTCCCCCGTCCTACACCGCAATGTACTATAGACAGTAGATGACAGACTAATATTTTATATACAAACACATTGCCGTGTGCCCTAGGCTAGAAAAGAAACATGAAATAATTTAACAAGGAGATGAAGTGGTAGAAGGGGGAAGCGTTAGTTGAAGCTTGGATACGCGTGTCCACCGGAAATGGCGAGTCACTATAACAGCAACAGAGTATCGATCCGCCACCTGCCTTGTGGTTCTAGTTGGGATACAGGTGAGAGACCTGGTTACAGCCTGCAGCAGACAGGTCGAAGGTGATCTCAGGTGTGTAGTATGGCGATCCCAGGGAACACTAAATATACCCTGGGAGCTCCAGGAAAGGGAAAAAAACACACACGCACATACATACGAACGTTTCGTCCCAAGCCTGTCAACGGAATAGCAAAACAGAAAAAAAAAATATTGTAACTGATTCATTGCCGAAGGATAATATATCGCCAAATGTGATCTCCTATTTGAACAGAAGGACGCTGTATGGCCATACTAGAGTCATCGTGTTATTTGTTTAGTTTCGCAGTATCCTCCCCAATGCCAATGCTCATGAACGCAATTTTACATGATAATACTTGTTCATTTGATCGTGTACCATGTTTGGTCCATACCTACTTGTTGTTTGGCAGTGAATCAGTTCAGAACGAATAACACGAAGGTATACTGACCTGGAGGGCGTCCAGGAAAGGAAACAGAACTAAACAACTGGGGAAGCTTGAATAAAAGAAAGATCACAGTCGTGGTGATATCAACGAAACAGATTGTTCCTAAATGTAAAATTAAAGTAAATGATGTTATTTTGGGGACTGCAGAAATTGAAGTATCTCATCACGTTGATAACATCAGATGGAAGATGCATCACAGAGATAAAGAACAGAATAGGACAGGCAAAAACTGCATTCTATCAAATGAAGAACATGGGGCAGTAAGGAGCATTTTGTGTGATATTCACTGGCGCAGGAGTGGAACATGATGGGGCAACCCTTTGTCGTGAAGTTGGAAATGCGACTGACTAACTAAATTAAGAACATTTTATACAATAAATCCTTGAAATTGAAAGTTACAAAACTAATTTGTGTATGTTACATAGAAACATTTTTGGCTTACGGCCGGAAATCATGGACAATTTCAATTAGTCATCATTATCTTCATCATCATCTTCACGGTTGCCGTCAAGCGTCGTTAACTAAGTTGACATTCCGATGGGTGGCACTGGATAGTGTCATTCTGTATGATTGAGCAATCAGTAATCAAACGAAAAAATCTATGAAAGCTTTGGAGAAATTGCTTCTTCTTCTTCTTCTTCTTCTTCTTCTTCTTCTTCTTCTTCTTCTTCTTCTTCGTCTCACTCCACCCCTCCCCCTCCTTCTTTTTCCTTTGGCCACCGTTGAGTATCGTGTTGGTGGCTAGAGTCGTGTCTGTTGGACTGGGTGTGCCCCATCACTTTCTTCAGCTGGAGTGAACCTTGCTCCGAATCGACTGCCCTGTCAATCTTCCACATTCCTCTTGTCCTGAGCGCGGGTTGTAAGCTGCTGGCTGTCTCGTCTGGAGACTCGGCAGCAGCATCGGGAGCTTGACTTTTCCGACTTTGTATTCAACGACGGACTTAACGACAGCAACGGCTTTACCTTCTTGGAGTAAAATGTTACGTATGACAGAACTGGTGGCACTCGCAGCCATTTCTTCGTGGCTGTGCTGATCTTTCTTTCTATGCCTGCCATCGTGCTCCTGCTAACATCGTAAATGAGTACAGGCCATTGTAACTTTGGGATCAGTATGAACTGGAGACGCCAGATCTTGAATTTGCCGATCGTGTAGTAAAGGAAAAACTAAAACACCCATACAATATTACTAAACTCTTGTACTGTAGAGGAATTAGGAAACACAACCCCAAACTACAGCTAAACCCTAGTGTTGTAGAGGAATGACTAAACAATCCTTAGACAATTACTAAACCCTTGTGTAGTAGATAAAAGAATAAATGCAATCATAAACTATTACTAAAGCCTAGTGTAATAGAGGATAGCCTATCATCGACTGAACAGAAACAATGATGAACGCTGCAATGTTTTCCCTCCTGTCATAACTTAAGTGGCTTTGCTAACCTCATTAACTCCTGGATAGAGGACAGGAGAGGCTGGTGGTCATGGATTAAGGAAAGGAGCGGCTGTTTGTCTTGGGCCTGTAGGCTTTCACAACATTTCACGCGTCTTATTTAGCAATTTCCATGGAATGACTGTTATCTTTTTAACAACAACGACGACGACGACGGCAATAATAATAACAACAACAAAAACGATGACGCCATTTGGTTATGTCCACACCTTTCCACTTGTAATCCTTTGATCCGATTTGTCAATTTGTACCTGGTGCGGCCAATTTCACATCCTCGGGGGCACATCCGCGCTGCAGAGAAACTAGGTCGCACACCTGTACACTAGAACCATTTTCTTGTGTAAGAATTAATTACCTAGGTGACCCTACACTGCTCACTGCTCCACTCAGAGATCTGCGAGACGGGGGAGGCACGGACGGCCAGACTAATTGAATCATTCTCACGGGGACGGCAGCAGCTTGGAAATGGCTAATTACCCTCAGACAGGCTGGTCGTATGATTCCAGCAGCAGAAGGATGGGTCTGTCCTTAGATCATTAGGAATGTACGTTGGAATCAGTCTAGAGGAAAACACAAGAGTTGATCGATCGGCGCTGAACTATTCGAAATGCGTTTATGCCACACTAAGCCGCGGAGTCTCGGTAGAAAATGGCGCTAGAAATACGATGTTGAAATAGCATAATCTGTTGCTTTAGAATTACTGACTTTTTTAACAGGACCAAAAAAAAAAAAAACAGGTGTGAAAACATAAGTCAATGTTAGGTTTAATGCTAATGAAATGGCGGATCGCGTTAAGTCGGGGGTTTTTTTTTTTTCCCTGCCAGAAAGACGTTGAAATGTTTGTTTTCTAAAATTCAAGGTTAATATGGGATCGTCCGTGTTTTCTAATTATTGTCGCATTTCACAACTTTGTTTTCGGCAAGTTGACAGTCTGTAGGGAGATCGGCCTGGCCCATGGGATATTAGTGCACAGTTGGTGTTGTGAGCGTCGTTAACATACATACACACACACACACACTGACATACAGAGAGAGAGAGAGAGAGAAGAGAGACAGAGACAGACAAACAACAGGAGTTTGGATGACCTGACGGACGGACACATGGATGGATGGTTGACAGACAGTCAGACATAGTGAGAGAGAGAGAGAGATAGAGTTAGAGACAGACAGACAGATAGATAGACGGACGGATAGATAGACAGACAGATCGATAGATAGATAGATAGACAAGATAGACAGACGAATGGAGGAAGAGAGGGAAGGAGGGAGAGTGAGATAGAGATGAAGAGATTAGAATAGGGGGAGGGGGGATTAACCAAATATCTGACACAGGTGTAGGAGTCTGTTTATACACTTTCGGGTGTCGATTTATACAGGTGTCTATGTACACAGGTGTCTATACAGGTGTCTATGTACAGAGGTGTCTATACAGGTGTCTATTTATACAGATGTGAGCAACTATTTCTACTGCGTGGTACCGGGGCATTCAAAGGAAGTATACAGAGCAGTAACACTGTTGTCTATCATGCATGTATGAGGGGGCAACTAAGAATGATTGTGCTTAGAACAGCCTAGCCAACCATGGATTGATGAACAGTACCTTAGAAGTTGTTGCGTTGAGCTAAGAACTGACATTCCCATATGCGCTCGTTCCCTCGTTCAACGGCCACCTAAGAGTCACTACTAATCTTTCCCACCGCTATCTGATTGAAAGTTCTCCTGGTCTTCCCTCTCAGTTTTGAGATTCTACCAGAGCCCCTGCCGATCCCCCGCAATCTCATCATTTTCACATCCATCCATCCATCATGTGTCATGCCGATAAGCGTGGGCGGTCATGTTCTGCCATCTCACTCGATCACCAGAGTCGTAGATCAGCTCTGTGTTCCTGTCTCGACTATGCCATGTGGCCAAGCCATCCATGTATTTACTTCTCGGTCTTCCCCTTGGTCTCTTCCCTTCGATTTGCCAGTCGTCGCCAAGTTCTCCAATTCATTTCTTCTCATAACATGCTCAAACAATTTTGACTGTCTATGTCTAATGACTCTAATCAGTTTACGATCTTCATTTGTTTCTTGAAGGACTTGTTCATTGGTTTTTCTGTCTGTCCAGGGCATTCTTTGCATTTTCCTCAGAAACCACATTTCCACAGCTATCAGATGTTTCTAAGCTTTTCTGCTCATTGTCATTTCCACATAGAGTTCCCAATGTGTTACCCCACCTTCTCCCACAGGCGCGTGACCACGTGGGCTCATTCCTCCGCTTAGCAGCCATTCCACAATATTTCTGCTCACTGTTCCCATGAGGAGTTAGTGTTTCATCTCCTCTCTTGACCTCCACACATATGTGTTCCACCAGGCTTGCCTTGCAGTTCGTGCAGCAGTGCAGTCTCGTCAGTATCCGCCAGCCGAGACCGTACTAAATTGACTATAACAACCCTGTCCATTGACTATAACAACCCTGTCCATTGACTATATCAGCCCTGCCCATGCTTATACCCGTTTGTATTGGTGTATTACTTGTCATATGGTCTACGCCCTCAGAATAGGACACAATAGATTGCCCAACCACATGTACACACAATTCAAGATTGGCGAATCAACCATGTGCACATGTCTTCTGGCCTAGAGAAACAGCAGTGGAAGATAAACTCCATGGACCACTGAGTGAACTAAAACAAGATAGTGACATTTATACGAGAGGCAACATGGCAGATATAGACAATAAATTTAAATCGAACGAAAGAAGAAGAAGAAGAAGAAGAAGAAGAGGAAGAAGAAGAATAGGGGGAAGAGGAAGAAGAAGAAGAAGAAGAAGAAGGGGGGGGGGGGAAGAAGAAGAACAAGAAGAGGAGGAGGAAGAAGAAGAAGAAGAAGAACAATAGAAGGTCTACGCGTTCATTTCCTTTTACTCCGGCATGTGAGTTAAAATGTTAGTGACACTTCCTGTACAGAATGTCGCAGTCAACACCAGCAATTATGTGTGTGTGGATGCTTGTGATATCTGGGAAAGTTTACGTTCAGTTATTTGCCATTGCTTGTGAGTACATCAATATAAAAACATGAAGTATAGAACAGTTTGGGAAATCACAATCATGGAAAACAAATGATGTTACGATGACAAGTCTTCATCAGAAAACAAACTCAAGAAAACACAATCTATATCTATAAAACAGAGTGTATGTGGCTTTGTTTGTTTGTGGTCAGCTATGTATTGGATGCGTTCGATAACGGTACATCCGATTGAGATGACATTTTCTACACGTCTTCCTTTCATTCCTGTGCTCATCTCATCTCATCTCATCATGTTCCTCTTGTACCTTGCGGTGTCGAGGTGAAGTATAAACTTCGTGAGAGTGCCCGGTTATGGGCTTCGTATATCGACATTCCCATGGATTCTGTTATTCCCTCCGTCCAGCGTTTACGTGGTCGGCCTCTTCCTCTGTTTCCATCTGGTCTGTACGTCATTGCCTGTTGTGGCATGCTGTTGACTGGTAGCCTACTTGCATGGCCAAACCATTTGACTTGCTGCTTTCTAATAAAATCTAGAGCAGCTTTAACCCCCACTTTAGTCCTGATTTCTTCATTTCTGATCTTATCTCTTCTTGATACGTTGAGTATTCTTCTCAGGAACCTCATTTCTGTTGTTGTGATTTTTCTTTTCTCTTTTTCTGTCATTGTCCAGGTTTGGCATTGGTAGCACAGAGTTGGTAGGAAGATTGTGTTGTAAAGTGCTTTCTTAGTAGTTATTGATACATGTTTGTTCTTTAGTATTGGTGCCATTTGTCCAATGAGTTGATTTGCCTTATTGCACCTATTTTCGATCTCGTCTTCTGATCTGCCATTTGATGATATTATACTTCCTAGGTACTTGAAGCTCTTTACTTGTTTCAAGGGATGTTCGTTTAGGTGAATTGTTGCTGTTTGTTCTTCTTTAGTTATAGTCATTACCTCTGTTTTGCTTGTGCTAATTTTCATGTTATGTTCCCTACACATTTCGTTTAGACTATTCATGTGGTCTTGTAATTCAGCTTCTGATTTTGCTATTAGTGCTTGGTCGTCCGCAAACAGGAGTTCTCTAATGGTTAGATTTGCAGATGGTTCTTCTTCTGTGTTCTCGTCATGCGGTATTCTTGCTGTCTCTGCTTGGCTGGTTTCTTTACATATGTTGTCTATATATGTTATGAACAAGAGAGGGGACAGGACACAACCTTGTCGTACTCCAGATCTTATGGTGAAGGGATCTGAGTGTCCTCCAGTTGCTCTCACTATGCATTCACTGTTGTCGTATAAACTTCTACATAGGTTTGTTAGATGTGTACTCACTCCATATTGTTTAAGGATTTCCCACAGCTTGTTTCTATCTACCCTATCAAATGCCTTTTCTTGGTCAACAAAGGCTAAGTAGAGTGTTTCATTGAATTCAATTGATTTTTCTATAAGTTGTCTAAGAGCAAAAATGGCGTCTGTGCATCCTTTGTTTTTCCTAAATCCAAGCTGCGTTTCGCTTAGCTGGGGTTCTAAAGTAGTTCGTAATCTTTTTTCAAGAATTTTGCAAAATATTTTCCCAGTATGACTCAACAGTGAAATGCCTCTGTATTGTGTGCAATCTCTTTTGCTGCCTTTGTTTTTCCAAATTGGGATAATTATGGCGTTTCCCCAGTCTCGTGGTGTCTGTTGTTCTACCCAAACATGGTTGAATAGTCTATGTAGCCAAGCTGTTCCTACTTCCCTTGCTGCTTTAATTAGTTCATTTGGTATTTCATCCTGTCCTGGTGATTTGTTCAATGGGGCTAATCTGATGGCTTCTATAATTTCTTCTTTTAGTATGTCTGGTTCTAGTTCCTCGGTGACATCTGTGTAGGTCTCTTGAATTCCTGTGACATCTGATGGGATGTTGAGAAGTTGTTCGAAATACTGCTTCCATCTTATTAGGATGTGTTTTTGTTCACTTATTGGTTCTCCATTTTCGCTGTTAATTATTTCAGTTGGGTCAAAGGGTACTCCTCTGGTTCGCATTGCACTTATCTTTTTGTAGAAGTTTCTGGTTGCCTCCTTGTAGTTTTTATTTAGGGTTTCTCCATACTCTTCCCAGTCTTTCTGTTTTTCCCTCTTTACTATTCTACTCACATGTCTTCTCGATATTCTGTATTCTATGAGATCACATTCCTGTTTGCTCTTCAACCACTTTTTATATTTTTCCTTTTTTTCTTTTACCGCTTTCTTTACTTCTGCGTTCCACCAACTTGTTATTTTCTTTATCCGTGTTTTGCATTTTTTCGTGGTTCCGCATGTTATTTTTGCAGTATTTAAAACGCTTGATTTGAACGTCTCCCATTCTTCTTCCACTGTTTTTCTTTCCGTAGGTAATTTTACAAAGAGTTCAGTTAGTTCTTTCTCATAATTTTCCCTTACTGCCTCGTCTTTAAGGTTTTTTAAGTTTACTGATTCGCATGGCATGTATTTTCCTGCTTTTTGTTTTCTTCTTCTAATGGTTCTTATTGTGGCAACGACTGCTTTATGATCTGTGTTTATACTGAAATTGGGCACTGCTCTTGCATCTAATATATTTCTCTTTCTGTTATTTCTTGTTAATATAAAATCAATTTGGCTTTTAGTATCTAGATTGTTCCATTTATACCAGGTGTATACTTGCGAATCTTTATGTTTATAGAATGTGTTTGTTATATAGAGATCGTGTTGGCTGCAAAGCTCTATCAGTCTACTTCCGTTATCATTCCTTTCATTTTGCTGATCTCCAAATGCTCCCAGGTGTTTTTCTATGCCCCCTCTGTTATGTCCTAGTCTTGCATTGAAGTCTCCCATAACTATGATGTTGTCCTGCTTATCTATTTTATTTAGCACATCATGTATGTCTTCGTAGAAGTCCTCACATTCTTGCTCATTATTGTTTGCATTACATGGTGCGTATATCTGTACATATGTTGTGATTGTTTGTTCTTTTATTCTCACTGTTATGATTCTTTCTGATATATATTTTATTTCTAGTATTGCTCTTGCTAGCTGTGGTTCGATGACCATTCCCACACCGTGTCTTGCCCTTTCTTGCTGTTCTACTCCAGAGTAAACAAACGTGTAACTGCGGTGGAGCTCCTTGCATCCTTTCCCTTTTGTTCTGGTGTCCGCTATTCCCATCAGACCAATATTCCTCTTCTCCATTGTTTCTATAAGCTCTTCTTCTTTACTATTGAAACCACAGACGTTCATTGTGCCTATTTTTTGAATCGCTGATCTATCTCGTAGTCCGTTAACATTGCCGGGTCGATAGCCGTTTGGGTCAGTCCGTTTATACTTCTTAGTTTTTCTACGAGCAGTATGAAGATCCCCTGCCGGCTTGCTAGGCCAGTCGCAGGTTTAGGACACTAATCTGACCACAGGGAGTCCATCCCCTATGGCGAGCCATAGCCCCGTTAGCCCATGACCTCGCGGTCATGGTTGCCCGGTCTGCACCACGTGGAGGTGGGGGTTGACTTGTGTAGTCTGCGGGTCATCGGCAGGCTACTAATTTTCGCTCTTCACCCCTCCTGGGAGAGGCTAGCCGATCCTAACCCTGCTGGCTGCAGGGCCAGGCGCATTCCACACCTTACTGTGCAACCGACTATAATAGTTTCTTAGTGTAAAATCTTCTACTTATTTAATAACATTTACTTTTTCATTTTTCATTATATAATTTCTATATAGCAGGGGGACTTCACTCTAGAAAAGTTATTTCAAGGGGCATAACTTTTAATAACATTTCTATATACTTTATAGTCATATTGTTGGACTTACTTGCACTATTGTTAAACTCTTTGTCTATAGTTATTTTCAGGCATATGAGTTATAATAAATAATGATATAATCTTTAAGGCATTTTCAAAGTTTTCATAAAAATAATGCATAATGCATAACATTGTAACCCATCTTTTTCTGCTTAAAGAACTTATCAACTGTCATGTCGGTGATTAAAAACAGTTTTCATTAAAAATGTGTGGAAGGACATTCTTTTAAGTTACTGTGCGCCAGGAGCTGGGCGAAACCACGCCGGGTCAGATAGATAGACAGACAGACAGATAGTCGGGAACGGGAGAGCTTATATGACTACTTATATGAATTAAATGACATGCTCCCCACCAGGGACTGGGTGAAGCCGGGCCGGGTCAGCCAGACAGACAGACAAACAAGCAGACAGACAGACTGATAGATAGATAGATCCCCTCCAGGGCCTGGGCGAAGCCGGGCCGGGTCAGCTAGTCTTCTTATATATAAAAGGCGATCTCCGTCTGTCTGTCTGTCTGTATGTCCATATGTCCTTTATGCGCTCGCGAACGGCCCATGCGATTGAGATGAAATTTTCTACACGTCTTCCTTTCATTTCAGCACAGCCCACTGTCATATTTTTTTAGTGTGAAATCGGCTGTTTACCCAATATTATTTCATTTTTCATTTTTCATTATAATTTCATATATCTCAGGGGACCTAACTCTGTAAAAGTTATTTCAAGGGGCATAACTTTTCTGTATAACTTATAGTCATATTGTGGCATCGTTTTCAAAGATTTATAAACTCTTTGTCCATAGTTATATACCGGCATACGAGTTATAATAAATAATGATACAATCTGTAAGGCATTTTCAAAGTTTTCATAAAAAATAATGCATAATGCATAACATTGTAACTCATCTTTTTTTGCTTAAAGAATAAATAAATAATAGTTACCTTATCTCTATCAAGTTTGAAGATTTTATATTTCTTTACACTGTCGCCAAAGAAGACATGGAACAACTTCAGCCATTATTAAATCTACAGGCATATGCGTTATATTCCTCCTCCTCATCCTCTCCCCTCCTCCACCTCCTACCCTCTTCCTCTTCTCCTCCCCCTCCTCCCTCTCCCTCCTCCATCCTCTTCTTCTCTCTTTCTCCTCCTCCTCCCTCCTCCTCCCTCTTCCTCCTCCCAGCTCCTACTCCTCCTTTTTCTTCTTCTTCTGCTGCTGCTGCCGCTGCTCCATTTACCCAAGTTAATTGTTGGGGAAGATGTAAAGATCTTTCAAGTACTCTTTCTAATGCTTTTTGTAAGTTGGTCTTCGTTTATCTAAGGTTGTTCTAACTGCAACCAATAAATGATTAGACAGACAGACAGACAGACAGACAGACAGTCGGGAACGGGAACTTATATGACTACTCATATGAATTAAATGAGATGCTCCCCGTCAGGGGCTGGGCGAAGCCGGGCCGGATCAGACAGATAGACAGACAGATAGATAGACAGACAGACAGACAGATAGATAGTCGGGAACGGGAACGTGAGCTTATATGACTACTTATATGAATTAAATGAGATGCTCCACACCAGGAGCTGGGCGATGCCGGGCCGGGTCAGACAGACAGACAGACAGACAGACAGACAGACAGATAGTCGGTAACGGGAACGGGAACTTATATGACTACTTATATGAATTAAATGAGATGCTCCCCACTAAGGACTGGGCGATGCTGGGCCGGGTCAGACAGACAGACAGATAGTCGGTAACGGGAACGGGAACTTATATGACTACTTATATGAATTAAATGAGATGCTCCCCACTAAGGACTGGGCGATGCTGGGCCGGGTCAGACAGACAGACAGACAGACAGACAGACTGACAGACAGACAGACAGGCAGTCGGTAACGGGAACGGGAACTTATATGACTACTTATATGAATTAAGTGAGATGCTCCCCACCAAGGACTGGGCGAAGCCGGGCCGGGTCAGCTAGTCTTATATATAAAAGGCGATCTCCGTCTGTCTGTATGTCCGTATGTCCTTTATGCGCCCGCGAACGGCCCATCCGATTGAGATGAAATTTTCTACACGTCTTCCTTTCATTCCAGCGCAGCCAACTGTCATATTTTTTTAGTGTGTAATCGGCTGCTTACCGAATATTATTTAATTTTCCATTTTTCATTATAATTTATATACAGCGAGGGGACCTAACTCTGTAAAAGTTATTTCAAGGGGCATAACTTTTAATAACTTTTCTGTATAACTTAGTCATATTGTTGCATCGTTTTCAAAGATTTATAAACTCTTTGTCTATAGTTATGTACCGGCATATGAGTTATAATAAATAATAATACAATCTTTAAGGCATTTTCAAAGTTTTCATAAAAATAATGCACAATGTAACTCATCTTTTGTGCTTAAGAAGTTACTGTAGTCATGCAGGTGATTAGAAAGAGTTTTCATTAAAAATAATGGATGGTGTGTGGAAGGACATTCTTTTAAGTTACTTTTTTTGTTGTATGAATTTAATGAGACGCTACCGCCAGAAGCTGGGCGAAGCCACGCCGGGTCAGATAGATAGACAGACCCACCTTTTCGCTGCAGTTATCTACAGGCATATGCGTTATAATCCACCTCCTCCTCCTCCTCCTACCCTCTTCCTCTTCCCCTCCTCCCTCTCCCCCCTCCATCCTGCTCCTCCCTCTTTCTTCTCCTCCTCCCTCCTCCTCCCTCTTCCTCCTCCTTCCTCCTCCTCCTTCCTCCTCCTATACCCTCCTCCTCCCTCTTCCTCCCTCTTCCTCCTCCTACCTCCTCACCCTCCTCCCTCCTCCTAATCACTACTCTTCCTTCCTCCTCCCTTCTCCTCCTCTCTCCTCCTACTCCCTCCTCCTCCCTCCTCCTCCTACGTCCTCCCCCTCATCCCTCCTCCTCCCTCCTCCCCCTTCTCCTCCCTCTCCTCCTCCCTTCTTCTCCTCCCTCCTCATCCTTCTCCTCCTCCCTCCTCCTCCTCCTCCCTCTACCTCCTCCCTCCTCCCCCCTCCACATCCCTCCTCCTCCTCCCTCTTCCTTCTCCTCCCTCCTCATCCTTCCTCCTCCTCCTCCCCCTCCCTCCTCCCTACTCCTTCTCCCTCCTCCTTCCTCCTCCCTCCTCCTTCTCCCTCCTCCTTCTCCCTCCGCCTCCTCCCTCCTCCTCTCTACTCCTCCTCCCTCCTCCTCCTCCCTCCTCCTCCCCCTCCTCCTCCGTTCTTCTCCTCCCTCCTCCTCCTTCTCCTTCCTCCTCCCTCTTCCTCCTCCCTCCTCCTCCCTCCTCCTCCTCTCTCCTCCTCATAATCCCTCCTCCTCCCTCCTATTCCTCTCTACTCCTCCTCCTCCTTCCTCCTCTTCCCTCCTCCTCCTCTCTCGGCCTATCTCTTCCTCCCTCCTCCTCCTCCCTCTTCCTCCCTCCTCCACCTCCCTCTTCCTCCTCCCAGCTCCTACTGCTCCTTTTTCTTCTTCTTCTGCTGCTGCTGCCGCCGCTCCATTTACCCAAGTTAATTGTTGGGGAAGATGTAAAGATCTTTCAAGTGCTCTTTCTAATGCTTTTTGTAAGTTGGTCTTCGTTTATCTAAGGTTGTTCTAACTGCAACCAATAAATGATTAGACAGACAGGCAGACAGACAGACAGACAGACAGACACAGAGAGGGACGGACAGACAGACAGACAGACAGACAGACAGACAGCAGACAGACAGACAGACAGTCGGGAACGGGAACTTATATGACTAATTATATGAATTAAATGAGATGCTCCCCATCAGGGGCTGGACGAAGCAGGGCTGGATCAGACAGACAGGCAGATAGACAGACAGACAGACAGACAGACAGACAGACAGACAGACAGACAGACAGACAGACAGACAGTCGGTAACGGGAACGGGAACTTATATGACTACTTATATGAATTAAATTAAATGCTCCCCACCAGGGACTGGGCGAAGCCGGGCCGGGTCACCTAGTAATATATAAACCACGGATATGACAATACAATGCTTGCTGACTATGTGGGCACAACTTCATTTTATGAACGTAAAACTAGTAGGGATTCAGACCATCTTGCTTGCAAAAAAAAAAAAAAAAAAATAACCCTGCTTGAGAGACGACATCTTGTCAAATGTGCGTGAGTAGATTTTCGTGTTTTGGTCTGTTCGCTTGACGGGGTTAGGTTAGAAACCGCAGGCCCCACAAATACCATCATTTGTTGCTTCCGGCAGGTGAAACCGTCAATTCCCCGGGAAGGTTAACCCGGTCAACAAATGCCCGCAGAAGTCGGATGTGTCGGCCTAACGGCGCAAGAACGCAGCTCTGCTGTAAACAGGCACAACGCAATCACATCCGAAAAAAAAACTCCGGATGAACGAGGAAGAAGAAGAAGAAGAAGAAACCGTCAATTAAAGTGGGCGGTTTAGGCGACAAAGAAAGATAATTCACACTCTCGATGTTTGTGATAATTCATGTACACATGAGCTGTGGGCCTTAGTAGATATTGTAACCATAGGTAAATAAGATTAGTTCCCTTGTTGGAATTTTGTTTTATGAACTTAGGCTAGTTCACTCGCTTTGATCTCAAGTGTAGTCCAATCACGTGCCACTATCTCTAACACACCATACCGATTGTTATATGCGGATTAGCTTTCCTTATTACCAGTGTCCCTCGTCATCAGGCGAACCGACTCCGACTTCAAAGCTACTTGTAATTTCGTCCCCAAGTCAAGGACGAGAAGTCAACATTTTAGTTCAGCTGACCGGTGTAAGGGAGTTCGTGCTTTGTGCAACACTTTCCGCGCTGCGGAAAGAGACCAAGCCAAGTGGGATAAAACCCCGTGCAATAAAGTCGACCCTATCGACTTTTAAACGACTTTTTTTTAAAGTGACCGGTGTAAGGGTTGAACCTGCTCCCTCAGCATCAACACACCGGATGTTCAAGATCGAACGCTCCATCCCTTCGGCCACGCTAATACATATGTATATGGTGACTTGTGTTATCTTCTCATAGCCAAAATGTGGCAAAGCCATTAACAGCTGATTTCTTAAACTACAGCAAACAGATTATTATTGTTTCCGTATTTAGAATTTCTGTCTGTGGAACGAATCATTGAAGGCATGACGCTGTTTGTAGATGAGGCTTTTCGTTGAGTTTATAATCTTCAATAGGATGCCGCGATAAACCTCTATCATGGCATCGCAATCATCACCATCATCATCATCATCATCATCATCATCATCATCATCATCATCATCCTCATACACACACATCATTAATTGGTACGAATGGAACAACTAGTCGAATATGTCACCATAGACATGCAACGCCCGTTAATACACACACACACACACACACAGACACACAGTCACTCCCTCCCTCCCTCACCCACTCACCCACTCACCCACCCACTCACCCACTCACTCACTCTCACTCACTCACTCACACTCACTCACACTCACTCACTCTCACTCACTCACACACACACACACACACACACACACTCACACACCCACCCACCGACCCACCGACCGACCCACCCACCCACACACCCACTCACCCACCCACCCACTCACTCACTCACTCTCACTCACTCACTCACTCACACTCACTCACACTCACTCACTCTCACTCACTCACACACACACACACTCACACACCCACCCACCCACCCACCGACCCACCGACCGACCCACCCACCCACACACACTCACACACACACACACACACAACTTTACTGCAACTAACGAGCACAAAATAATAACAACAGAAATGAGATGCCTTAGATTAGAAGAACTGTGGGAGTAACCGTGAGAGATAGAATTAGGAATGGGGCTGCGTGGTCTCGAGGTATGGTGTCCGCCTCGAGTGCTGGGGGTCCCGGATTCAAACCCCGGTGGTGACTGGGATTTTTTTCACGTGGACTTCCAGTAAAATGTCCCCTGGTCTCTGGGTAGTGAGATCGGACACACGTGTGTATTGTTGCGCACGTAAAAAATCCCTTGGCAGTTGGAAATCGAAAAAGAGTAGCCTACCGGCGCTGCCCGGAAGAAGAAGAAGAAGAAGAAGAAGAAGAAGAAGAAGAAGAAGAAGAAGAAGAAGAAGAAGAAGAAGAAGAAGAAGAAGAAGAAGAACAACAACAACAACAACAACAACAACAACAACAACAACAACAACAACAACAACAACAACAACAACAACAACAACAACAACTGTGAGGGTCACATTGGAGAGCGGAGTATCGAGCGAGCGGATCTATTGGCTGCACCCGAGATTCCATGATACCAGCAGAGACTCGCCTGCCGTCCGCAGTGAGATCCAGGGTTTCCCGCATCACAACGACCTTACATCTCCCACTCGCCTGTATAGGAAATGACCCCAGCACTGAGTGCCAGCCAGGAGCTATCCACCCATCTATCTGCAGCCCACATTAGGAGACGCTGTGGCGTAGTGGCTAGACTCTGGTCTGCGGTCCGGCAGTCATAGGTTCGAATTCGCTTCGATATGAACCTTGACCTGAACTCGCAGATCAACCCAGCCTGACCTGGGGACCAGGACCAGTCTTGGAAGCAGCCAATGTGATATGATCCCAAGAGTGTGATATGAAACACATCCTCCCTGGAGTGTGATATGAACCACGTCCTCCATGGAGTGTGATATGAACCATATCCTCCCTGGAGTGTGATATGAACCACATCCTCCCTGGAGTGTGATATGAACCACATCCTCCCTGGAGTGTGATATGAACCACGTCCTCCATGGAGTGTGATATGAACCACATCCTCCCTGAAGTGTGATATGAACCACATCCTCCCTGGAGTGTGATATGAACCACATCCTCCCTGGAGTGTGATATGAACCACATCCTCCCTGGAGTGTGATATGAACCACATCCTCCCTGGAGTGTGATATGAACCACATCCTCCCTGGAGTGTGATATGAACCACATCCTCCCTGGAGTGTGATATGAACCACGTCCTCCATGGAGCGTGATATGAACCACATCCTCCCTGGAGTATGATATGAACCACATCCTCCCTGGAGTGTGATATGAACCACATCCTCCCTGGAGTGTGATATGAACCACGTCCTCCATGGAGTGTGATATGAACCACATCCTCCCTGGAGTGTGATATGAACCACATCCTCCATGGAGTGTGATATGAACCACATCCTCCCTTTGCCGACTGGTCCATACCACAGTGGGCCTAGCACCATACACCTAATACGCATGAAAGCATGTGAAAAAGTTGATTGCTTTCTTATCAATTTACTTACTTCCTTATCGACGTACTTATTTATTTACTTACTTTCTTATCCATTTACTTACTTTCTTATCTACATACTTATTTATTTACTTACTTTCTCATCTACTTAATTATTTATGTATTTACTTTCTTATCTACTTATTTATTTATTTACTTACTTTGTTATCTACTTACTTATTTATTTACATAGTTTCTTATATAATTGCTTATTTATTTACTTATTTTCTTATCTACTTACTTTCTTATATATTTACTTATATTTTTTAAAATCTACTTAACTACTTACTAAATACTTATTTATTTACTACCTTTCTTATCTACTAACTTACTTTCTAACCTACTTACTTATTTATTTATTTACTTACTTTCTTATCTACTTACTTAATTTCTTATCTACTTACTTATTTACGTACTTACTTTATTATCTACTTGCATATTTATTTACTTACTTTCTTATTTACTTACTTATTACTTATTTGTTTACTTACTTTTTTATCTACCTACTTATTTATTTACATAGTTTCTTATCTAATTACTTATTTATTTACTTATTTTCTTATCTACTTAGTTACTTTATTTTTCATCTACTTACTTGCAGTCTTACATACTTAGTTATTTACTTACTTTCTTATCTACTTACTTGCTTTCTTATCTACTTACTTATTTATTTACTTACTTTCTTATCTACTCACTTATTTTATTATCTGTTTACTTATTTATTTACTTACTTTCTTATCTATTTAATTATTTATTTATTTCCTTACTTTCTTATCTATTTACTTATTTATTTACTTAATTATTTATTTACTTTGTTTTTTTTATCTACTTTATCTACTTACTAATTTATTTACTTACTTTCTTATCTACTTAATTACTTAATTATCCACTTACTTACTTTCTTATCTACTTATTTACTTCCATATCTACTTATTTATTTATGTACATTCTTATATACTTACTTACTTTCTTATCCACTCACTTACTTGTTTATTTACTTACGTTATTATCCATTCACTTACTTTCTTATCTACTTACTTATTTATTTACTTACTTTCTTATGTACTTAATTCTTTACTTACTTACTTTCTTATCTACGTATTTACTGTCTTATCTGCTTACTTATTTACTTTCTTATCTACTTACTTATTTATCTACTTACTTTCTTATCTACGTATTTACTTTCTGATCTACTTTCTTATTTATTTACATACTTTCTTATCTACTTACTTATTTACTTGCTTCCTTTCTTATCCACTTACTTATTTACTTACGTACCTACTTACTTTCGTATCTACATAGTTACTTATTTGTTTGTTTACTTAAGTACTTTCTTATCTTATTACTTATTTATTTATATAATTAGTTTCTTGTCTACTTACTTATTTATTTACTAACTTTCTTCGCAATTTACTTATTTACTCACTTACTTTCCTATCTACTTATTTATTTATTTACTTACTTATTGTACACGTGACATTCCAGTTATCGCGACATCTCGTAAATTATGCTCAAAGTTAACGAGAACTTACCGTGTCTCACTGATCACGTTAGAAGTGCATTGTGTCCTTCAACTGTTCTGTTGTACTCAGTGTCTCCTCTGACAGCTTACAAGCACAGCTCCATGACTCAATCTTGAAAAGTGCCGGGGCTGTGTCCACGTGTCATCGCTTATTTTTATGAAGTGAAGAACCCGAAGATCTTACACTTCCTTATGGTCCCCGAGTAGTGAATCGAATGTTTTGTCTTCAAGGACTAGGGCCAAAAACGATCAGGTCCCAGGTGCAAGATGTCACCTTCACTTGACAGTTGGACACCGAGGGGAAATAAGTCACAGATGTTGCGGATTTGACATAATACCAACTTTAGGAAACCTACGCACGATGAGTTGAGTTGAGCTAAGAACCGACATCACTGCACTCAGGACATTCCCATACCCGCTCCGTCCCCTCGTTCAACAGCCAACGAAGAGTAATCTACCAACAATATCATATTTAAATCAGCTATTGAAGTCTACGAAGCCAACAAGTTAAGAGCGTCAATTCTCAAACTCCCGATGCGCTGATGGCGAGGTAGCCGGTTCATTCCTTACATTGGCATTAAGCTATACTTAAATGTTGACTTCTGTTTCAGAAAGCAATGGCAACCTACTGAACATAAAATAGCTTAGAAAATTTACATGGGGCTGACCGCAACGTCCTGCTAAGAACATGATAATATATATATATATATATATATATATATATATATATATATATATATATATATATATATATATATATATATATATATATATATATATATATATATATAAAAGCTGTGATTCTGACCTGCACGCATCGCAAACTTCGATGGTGCTTCGTAGTTCGTATACAGAGTTGAGAACCACATACTGTGATTTACAACGGCGTAGTTGAGATGAGCCAAGAACAGACAGCATAACACTCGGTGTGTTCCCATGAGTGCACCGTTCTTATGTTGCACAGCCAGCGAAGAGTCCCAGTAATAATGGTCTACAACACATGAGTTCAGCTCATCAGTGAATTATTTCAAGTGAAGTGAATACAGTCCCGCGTGTCTGATCCAATCCGATCCAATCTACTCCCTTCCTCTTACCTTCTGTGAGTGTCTATCAATAACTATATTTTTTTTCTCAAAGCTAACATCAAACAAACGGGTAGACAAATCCACCGCACAGTCTGGTCCCCTGGCAAGGATTTCTGTACATTAACTAGTTGTCAGTTGGTTAAATAAAATCGGCGAGCCTCCGTGATTTCACTAGCACAGCCTTGTGTATATAGAAATAACGAAAGCCGTTTCAATTCGGTCTAATAGGTCTGGGTTTGCAACCACGACTTCGGACCCTGTGCAACAACGAGCAGGGGATTACCGAAACAGTTCTGCGCCCCAGAAAACGTGACTTGAATGTACGCAGTGGAGAGGGTGACATGAAGACATGGTGTACCCAGAGGTGGCCCGTTGACTTGTGAATCAGTGATGTGATTACATTTAAACAAGGGATTGTCGTGAAATCACATTTTTAGTTTCGCTTTTTATGTTTTATGTCGTTCGTAGCCAGGCGTCGCTAGTGTGGTGGAGAATTATAGGATCTGATTGCTAGTATCTGACGTGCTCAACCCACATCCAGCCAATCAAATACAAGATGGAGTCAATAAGTAAGTCACAAATGGGTGTAGAAAAATAGCTAAATATGATAACAACTTGAAACAAGTTTATTTTTATGCATACATTGTCCCTTTATTTCTCAACATAATTTCCGCCAACATTGATGCACTTATCCCATCGTTTTATCAGTCATCCCAAACCGGCTGCATAGAACTGCGTGCTCTGTTTTCTAAACCACGTTTTCAGTTCACATTCAACTTCGGCGTCACTCGCAAAATGTCTTCCGCCAAGGTGGGTTTTCAGTGGACTTAGCCCCTAGCGATTTCCCGTAAAGCGGTGCATTGCTGGGTAGAAAAGTTACGAGGGCGAGTCAATAAGTAAGTCACACATATCTGTTGGATGGCAGGTAAATAAAAAGCAGGCACGCAGTTCTATGCAGCCGGTTTAGGAGGACTGCTAAAACGCTGGTATAAGTGCATCAATGTTGGTGGAATGTATGCATAAAAATAAACTGGTTTCAAGTTGTTACCATAGTCAGTTATTTTTCTACAGCCATTTGTAACTTACTTATTAACTTACCCTCGTAGTTACCGTCTTCACAATGATGGTTAAGTGCAAAGAATTTCCAACACCCTCTCTCGCCTTGATTGTACATTCTGTCACTTCTTGCTGTTCGTCCATCGCTTAATGTCATCTTCCCGCTTGTATCGTTGTCCGCCTCTTGCTCGCTTAACTTCAACCTTACCCTCTAGTACTGTTTTATACGAGTTTAATTAAAGACACCACAAACAATATATTGCACGATTTATTGCCTGGAACATTCCGCTGCATCTCGTCCGGTACATATTGCAGAGTTGTATATAATGTGACGTGAATAAATGCACATCTTGGTTGAAATACTAAGCGCATAGTCACTGATATCGCGCTCTTGCAGTTATCAGTATATCGTCATAACCGTTGCACAAACCCTGTTCGTCTAAACCCTGTTATAACTCGAATGGCCGCAGCAAATGCCCGTCCCCTTTCCTTTGAGACAGCAGCCACTGGTGAGTGTTGTGTGTCAGGAAGAAGTAACTGCCAGTTCTCGGCAAGGTATTATTATTATCTCCCCACGTCATTTACATGTAGAGCGCAGCTGCTGTCTTGTATACCACAGACAGTAGAAGCATACAGACTGTCATCCTGTGGATCGGGTGTCTCACCTGATAAAATACCTCCGGGTTTAATTACTCACAACAGGGCAGGAAGCCATGTCGACTGGAAGAAACATATTTTAAAAAATTGTTTTAATGGTCACGTGACAACTCAAGTCATCTGCCAATCAGTCATGCCCTGTCCTGTCCTATCTATCTATCTATCTATCTATCTATCTATCTATCTATCTATCTATCTATCTATCTATCTATCTATCTATCTGTCTGTCTGTCTGTCTGTCTGTCTGTCTGTCTGTCTGTCTGTCTGTCTGTCTGTCTGTCTGTCTGTCTGTCTGTCTGTCTGTCTGTCTGTCTGTCTGTCTGTCTGTCTGTCTGTCTGTCTATCTATCTATCTAATCTATCTAATCTATCTAATCTATCTATCTATCTATTTATCTATCTATCTATCTATCTATCTATCTATCTATCTATCTATCTATCTATCTATCTATCTATCTATCTATCTATCTATCTATCTATCTATCTATCTGTCTATCTATCTATCTATCTGCCTGCCTGCCTGCCTGCCTGCCTGCCTGCCTGTCTGTCTGTCTGTCTGTCTGTCTGTCTGTCTGTCTGTCTGTCTGTCTGTCTGTCTGACTACCTATCGGTCAGTCGGTCTGGCGGGCCGTCCGTCTGTCCATTTGCCCGTCTGTCTGTTTGTCTACTTACACGTGCGTATTAGTGTAAATCTATTTTTACCGATGTATCTAGTACTGTAGTGTTAGTTCATAGTTATCATTTGCTCAATCTTTGACTGACATATGACATTCAACATTATTTGCCCACTACATGACTGACAGATGACATGCATCATTATTTGCCAACTACATGACTGACAGATTACATTTATCATTATTCGCCCACTACATGACTGACATGTGACATTTATCATTATTTGCCAACTACATGACTGACAGATTACATTTATCATTATTCGCCCACTACATGACTGACATGTGACATTTATCATTATTTGCCCACTCTGTAACTGACATTTGACATTTATCATTATTTCCCTACTCTGTGACTAACATTTGACATTTATCATTATTTCCCTACTCTGTGACTAACATTTGACATGTATCATTATTTCCCCACTCTGTGACTGACATTTGACATTTATCATTATTCGCCCACTACATGACTGACATGTGACATTTATCATTATTTGCCCACTCTGTAACTGACATTTGACATTTATCATTATTTCCCTACTCTGTGACTAACATTTGACATTTATCATTATTTCCCTACTCTGTGACTAACATTTGACATGTATCATTATTTCCCCACTCTGTGACTGACATTTGACATTTATCATCATTCGCCCACTACATGACTGACATGTGACATTTATCATTATTTCCCCACTCTGTGACTGACATTTGACATTTATCATTATTTCCATACTCTGTGATTGACATTTGACATTTATCATTATTTCCCCAATTTGTGACTGATATTTGACATTTATCATTATTTCTCCACTCTGTGACTGACATTTGACATTTATCATTATTCGCTCACTACATGACTGACATTTGACATTTATCATTATTTCCATACTCTGTGATTGACATTTGACATTTATCATTATTTCCCCAATTTGTGACTGATATTTGACATTTATCATTATTTCTCCACTCTGTGCCGACATTTGACATTTATCATTATTTCCCCAATTTGTGACTGATATTTGACATTTATCATTATTTCTCCACTCTGTGACTGACATTTGACATTTATCATTATTCGCTCACTACATGACTGACATTTGACATTTATTATTATTTCCATACTCTGTGATTGACATTTGACATTTACCATTATTTCCCCAATTTGTGACTGATATTTGACATTTATCATTATTTCTCCACTCTGTGCCAACATTTGACATTTATCATTATTTCCCCAATTTGTGACTGATATTTGACATTTATCATTATTTCCCCACTCTGTGCCGACATTTGACATTTATCATTATTTCCCCAATTTGTGACTGATATTTGACATTTATCATTATTTCTCCACTCTGTGACTGACATTTGACATTTATCATTATTTCCCCAATTTGTGACTGATATTTGACATTTATCATTATTTCTCCACTCTGTGACTGACATTTGACATTTATCATTATTTTCCCACTCTGTGTCTCACATTACCCACCCTCATCATCATGTGCCATGCCGGTAAGCGTGGGCGGTCATGTTTCGCCATCTCACATGATCACCAGAGTCGTGGATCAGCTCAGTGTTCGTGTCTCGACCATACCACGTGGCCAAGCCATCTAAATATTTACTTCTCTGCCTTCCCCTTGTTCTTGTCCCCTCAGTCTTGCCAGTTGTTATCAAATTCTTTAGTTTATTGCTTCTCACAAGATGACGAAAAAATGTTGACTGTCTGCGTTTAATTTCTCTAATCAGTTTGCTGTTTTCATTTGCCTCTTCAAGGACTTACTCATTGGTTTTTCTGTCTGTCCATGGTTTTCTTTGCATTTTCCCGAGAAACTACATTTCCACAGCCAGTAGATGTTTTCCAGCTTGTTTGCTCATCGCACACGATTTAAAACCATACAAAAGTACATGTTCTATGTAGCACTTTACCATTTTTTCTCGGAGCAATTACATCTTTTTATTAGTCAGTATGTTTGCAAAAGGCTGCTTTCGCCACGGCGATTCTTGTTCTAACCTTTTCAAAGCACCCTCCATCAGATGCCATAACTGTCCCTAGATTAGTGTACCGATTCAGATGTTTAAGAATATTCTCATTTACTCTTACATTACATTGTTGTATTTCTTTTTTCTTAGAGACGACCATAATTTGTGTCTTCTTGCAATTTAATTATAACCCTAGTTGTTCACCGTGTGCAACAACCGTCTCTACTAAATGTCGCAGGTCCTGTTCATTGTCTGCAATCAAGACTGTATCACCCGCAAATATAATGTTACGGATGCGTTGTCACCCAGTGGTGATTCCTTTCGTATCTTCTACATTTTTGAAAATATTTCCACTGTATAATGAAAATAAGATCTGGAGACATTGCACATCTATGTCTCACACCTCTCTTAATAGGCTGATATTGAAATACTTCATTATCAACTCTTATGGCAGCTTGTTGTTTCCAATATATGTTATTTACAAGTTTAAGGTCTTTCCCATCAACTTGTAGATCTGTAAGCATCTTCATCATGTTGACAAGTTTTACTTGATCGAAAGCCTTTGTGTAGTCAATACAGCAAAGATGTAGGTCTTTGTTTACCTCTATCGAACGCTCGATTAATGTTCTCATCAAGTCCACAGATTGTACTGTGCCCTTGTACGAACCCACTTTGTTCTTCCCCTATTTTAGGATGTAATATCTTCCTAACTCTTTGCATGATGATTCCTATCAAAATCTTCGTGATCCTGCTCATTTTGCCAATTGTTAGATGGTGATCACATTCCAAGGTTCCTGACTTCTGTGGGATTGCTAATAATATAGATTTACAAAATTCGGGAGGTCTATCTCCAGTATCACATATTGTGTTCAACAGTTTGGTGACTTGGTCTTTCCCACATTCTAAGGCATTGAACATTTCTGTTATTATTTTGTCTGGACCTCGGGTCTTGCCAGTATTCAGACAGTTAAGAGCATCCTGAACCTCCATACTCGCCTAGAGGAGAGGAGTGGGTCAAGATGCCTGCGGAGCAATCAGACTTGTGCAGAGTCATAATCACATTGAGCCGGGAGTGCAGGGAGTGGCCAGCAGGGGCCATGGAAGTGGAAATCCAACAACTAATTCAGGATAATGCTCGCTCGGGTGATGTGATTATCTACACAGATGGTTCGGTGTCAAGAGGTAGAAGAAGTGCCTGGGGGTTCGTAGCAAAAAACTAATAGTCGACGGTTGGTGCAGGAGAGCCTGGCATATGATACCACAACATCTAGCTTTAGAATGGAGGTGGAGGCGGTCACTGCAGCTTTCCGCTGGATGGAGAATACGACACACACACATCGTGATTGTAACTGACTCAGAAAGCATGCTGAGGAAGGTGAGGACAGGCATGCTTCGTGCAGAGTGGCTTGCGTTGCTTCGGAGGACACGGGTGGCAAGCATCGCCTGGATCTTTTCTCCGGGGCATGCCGGTGTGCTCGGGAATGAACAGACGGACAGATTGGCTGGCTCTGCAAAACTTGGTGGAATATTGATGCATGACAAGGCAGACGTGGTTGCGGCCTTGTGGGAGCACGTGTACACCTCGGAGGAGCAAATGGATCACCATGGTCTGGCAAGGATGAGGCAGCGTGGAGTGAAGAGGGGTTCTGGCCGACGCTCGATGCTTAGAGGAAAGGCGAGACGGACGTATAATCAGACTGCTACTGGCACTATTGGTGTTGGAACTCTTCGCTGGCAGCTGAGGATGGAGATGGAGCGCCTATAGGAATTCCCCCAATGTTGTGATGTCGGTTCTTAAACCAATCAATCAATCATTAAATCAATCATGAACCTCCATACTCAGAACTGATGGTCCTTCATTATTATTCAGAATATCATACTGTTCTTCTCTTGTATCATCATAATGGTCTTTCACATAATCTGACCATACATTTAAAATCTGATCTTTTTCTATTATGATTTTGCCATCTTTGATTTTTAGGCAACTCGTTGGTGTGTGTGGTCTTTTATTAGTGATATCATTAATTCTTGTGTGCATTAATTTAGTATTCCGGGTGTTGTATTGGTGTTCTATTTCCCTGCAATTTTCCACAAGGCTTTTGCCTTTTTGTACTCATATAATCTCAAACCATCTCATCCCTCTTGTACCTTGCGATGTCGAAATGAAGTATAAACAGCGGGAGAGTGCCCGTTTATGGGCTTCATGTTTCGAGATTCCCATTGACTCTGCTATTCCCTCTGTCCGTCGTTTACGTGGTCGGCCTATTCTTCTGTTCCCATTTGGTCTGTATATGGTATATGCTTGTTGAGGTATACTGCAAGCGTTATATCTCTTCTATAAGAGCTCCCTGTCCTCTTGGTTGGCTGTCTTTTCTTTTTTTTAGTAATTGGATTTTGCGGCTGAATTTGTCTGCGTGATAGGGTAGCCTGCTCTAAGTGCGACCCTTCCTTAGCCGACTCTTACGACATGCTTGATAAAGCACAGTGATACTATCCCTTGCTTAATTTGCTGGCCAGGTAACACACGGGCGGAATCCTCGTTAGTCGGCTTTTTAAGACATGTGAGGTAGGTTGCAGTGTTGATATTCTTTGCTTCTCCTTAAGGCCCTGTAACACAGGATGGGTCTCATCGGTCGCCTCCTACGATGTGCATGGTAGAAACAACATTTACCAATGTGTCTAATATCGATTCCCGCAGAACGCACTTCTTTCATCCCCGACTAAAGCAGACCAGACACACAGAAAGGGCAGTCCGTTTACGAAACTAGAAAGGCTGCAGACGTGAATCGTTTAGTGCGAGATCACTGCGAGGGGTCTCATATCAACCGGTTTCCGGATCTGTCTTATTAAGACTGTCTTTTATACGCCGGCAGACCGGAATACGGTCGGCGCCCGGTAATGGCGGCATTAGGTCCCGCCATGTCTAATCGGGCCAGAAGACGCCCGGGCGGACACTGGTCTATTTTCGGTCAAGGGACGTATGGAATAGGAAGACGAGAGGGTTAAACATGAAAAAATACAGACATACATTTTTAAAACGTGGAAGGAAACAACGGCACCGACCACATTTCACTTGTCTGACATCTGCATTAACTCAACTTTCCAACTTCCGGACCGAAATTAACCTTGGGGAGACGCGTCTTCCGGTTCCAAAATTTCAGCTTTAGGCAGTATGGGATTGCAAGGGGCATAACTTTGTGTTTGGAGGCTGGAAGGTCGCAAGTGGGAAATGGTAGGATGGTTTCTCCCACATCGATCCTATCATGAAATCCACACCAACGTTGTTTAAATCTTTTCTCTATGCGTGGTATTGAATCTCTCTCTCTCTCTCTCTCTCTCTCTCTCTCTCTCTCTCTCTCTCTCTCTCTCTCTCTCTCTCTCTCTCTCTCTCTCAGTCTGTCTGTCTCAATCTCTCTCTCTCTGTATCTCTGTGTGCGTCTGTCTATCTCTTCATGTATCTATTTATGTACTTCTCTTTCCTTCCCTCCATCGATCATTCGTGTATCCGTCTAACTGTATATCTATTTTGTTGTTGTTGTGTGTGTGTGTGTGTGTGTGTGTGTGTGTGTATATATATATATATATATATATATATATATATATATATATATATATATGTGTGTGTGTGTGTGTGTGTGTGTGTGTGTGTGTGTGTGTGTGTGTTTGTTTGTTTGTAAATCTATATTTGACGATTTATTCAGCACCATTTTGACGGTACAAAGTTATCATTATTTACCCACTCTATGACTGAAAGGCCTGCTTCCTGGTCTAGGTGTTAGCGACTTTTCTCCGTAATCTCGTATACTCTCGCAGGTAACGTGACGACGGTGAGAATCAGCAGTGGTTCGAATCGCGTCGGTAACTTACGGGGTATGTGAGCCGGCCGCTCAGAAAGCAATGGCAAACTACTGAGCGTAATCTTGCCAAGAAATCAACAATCAGCTGAAAGATGCTGATGTTGACAGCGATGTCCTGTAAAGGATATGCAAAACGTGACTGAAAGATGACAGTTATCTTTGTTTACTGCGACTGACAGATGACTTTTACCTTGACTTGCCCACAATGTGACTGATATTTAGCATTCATCGTGGACTGTCTACTCTGTATGTGACATATGACAATACGTCATACTTCTACAACAATAGTGAAACAACATTTACCAATGTATACAACATCGATTCCCGCAGAACGCACTTCTTTCATTCCTGACTAAAGCAGACCAGACACATAGAAAGGGCAGTCCGTTTACAAAACTAGAAGGGCAGCAGACGGGAATCGTTTAGTGCGAGATCACTGCGAGGGGTCTTATATCAGCCGGTTTCCGGCTCTGTCTTATTAAGACTGTCTTTTATACGCCGGCAGACCGGAATACGGTCGGCGCACGGTAATGGCGGCATTAGGTCCCGCCATGTCTAATCGGGCCAGAAGATGCCCGGGCGGACACTGGTCTATTTTCTGTCCAGGGACGTATGTAATAGGAAGACGAGAGGGTTAAACAGGAAAATAATAAAGAAATACATTTTTAAAACGTGGAATGAAAAAACTTCACCGACAACATTTCACTTGTCTGACGTCTGCATTAACTCAACTTTCCAACTTCCGGACCGAAATGAACCTTGGGGAGACGCGTCTTCCGGTTCCGAAATTTCAGCTTTAGGCAGTATGGGATTGCAAGGGGCATAACTTTGTGTTTGGAGGCTGGTAGGCCGTAAATGGCGAATAGGAGGATGGTTTTTCCCACTTGGATCCCATCACGAAATCCACACCAACAGTGCTTTTATCTTAAAAGAATTATGGTGTCTCTGTATGTAGTACTTTATCTCTCGCACTCTCTGTCTCTCTTCCTGACTCTTTCTATGTCTCTCTCTTACTCTCTCTGTGTCTCTCTATCACTTACTCTCCCTCTCTCCCACTCACTCTCTCTCTCTCTCTCTCTTTCTTTCTCTCACTCACTATCTCTTTTTTCCCTCCATTTCTCACTCGCTCACTCATTCACTCACTCTCCCTCCCCCCTTTCTCATTCACTAAATCTCCCCATCTCTCTCTCTTTTCCTGTCATTCACTCTTTCTATCACTCGCACTCTATTTTTCTCCAACTCAATTACGTTCTCTTTCTCTCTCTCACTAATTCTCTCTCTCTCTCTCTCTCTCTCTCTCTCTCTTTCTCACATTCCCTCTATATATTTCTCTCTTTCTCTTACGATGTGTCACACTCTCCATTATTCTTACTCTCTCTTTTTCTTTACATATAGCACTCATTCCCTTTCTCTTCCTTGCTCTCTCTGTCTCTGTCTCTGTCTCTCTCTTTCGCTCTTTGTCTCACTCACTCCCTTTCTCTCTCTCGGTCTCTGCCTCACCCACTCTCTCTCTCTCCATAGAGCGCGCTCTCTCTCACTCTCTCTCCGGCTGACGCATTCTATCCCCTCTCTCTCTCATTTTCTCTCTCCCTAGCTCAAACTCTATCACGCATGCTCTCTCTCTCTCTCTCTCTCTCTCTCTCTTTCTCTCTCTCTCTCTCTCTCTCTCTCTCTCTCTCTCTCTCTCTCTTTCTCTTTCTTCCAGCGTGAACTGTTTCTCAAGGACACGAGACCTTAAATTAACCAACACAGAACTGGTGCCATTAGGCGTTATACTCCGGTGGAGAGTTGAGGGGCAGATCGGCGCATCTAAGGCCTGTCCGGACTGCGGTGACCATCTTCACAAATCACCAATGACCGCTGAGTCTGAGATCCTTGATCTCCGTGTCTGGTTGAAGTTTTTGTTTTCACGATCCGATCTACAGCCAGACAGAATATACAGGAAATCAACCTGACTGCAGTCCAATGTTAATGTGAAATTCATATGTTAATTGTCCCTCATGCATTCCACTTCACAGTTCAGGTGTAGAGCCAACACCCACAACAAGTCAAAGACATCACCAAGCCTAGTACTGACAATTGCTGACTGTTTGAACACTGTCTCAATACTGACTATACTCCCCGTAAATAATAATAATAATAATAATAATAATAATAATAATCATAATAACAATATTAATAACAATAACAACAGTAACAAAAACAACAATAACGATGATGATGTTAATAACAATAATAATGATAGCAGTAATAATAATAATAATAATAACAACAACAACAGTGACAATAATAATATTAATAATAACAATAATAACTCTGGTAATAATAATAATAATAATAATAATAATAATAATAATATTAATAATAATAATAATAATAATAATAATAATAATAATAATAATCCTGGTATACTAATAAATCTCTTCTCTTCGGTAAGGTATATCTCTCCTAGCTAATAACAACTTAGTCAGTTAGTCTTTCCTCTTGAGCACAAGGGGGCGCATAGAGCAGAAGTCATGGCTCTCCATGCCTGGCGTTTCGTGTGAAACGAACTGTCTCTATCAATCACATGGCCGGTTTTAGGTGCCGTGCAATCGATGACGCAGGAAGTTTGTGGTGTCTTGGCCTTGCCAAGCTCCCATCACCTGTGTGTAGTATTTTGTCAATCCAATTTTCGTGTTGTTTAATACATAAATTAGTCGCTTGTTAAAGTTTGCAGAAGCCGTAATGATTAATCCACATAGGCCAGATTTGTGCAGACAGAAAGACATGATGGTCAGTTTACAATTACCATGGTAGACAATTGACATTACTGTGTGAACAAGTGTATATTTCAGCTTGAAGGATTGATCTAGTTATTTTACTTTATGATGTGTGAATTCTGCAGTAAGTACTTGAAGAGATGTAGCGAAATATGTCAGGCAATAAATCGTGCAATCTATTGTTTGTGTCTTCGTTACTCGACTTCACTACGGAAAAACATTGTTTTGATTAACGGATAACTGATACGTGTACGCATTAATCAATTCTCATTCATTATTTGGCGCTCACAGAATTAGCAGAAACAAATAGAGACCAATGGATCGCAGACCTCTGGCAATCTGTGCGCTCACTTGTGGCGGATTCATGATTTACAAACCAGTCTGAAGTGACGAGATTTAAATTACTATTACTAGGCACAACGCAAAAATTGCTCTCGAAAAGGAGGATATAAAGAAGCTGTTTTTGAGCACGTACGCAAAGACATAAAGAGACCGGGCACTTATGGACTTTACCCCCAGTAACAAGACACGGGTTCAAATAATTTGTAAGACATACACAATTAACCCGGTGTCTGGCTTGTCATATACATTATCTTTCTTTCCTGTCCATTCATAAAAAGTAAAATCTGATTTCCGTCATCTTTTGGTCCCTGGCATTCAGACGATCCACGGAGATGCCGCTCATGAAAGATTTAATCAGAGTTCCTTCCCTTGGTTCTGGTCGCATTGTAATTGCTCTACAGCCAGAAATGCATTGTGGATGTGCACGGCAGGGCGGGGGAAGGCAGAGAGAGGAAGGGAGGCAGACAGTGCAGCTTGTTATGAACTAGCCCTGGTGTGAATGGCAGAAGTAATTACTATCCAACAGTGCCTTCAGATACAGTTATTATTCTGCTACCATTTCCCATCCGATGACACCCAGGGGACATAATTATTTTCTTGCAGGAAGTTCCTCCATTTTGGTTATTCTTACGTTGCAGTATCGGCAGAATTGAAAAGAAAAAGCGGTACAACTTGTAAAAGAACGGAACAAATCAACAAGTGTATGCTATATGGGCAAGTGGCATAGTGGAGTCTTCATAGAGTTACACTCCAGCGATCTGAGTTCAACACTCTGGAGAGATAAACAAAAAGAATAAGCAGATGTTTATCTAAAATGGTTATGACAAATTGTTTTAAGAAGAAAAAGTCGTGAGTAAAGGTATCGGTCAACGCAGAACATAATGCCTTAATTACACCGTTTATGTGAAGGCTTAGACGCCAAAAGCCGGCTCTGTGGGAAAAGGGTTATGCCGCAGTTCATAATCCCGCAAACCGCGTTCGAAACACAGGTGCGGGCGATTTAGCAGCAGACCGCCTTGCATTGGTTTATATAAAATGGTATGAGTGCCAATCGTTCAGAAAGCAACGGCAAACTACTGAACGTAAATTTGCCAAGAAATCACAACCAGCCCAAAATACTGGGGTTGACTGCGACGTCCTGTAAAGGATATGCAACTAATTGTTTTTAAACGCCAAACGACTGCGGCAATATTTGAGAGAGGTATACCCATGGTCTTGCTATCTCAGAGAGGGACAGAAAGATCTTGCGTAAATACAGGCCGTGGCGGTTTTTCTCCTCATAATAATATTATTACCATGTTTATGGACTATAACACTGTATTTGTAGAATCTAACACTATATTTGTAAAGTATAGCACTTTATTTGTAGATTATACCATGATATTTGTAGAGTACAATGAGTGGGTCGAGGGTTCAGTGGTCGAGTTGTTAAAGCACCTGCCTCAGGCTCCTTGTGGGTTCAATTCCGGGATGCGTCATTCGGTCGACGAGTGCAATTTTCTCGGAAATTCCTGGGGGTCGTCGCTGGAGCTGCGGAATTCGTGTTCTGTTCGAGGTTCTGTTCGCCCTACGGAAAGAGACCGAGTCATAAGTGATAAAACCCGGTACAATGAAGCCGATCCTCGGTCTCGTCTTTAAACTACATTTACAGGACATTGCAGTCAACACCAGCATTTCTCAGCTGTTGTTTATGTCTTGGCAAGTTTTATGTTCAGTAGTTTGCCATTGCTTTCTCAATGACCGGCTCACATACCCTCCGTAAGAAACCAACGCGACGCAATCCGCTGCCTAATCTCGCACAGCTGTGTTTCGTACGAGAGTATACAGGATTAAGAACAGCGTCTTTAACGCCTTCGCCAGGGAGACCGGCACATTTTAAAATATAACACTAAATTTGTAGAGTATAACACAATATTTGTAAACTATAACATTTTATTTGTAGAGATTTGTAAAGTATAACAATAAAATTTGCACAGCATAACTCTATCTTACAACACTATATTTCAAATGAATCTCACACAAAACAGATGGAAATGTACTATTAGTATCTCTAGTTAATCGCCTGTACATTAAAGTATAGACAAAAAATATATGGCGATATATTCTAGTATCTCGAGTTAATCGCGATTTATCCGCAGACCGCCTTGCGTTTAAAAAAAAAATGAAATGGTATGGGTGTCGGTCGCTCAGAAATCAGCGGCAAACTACTGAACAAAAACTTGCCCAGGAATCACGAACAGGCAAAAAATTTTGAAGTTGACTGCTACGTCCAGTAAAGGATATGCATCTAACTTTTAACAGTAAAGTATATAGAGAGAGAATAGATGGCGATATACTAGTATCACTAGTTAACGGTACAGAAGAGACTAGAGAGGAACTCTCTTTCACTGACGTGGGCTCCCAAGTCGACTCAGTTTTAAATGTGTACCAGAAAGCGTGCTGGGAAGTAAAGGCGTCCGGTGAGATACTGACCACATCAACCATTAAGTACTGATTTTTCTAACAATATGGACTGGCACCATCTACCATATACACATTAAGAGGGTACTCTACTTTACCTTACTCGTGTAACAGTAGGCAGAAACTTCAGAGAGAAAAATCCTTCACCAAAACATCGCATCCTTTAAGAGTCCAGAAATGACCACCCGCTATTGGGGAACTGACAGTTCGTCCCAGCATTGGTCAGTGATCCGATCAATAAAGATTGTGAACGGCGGGAAGAAATGGCCAAGAATGAGAGCACCCGATAGCCTTTGGGACGGCACTGGTCAGTGAGTGGGACGAGGTCTGCGGTTCTAAGATTGCCAAGACATCGCGACGGACGGTCCGGTGATGACCAATCAAAGTGTCCGGCCGAGGGGGCAATTTCAAGGTTTCTTCCGTTGCTCTGACAGGCAGAGTTCGCTTGTGGTGGTCAGCGATTTTGTCTGTCAGTCTGTCTTCGTGAATTCCTTTGTTGTATTTAGTTATTTGTTAACTTGCTTCTGCTACTCTGTTGATTTCTATTTGTTTTTGATTCGTTACCAAGGAACTCAGAGTACGTTCATTCAATGCCAATCACGCAACAGATAAATATATAGATGGAATACATGCATAATAGAGGTATAGATAGATATATAGATGGAATACATGCATAATAGAGGTATAGATAGATATATAGATGGAATACATGCATAATAGAGGTATAGATAGATAGAACCATGGTGGTGTAGTGGTTTGTGCTTCTGCTTGTCCAGATAGTGGCCATGTTCAATTCCCCAACAGTGGTGGGATGCGTTTTCCGACCTGAGGTGCTGAGGTAGAACCAGTGTCATAAGATGGGACCAGATAACAGCCAAGAACTGCGAGGTGCGACCCAACCATAGACTGGATCCAACATTGGCTAAAAACTGTAATGTGCAACCCATCCACAGACTGGGTCTTACATTAGCCAAATATTGCATCGTGCGACCCAAACACAACGGGTGTTACATTGGTCAAGATCTGCATGGTGAAACCCATCCACAGACTGGGTTCTCTGACTGGTATCGTTGTTCTTCCTACATAACGAGATGACAAACCCCCCCCCCCCCAGAATATATGGTAACAACTGGAAAGATTTGTCGAAAGAGACATGGGAAGACAGCGAGAGAAACATTTTTGACAGTCTTGTGTCATGGCCCGGAAAAGTATCACCCCACGAATGCATACGCACTATTGGAAATCGCAGGATGTGGAGAAGCCTGATCGCCCAGACCAGTCAGCAACTCACATGATGGCATTATATATACAAACACACAGATAGATACACAAATCACATTATTACTGTGATAACACACCGCAAATATTGGCATCCTACTCTTGATCTCGGTCTCATGTGTCAGTAACAAAGTAACAGGAAAATAGTACCCAGCACTGTATTCAATGAACAACTAATGAGTCTAACAGGCTTCAGAAACACAAGCCAGGATATGGTTTCCTCCTTTCCATAATATAATAAGCACACGAAAAATACAGTTTTAATAACGCCATTTTGCTGTCTGCAAAACAGTAACTTCCGTTTTTTGGATGACTTAAAAGTACCACTAGTAAATGACCAGAAACGGAACAAAAATGGTTTTGTCTGTTGTGACTTTGCAGTATGGATTACCATTTCTGTAGCTTACAGTGCTGGTACTTGTTGTACATGTTTGTAAAGGAATTGTTGGTGTTATGGTCGATGGTATTGTTGTGTCAGAATATACACGGATATGTTTTATTCCATTACTACACTTTCCCCTTCTACAGTGGGATGTTATATCCTCACTGCAAAGCTTTATTGTCCATCTTCTCTCTGTTTACCTCATTCTTTCTTTGTCCATCTGTTCCTCTCGCCTTGCCTCCCTCATTCTTAGTTTCTCTGCTCCCCCTTCTACTTTCCACCTTTCCTCTCTTTTCCCGTGTTTTCCCATTTTTCTTCCTTTCTCTCTCTCATCTTCTTTTCCCACGCTTCTTCTTCCGTCTTTACCACTTCCGCCCCCCCCCCCTCTCTCCTTTCCCTCCTTCCCTCCTCTTTTATTACACTCGCACCCCCTCTCGTCTGTTCTCTACCCCTCTCTCCCACTCTTGCCCCCTCTATCCCTCGTTTTCCCTCTTCCCCTCTCACCTCTCCCTGATTCACTGCGCCCTTCTCAGTCTCCCTAATTGTCCCACAGGATGTAGATATTTCATTGGGAACAAACTCCATCCCAAAGGGCTAGAATGGAAACATTGACTAAATACAATTATACCCAGAAATATTGACTACACACAATTATACCCAGAAATATTGACTGTACACAATTATACCCAGAAATATTTACTACACACAATTATACCCAGGAATATTTACTACACACAATTATACCCGTACATATTTACTATACACAATTATATCCAGAAATATTTGGCCGACGCTCGACGCTCAGAGGAAAGGCGAGACGGACATATAATCAGATTGCTACTGGAACTATTAGTGTTGGAACTCTTCGCTGGTTGCTGAGGATGGGGACGGAGCGCTTATGGGAATGTCCCGAATGCTGTGATGTCGGTTCCTAGATCAATCAATCAATCAATCATATCCAGAAATATTTACTACACAAAATTATACCCAGAAATATTTACTACACAAAATTATACCCAGAAATATTTACTACACAAAATTATACCCAGAAATATTTACTACACAAAATTATACCCAGAAATATTTACTACACAAAATTATATCCAGAAATATTTACTAAACAAAATTATACCCAGAAATATTTACTACACAAGATTATACCCAGAAATATTTACTACACAAGATTATACCCAGAAATATTTACTACACAAAATTATACCCAGAAATATTTACTACACAAAATTATACCCAGAAATATTTACTACACAAAATTATACCCAGAAATATTTCTTCTTCTTCAGCGTTCCGAGCCATTGAGGTTCTTTGCTGCAAATACAATCCGTCTCCATTCGTCTCTCTGGTGGACCTTCTCTTGCCAGTCGTTGATTCCAAGTGCTTGTAGGTCTGTACATGTATTATCTCTCCACCGCCTTCTTGGTCTACCTCGGGGTCTACGGTCATTTATTTCCTGAGTGTAAGCGAGTTTTGTTTCCCTATTATCTTCCATTCTTTCTATATGCCCCAGCCATTGTAGTCTATTAGCCTTCATGATACCAGTGATTAGCGGGGACTTAAACAGATCATAAATGTCTTTGTTACTTCTTCTTTTCCACTCTCCACTTTGTGTATCCCTAATGGGTCCAAAGATGCGTCTTAAAATTTTGTTCTCAAAGGTTTGTAACAAGGCTTCGTCTCCTTTCGTTGTACTCCAGGTTTCAGAGCCATACAGCACAACTGATCTGATCAGTGTTTTGTATATTGTGATTTTGGTGTTACGAGATATCGCCTTTGATTTTAGTAGATGTTGTAGTGCATAGTATATCTTATTTCCAGAGTTGATTCTAGTTTGTATTTCTTCCCTTATGATGTTGGAGCAGTTGAAGATCGTACCCAGGTATTTGTATGTTTCCGTTCTTTTAATGGTCATATTATCTATTTGTATGTGGCCAGAGTTTCTAGCCATTCCGTCTCTTGAAATTACCATATATTCTGTCTTATCTTGGTTGATAACCAGCCCCATCTGTTGGGCTTTTTCCTTTAATAAGTGAGTCAATATTTCCAATGTCTTTTGTTCACTTTGCCCTATAATATCTATATCATCTGCATAACCAAGCAGCTTGGATGTTCCTCCAATATCACATTCCTCCTTTACCTTCCTTACAACTTTCTCTAGAGCCAGATTGAAGAGTAGCGGCGATAGTGCATCACCCTGTTTCAAGCCAGATGTTATTTGGAAGGGGTCTGATTTCCTGCCTTTATATGTTACTATATTATAAGTATCTTCCATGCATAGTCTGGTCATGTTGATTAACTTCCTTGGTATTCCAAATTCCTGCATAGCATTCCATAGACTATTCCTATGGACACTATCATAAGCCTTTTTAAAATCCACAAAAATGTTATGGAGATCTCTTTTATATTCCCAATGTTTCTCGGCTATTTGTCGTAAGATAAATATCTGATCTATTGTTGATCTGTTTTGTCTAAAACCCGCCTGGTAGTCACCTAATATGTCTTCTGAATATGCTTTTAGTCTATTTAGTAATACTGCGGATAGTATCTTATAGCTTGTGGACAGTAGTGATATTCCTCTATAATTTCCACATTGGAACTTGTCTCCTTTCTTAAAGATAGGTATCAATAATGACTCTTTCCAGTCATGGGGTAATTCTTCTGTCCTCCAGATTTTTATTATTAGTTCGTATAGCTTTAGATGTAATGCATGGCCACCTGCCTTTATAAATTCAGCAGCAATTCCATCAGTCCCAGTTGCCTTATTGTTTTTAAGTCGTGTGATTACATATAGGATTTCTTCAAATGTAGGTTCTTCAATTTGTGGTTCGCATGTTAGAACCTCTTCCTGTGAGAAAATGTTACTTGGAGCTTCACAATTTAGTAATTCAATAAAATATTCTTTCCATGTGTTGCACATTTCCTCATTGGTATTTATCATATTCCCATTTTTGTCTTTTAAACCATATGTGTTTTGCTGGTGCCTTCGTTTCATTGACTTCACTTCTTTAAAAAATTTTCTGGATTCATTTTCCGGTGATTAGTTTCCATATCTTTGATTATATTACTCATATATTCTCGCTTCTGCTGTCTGACTATTTTTGTAGCCTCTTTACATTCATTTCTATAATGCTCTTCCTTTTGGATGTTATTGATGTCATTTAACCATACATGTCTGGCATTCTTCTTCCTAATGACTGCTTCTTCACATTTTTGATTGAACCATCTGTTCTTTCTATGCGTGGTTAACACACCGAGACATTCTTCTGCGGTAGACTGAATTGTATTCTTGATGTTCAACCAAGTTTGGTCAATGCTTTCCTCCAAAGGGTTTTGCAGAGTTTCAAGTTTACATTTTATTTCATCTGTAAATTTCTCTTTGACTGTAATGTCTTGCAGTTTTTCTCTGTTATATGTTGGGTGTAATCTTTGTAATTTAGTATAGAAAGCTCTCTTAAGTTTTATTTTAAATTTTGCTCCAACGAGAAAGTGGTCACTGTGGCACTCAGCTCCTCTATAACTTCTGACTTGCTGTATGTTTGATGCATTTCTGTTGTTAATTAAAATGTGATATATTTGATTATAGACAAAATTATACACATAAATATTTACTACACAAAACTATACCCAGAAATATTTACTACACAAAATTATACCCAGAAATATTTACTACACAAAATTATACTGGCCGTCTCCGTGGCCAAAGGCTTGCGAACGCGGTTCGTGAGCCGCTTACCAGCGTTCGAAACGCAGCCGCGACCGATTTGTGCAGCAGACCGTGTCACGTTGTGTTATAACGTGTTGGTATGGGAGCTGGTCGTTCAGAAAGCAATGGCAAACTACTGAACGTAAAATCTTGCCTAGTGCATCAACAGCAACTAAAAATACTGGTGTTGACTGCAACGTCCTGCAAGGGATATGCAACATTAAAAAAAAACAAAAAATTATACCCAGAAATATTGACTACACACAATTATACCAAGAAATATACATTTCTTGAAAATCCTTAAGACAATTGAAAGATCAACAAAAAAATAGTAGTAAAACAAAAAATTAAAGAAATGCAGAGAAACAGCAGCCAACATAAGCGTTCAAAATTGGAGGGTCGTCGCGATTTGAACTAGTCGCCTGACAATGAAGACGGCATCTAGCTGAAGAAATAAGTATATGGTTTGAATCCGTGAATGCCTGTAGCTTTGAATGTTTGTATTGTCAAATAAGTTGTCTGATTTCCACAAAGTCCAGATTTTTTGGGAGCACGTTATGAGGTGAAAAGAGCAATAAAACTTAGTGAGAACTGGCAAAATGGAAGAGAAAAGAGCAAGAGGAGGCACAGAGATAAATTCCTGAGTGGCTTGACCACATGGAGTAATTAGGACACGAACACAGATATAATCCAAGACTGTGGATCGTGTGAGATGACGAAACATGAATGATATTTTTTTTTAAAAATTGATGATATGTACTCCGACTTCCGGTCCCCAATATTGAGGATAGGCGGTTGAGCTGTTAAGGACTCTGGTGATCGTGTGAGATGACAAACCATGAAAGATATCTTATATTTTTGATGATATGTACTCCGGCTACGATTCTTCTTATATCCTCTAAATTTCTCATAATATTTTCACAGTGTGAGGAAAACATCAAGTTCAGGAGACATTACAAACCCCTCTCGTGATAGGTTGGCATTGATCTACTTCATTATTAGCTTTTATGGCAGCTTGTTGTTTCCAATTTATGTTTTTTTTTTTAACAACGGCAACGTCGTTTCTTAAAAAAGTTAAAAGAGTATGACAAATAAATTCACACGTATTGTAATCAATTTGTAGATCTTTATTACCTCGACATGTCTTACCTTATCGCTTCGACATGTCTTACTTTGTCACCTCGACATGTCTTACTTTATCACCTCGACATGTCTTACTTTATCACCTCGATATGTCTCAATTTAACATGTCGACATGTCTTACTTTATCACTTCGACATGTCTTACTTTATCACCTCGACATGTCTTACTTTATCATCTCGACATGTCTTACTTTATCACCTCGACATGTATTACTTTATCACCTCGATATGTCTCAATTTAACATGTCGACATGTCTTACTTTATCACATCGACATGTCTTACTTTATCACCTCGACATGTCTTACTTTATCATCTCGACATGTCTTACTTTATGACATCGACATGTCTTACTTTATCACCTCGACATGTCTTACTTTATCACATCGACATGTCTTACTTTATCACCTCGACATGTCTTACTTTATCACATCGACATGTCTTACTTTATCACCTCGACATGTCTTACTTTATCACCTCGACATGTCTCACTTTATCACCTCGACATGTTTTACTTTACCCAAAGCCCTTGTATAGTCAGTGAAGCTAAGAAATATCTTTAAGTGCCTCTAGTTGGCCGTGCATCGAAGTACACTAGATCCTACAGCGTGGTTCTGTCTTCATCTATATGCAGTAGGCTCCAATCCTGGTATTATCACTAATAGCTTTCAATGTTTATGTTGTCTAGTGTGTCCTCTCATCTCTATTTATTTTCTTTACTTTTACTAGAGCCAAGAATTGTCTGTTTATTTATTTCTCCTGCTGTTATAAAACAAGGATGGAGCTAAAACGTGGATGGAAAAACATTTAGCAGTATACGCATACGAAGTTACTTCAAATGAAAACCTTAAATGTGTGCGTGCGTGCGTGCGTGCGTGCGTGCGTGCGTGCGTGTGTGTGTGTGTGTGTGTGTGTGTGTGTGTGTGTGTGTGTGTGTGTGTGTGTGTGTGTGTGGAGAGAATATATTTTAAAAAGGTAAAGAACAAATGTATCATATTTCTCCATGTAGTCACCATTGCGTTCAATGCAAGTTCTCCAGCGATGATAACGTGCTTGAATTCCTGTAGAGCTCTCTTGATCGCATGTGTAACCACTCATGCTCCATCTGCTGTACCTCTTCATCGGACCGAAAAAGTCTTTGCTCCCAATGATTCTTTGAGTTGTCCAAACAGGTGGAAATCACTTGGGGCTAGGCCTGGCGAGTACGGGGGATGTAATACACAGTTAAAGTGGAGGTCACTGGTCAAAACACAAATAACAGAACGATGCTCCTCTTTGGTGCATTTCAAAAGTGGTGTGGCCATCTTTAAACTGCCCTTATGACGTCACCGAGTTCGTCTGCACCGTGATGTCACATGCTCAACACTCTTGACATCCTTAACAAGAATATTGACATGCCACAAGACAATGGCATGGTTATTATAATTTCTTTCACACGTTTAAGGTTTTCATTTGAAGCCCTCTCATATATTAAAGATAATGGATACAACAGAGCCCAGAAATAGCACTAGTTTGGTGACGTAAGTGTGACAGATACACGGCGATAGGAGCTCAGAATTATCATTACTTGTGTTAGGTACAGTATACACGACAAGTGGTGTTACAGATCCCATGGGGATGAGGAGAGGAGGAAGCGGAGGAGGAGTGGAGGAAGAGAAGGAGACGATTGGAGGAGGAGGAGAAGAAGAAGAAGAAGAAGAAGAAGAAGAAGAAGAAGAAGAAGAAGAAGAAGAAGAAGAAGAAGAAGAAGAAGAAGAAGAAGAAGAAGAAGAATGTTGAAGGCGGTGGAGGCTAATAATGATGATGATGATGAAGAAGAAGAAGAACCATATTACGCCTCACTTCACCTACAGTACGAACAGATCTGTCCAAAAGTTGAAATCTCCCTGCAAAAGTGATACTTCAAGCTTTGCATCCACGAAACAAAATTTCCCATCAGCCCAGCCGGAGTCATAGACGTTACGTAACTGAATATCCAGCCAGGAAAGAGTGCCCTTGAAGAGTACCTCAGTCCGTGAGAGAGTATGGAGGACTGGAAGATTGGACGGAAGGGATTAGAGTGACAGTCAGTATTCGGGTGAGTGGTGAGAGGGGGAGGGGTGGCGTCCACTGGGAAGTCCTGTACGCATTCTGTTTTAGGTGCAGACTGTCGATGGTTGCCATAGCAACAGATGTTTCCTTACTAGGCTGGTGACTACAAGATTTATTCCGTTAAAAAGTGGGACTTTATAGTGCGGCTAAGAAACAAACTAGTAGTTATTTTTTATAGCGGAGCTAGAACGTGTCTTGTTGTCCAAGCGGGAGTGGTCAGTGTGTACAAGGGTATTCGGATGACCCATACTGCCGCTAGTGGGAGGGTTAGCGAAGTGGATAGGGGACCTGCGCTGTGAATGTCATGAATGCGATCGTACGGGGATCCGACGCCTGAGCTCGTCGCCAGCTAAAAGAATGGTGCATGCCCTTTGCAGGACGTTGCAATCAACCCCAACGACATTTCCATTTTCACGGCAATTATACATTTAGAAGTTTGCCATTACTTTCTGGACGAAAAATCAACGTTAAATTCCAAGTGAGGGAATCTATGGCCAGCCATTCCTCCGTACGTTCAGGTCTATTGAATGTAATGGCCTTACCACATCATAGGATCATGGCATGGACTGCTTCGGCAAATTTGACAGAAAAAAATACAGCTGGGGCTGCCATATATTATAAGCAACGGCACAATGAGGTGAGATCTGTAGTTCCCTTTAACACTGTCCAGACAATTTCCCTAAAAATTCTGCGGTGCCCACTTTATGAGGCTGAGTCACACCTCAGAGTTTTGTTGGTCAAAAACACATTCTGCCACTGGAGGGTTTGAACCCAAGAAATTTCCTGACAGCAATAACCCTAACTACCATGCTACCGCGGCTCCGAGATGTATTAGGACTGTGTACCGTTACATCTGTTATCAGACTGTTACTTTTGTTATACAACATCGGTGAGTAACAAGATATCGCTGTGTTAAAATTAACAACAACACAATTATAGAGAAATAATAACAATAAAATGTTGACAAACCTAGAAATATAATAAAAATAAAAAGTAGACAGTTTTGGAGAAATAAATATAACAATGATGACGATTCTACAAATAGAATAAATATAAAAGTAGGCAATTTTAGAGAATTAATAAATCAAGATGCAGTCAATACTCGTTGGCACCCTGCCGTCTTGACAGACGATAGTTTGTTACATTGTGCTTCAAACAGGCTTAATAACTACAACCCATGGCGGTGGCGAATTCGTGTTGTAAATGTTCGTCCACCGTGGAAGCATGTGAACACATGGTCATTTTCACCATCATGCACCATCTTACGTCTCACATGCTCGGTGTGTGACTTTTCTGCAATAATTGTCTCCTTTGTCTTTATTCCATTTCTGATAGTTGCCCTCCATGCAACACGTTCAGCGGCGACTTGCTCCCGATGTGCATTATCAAGTCTGTATCAATCATGTCCCGCTTACACACATCTTTGTATCGTAGTAGAGGCCGACCCTGAGATCTCTTACCCAATTGTAATTAACCATAAAAGAGATCCTTTGGTATTCTACCATCATCTATCCTCCTATCGTGTCCTATCCATCTAAGTCTACGAAGACTTAGCATGGAATATACCGTCACACAACCTGATCTTTCCAATACTTCAGTATTTTTGATTTTGTCTTGCCACTTAATAGCAAGCCGGCTTCGTGGCTTAGAGGTTATGACTTTTCTCCGTAATCTCGTATACTCTCGTCAGGTAACGTGATGACGGTTCAAATCAGCAGTGGTTCGAATCGCATCGGTAACTTACGGGGTATGTGAGCCGGCCGCTCAGAAAGCAATGGCAAACTACTGAGCGTAATCTTGCCAAGAGATCAACATACAGCTGAAAGATGCTGGTGTTGACAGCTAAGTCCTGTAAAAGGATATGCTTAAAAAACAACAACAACAACAACAACTTAATACCAAGTATTCTTCGCAGACACCACGTATGAAAGATGTTTAAACGTTTCTCTTGGTGTGAGTAAGTTGACCAGGCTTCACTGCCATAAAGAAGAGTACTAAGGACTCAGGCTTGATAGACAAGGACTTTTGTTTTGGCAGTAAGCTTCCTGTTCTCCCAGACTTTTTGTTAACCTGTTCATTGTTGTTGCTGCCTTACCAATCCTGATGTTGATTTCCTGATCTAGGGATAATTTGCTATTCACCTCTGATCCTAGATATGTAAAATGGTCTACTATCTCTAGTTCGGCGTCGTCAATAAAGAGTGATGGTACCCCATGTGCACCTTGTGACATAATCTGTGTCCTTTTTTTTTTGCTAATTGTTAAACCAATTCAGAACAAGCATTAGAAAATGCAGATAGTAAAAGTTGTAATTCTTCCTCAGAGTGGGTCGTAATTGCAGCATGATCTTCAAAAAGCAACTCTCTGATCAGTACCCTCCTAATTTTGGTCTTGGCCTTCAATCTCTGAGTATTGTAGAGGCCGCCATCTAAACGTGAGTGAATGTATGTACCACCATCCTGATCACGAAAGGCATATTTCAGTAGAAGTGAAATGTATATCCCAAAGAGGTTGGGAGCTAGTACACAACCTTGCTTAACTCCACTCTTGATTTCAAACTCTTCAGAAGTTGCACCATCAAACTTGATTGTACCCTTCATGCCTGTGTGGAACGATTCCACAATGGACAGAAGAGTTGGTGGGCAGCCAATCTTCTTTAGTGCCTTGAACAGACCCTCACGACTGACCAAATCAAATGCCTTTGTGAGATCGATGAAGGCAATAAACAGTAGCTGATTCTGTTCACGGCATTTTCTTGCATTTGTCGCAATGAGAATATCATATCAATGGTAGACCGGTTCTGTCGGAAGCCACACTGTGATTCGGGGTAGACTTGATCTCCTAGGACTTGAAGTCTGCGCAGAACGATTCTGGCAAATACTTTTCCAACAATACACAGAAGTGAGATACCCCTATAATTGTTGCAGTCGCTCCGATCACCCTTGTTCTTGTACAGTGCTATGATGCTTGAATCTTTGAAATCCTGTGGGACTTGTCCTTCTCGCCAGCATAGCTCTATTAGCTAGTGGATCTGTAGAGGGAGTGTGTCTTGCCCACTCCTGATAACCTCTATTGGAATCCCATCCTTACCTGGAGCCTTGCCAGATGCAAGTTCATTTATAGCACACTTAACTTCTGTTATGGTGGGAAGTGTGTCCAGGTGGTCAAGAGTTGGTAGAGCCTCTCTGGCGTTGAGGGCATCATCCACTAGTTTGGTCTCACTTGAGTAAAGCTCCAAATTGTGCTCCACCCATCTGTCCATCTGCTGTTTCTTACCAGTTATGATTTCTCCAGTGAAGGTTTTCAATGGTGCACTTCTTTTGATCACTGGACCACAGTCTTTCTTTATTCCTTCATACATGCTTCCTATGTTTCCCTTATCACTTGCAATTTGAATGGACTCACATAACTTGGTACAATAATCATTTGCACACTGCCTGGCAGCCTTTTGCACATCCTTCCTAGCTTGCCTTAGCTCACTCAGAGTGTTACGCGTTGGTCTTTCCTTGTTTCTTAAGAGAGCTATCTTCTTCTAATCAATCAAGGGCTGCAGAGTCTCGCTGTTTGCCGCAAACCAGTCCTGCCTCTTATGATCCACAGTGCCGTAAATCAATACGGCAGTTTTATAAAGAGTTTCCTTAAGTTTACCCCACTTTTCATTTACTGTACAATTTTCTAGTGTATCAGTGAAAGCTTCTTCAAGTTGCTGTTGAAACTGAAAGCAGTTTTCAGGATCGTGAGTGTTAATAATATTAACCCTGGGGCTTGATTTGTGTTTAGCTGTGTAGATTCTCTTTGATGTCAGCCTAACCCTTGCAACAACCAAAGAATGATCCGTATCACAGTCAGCACTGTGGTAACTTCGAGTCAATGATATATGGTTCTGATGTTGTCTCCGTGTGGTGATGAAGTCCAGCTGGTGCCAATGGCCGGCTCTTGGATGTTTCCATGTGACCTTATGCATCTCTTTTGTTTTAAAAAAGGAGTTTGTAATACGTAGGTCATTACTGGTGCAATGCTCCAGCAGCCTTTGCCCATTTTCATTCATGCGACCGATGTTGTATTTTCCAAGGCACACTGGCCATGAACTCGAGTCCTTGCCACACGAGCATTGAAATCACCGAGCATGTAAATGTAGTCAGATTTTGGAACTGCCTTGATCACGGAGTCTAACTCCTCATAGAACGAATCCTTCACATCATCAGAGGAATCGAGTGTCGGTACATATGCAGTAATAATGGTGGCAAAACCACAAGAGGTTGCCAAGCGCAGGGATAATAGTCTTTCATTTCCTCCTTCTGGAATTTCAATCATTCCCAGTAGCGAATTCTTTACTGCAAAGCCCACACCGTGTTGCCTTTTTTCTGCTTGCCCTCTACCCTTCAAAAAAAAAAAAAAGGTGTAATTGTTTTCCCTGAGTGACTCTTCCTCAGCGAGGCGTGTCTCCTGCAGGCCAGCAATATCAATGTTAAGACGATTGAGGTCGGCATCAATCACAGCCGTTTTTCTCACATCGTCAATATTGGTCAAGTCAGTGGAAAATCCTGGACACATGGTTCTCACGTTCCAGGTTGCAAGCCATAGCTTGAGGTTTCTATTTTTCTTTTTATTTGTACCTGGTTCATTGGTTTTACAGCTTGCGATTCAGATTTTGTCCTAGCCCCAAGCACCCATTGAAGCAGGCAGGCTGTGGCGGATCAGCACCCAGTTGGCCGGGGGCTGCCCAGCTTGAGGCGGGAGGTAGCTGATCAGTGACACCTGTAGGTGTCTCCCACCGTCAGTGGCAACGCGTGAAGCCCCATGTCTACGCCAATTGACAGGGACTTATAACCCGTAACATTTGCCTCTCGCCAGGGATGGAGTTATTGCCTCTCCATAGCACAAAGCCTGGGCTAAAATATAGAGATCATGTGTTGCCCATGCAGCATGATCCCTCTCTCGGCCAGCCTAGTTCACTCCAGAGGAAAGGTAACACCCTTACATCTGGAACAAGACAAGCTGCAGAAGCTGCCGGATCAGCAAAGCAATGCTCTAACTGTCCGCCTGTCGGAGCTTCGATCCTAGACCAGCCGCCAACCAAGGCTTTGGTCCTGGTCTGCCCTGCCAGGACATTTAGTATTTAGGTTGCATTTCCTCGCACCAGGGTAAGGCTTGTACCCTCCCAATTTCGCTCTTCCGCCCGAAGCCGTTGGCCCAATGTGGGGTGTCGGGTTTGGTAAGCGCCGCTCTACGTTCGGCGCTAACAGAAAGCAGGTAGTACCGTCTACTGTTATACGGTAGCTCAGTCATAAGTGAAGTCATGTGAAGGATATATATGTGTGTGTGTGTGTGTGTGTGTGTGTGTGTGTGTGTGTGTGTGATAATAACCTTACAAGCGGGAAGACAAGGATATAAGTGAAAGATAACAATATAAGTGAAAGATAACGATATAAGTGAAGGATAACGATATAAGTGAAGGATAACGATATAAGTGAAGGATAACGATATAAGTGAAAGATAACGATATAAGTGAAAGATAACGATATAAGTGAAAGATAACGATATAAGTGAAGGATAACGATATAAGTGAAGGATAACGATATAAGTGAAGGATAACGATATAAGTGAAGGATAACGATATAAGTGAAGGATAACGATAGAAGTAAAAGATAACGATAGAAGTGGAAGATAACGATATAAGTGAAGGATAACAATATAAGTGAAAGATAACCATACAAGTGGGGAGATAACGATAGAAGTGAGAAGACAATGATACAAGTGGAAAGATAATGATAGAAAAGAGAAGATAAAATTACATGTGAAATATAACGATAGAAGTCCGAAGACAACGATACAATAAGGAAGAAACGATAGAATCTGGAAGAAAACGATAGAATCTGGAAGATAATGACACAAGAAGGAAGATAACGATAGAGGTGGGTAGATAAAACACAAGTGGAAAGATAAATTTATAAGTAGGAAGATGATGGTGTAAATATAAACATAATGCTACAAGCAGAAAGATAATGATACATGGAAAAGATAACGATACAAATTGAAAGATAGCACCAAAAGATGAAAAGAAGAAAAAAATAGCTGACGATCAGGGTGTAACACTGAATCGAGAGACATAAAGTGTCTGAGATTAATTACGGCCAACCTTCATTGTGGAGACGACACTTGACTGCTTGACTGGTACCAATCTAGCACATCCCTCGAAAATTCATTACCGAGACATTCTTTCCAAGAGATTGTCGCTCCAGACTGGAGAGGGGTTAAAAATATTGACCAGGCTTCTCGTGATCCACATATTGATTTCCTGACGTATCTGCACGTTAGTCTAGGCTGTCTAGTCGCCATTATCTGGCCTGGGCTAACCTCATCATGCAATACTGTATTAATTACCCTTCTTGGCGGTCCCCCTGCGGCAGCGTGATGTATTGAAATGCACACAAGAATGGATAAACACTTTTCCTTATTGGCATCTTCTTATTTCTTTTCACCCGATGCTCATTCATCGTCTCCGATGCCATCAGCGGCGGATTTATTTAAGTGACCTTCTGATTATATCTCTGTACTCTTGAAAGTGTGAAATGTTAACAATATAAAAAAGTTAGTTGCATATATTGTATAGGACGTTGCATTTAACCATAACATGCTTTGGCTGTTTGTAATTTCTTAGCAAGTTTACGTTCAGTAGTTTTCCAATGCTTTCTGAACGACCGACACTCATAATATTATATGAAGACCAATACAAGGCGTTCTGCTTCTACATAATAAATGAATACGCAGGTATTGTTTGGCACTCATAGAAGTAGGGGGTCACTTGTTTTCCCGGGAGGAATGTGGAATCAACAAGCACATCTTCAAACTTATTATCTGTTGGGATTATTGACTGACTTCTGTCTACACTCCTCCCTTCTGTCTTCCCTTCCATATATCTATTTCTTTCACTCTCTCGGTTATTCCCTCAACACATACTCCGACAACAGTTCCTTTCAACGATAAATAAAAGATTTATTATTAAAAAACTATGTCTGGTGTATGTATGGACTGTGCATATGTAGTTGGTATTGTCTGCTAGTGTGAATGCAAGATAGGACGGTAGACTTCGTATGTGCGGTAGTTCTTCTCGCCTTTTCTGTCGGCCAAAACACAGGACAGCACACACAGAAATGGAGTGATCTCACCCTGAATGATCTCCTCCTGCTTGAGTCTGGACTTAATCCAATTCTTGAAGAAAACAACTGTTCAATGTCTTATCACCAGAAAATAATCCGATTTGGTAAGTCACTGAAGTTCATATATTTCCCGTTTTGGAAGGTATTATAATCCACCTCTGAATACACACCGCCACTATCCAACATTGTCTAGAGTTACTATGAATGTTCTACACCATGTCTATTGTTAATAAAGTTTAATGTTTCGGCACAGTGCAATTGCATGCAGTTTTAAGTATCCCTGCTTGCCACAGGTTAACGTCTTTTCCTTTTAAGGGTTTTAGTTGTATATTCGTTTGAGCATACAGTGTTCTGTATTTGACGTTAAGTTATCACTTCTTCATATTAAAACATGTCTATGTTCTTGTTGGTTCTAAGTAGGTACTTTATTTGCTCAAGTGCAGTAACCTTCATCTCTTCTCTGATTTCTATAGAGGGATTTGAACCTGTGGAGAAGATAGGTAATCTGGTGATATGAGTCTGCTTCATATAATTTTCTTATGTGAGAGTCCTTCTCTAGCCATACTAAAAAGCCTCCGAAAAACATACGGACATACGATTTCTGAGTGCACTAAAGTTTACACGACTAGATAAACGAATGCAATTTCACACGTTAAGAACAAACACCTATATCCCTATGCTACTATTACACTAAGATATTAATACCTTATATATGCACTTACCCTCCTGGAATCGAAATACACTAGCGAATAACACACTAATATCCCCTCTTCTTTAAACCATTAGGGACGTGTATTTCTTTCCCCACTCAGGAGCATATCTCATTCAGCCCAGTTTGGAACACACACTAACTAGCAACCCCAGTTGCTACTATTTATAACAAGTGTCCAATCCTCCGTTGATTGTTTGATCTACAATCAAATTTGCCGTATCCTGCCCATCAAACAGCGGGGAAATCACGTAGTGGTTAGTTGTTCGTTTCTCTCCGTGGTTACGCTGTTCCTCCGTTCATCGCTGTTCGCACTTCAAAGAACTCTATTCTCTGATCACCGTCTCCCGCTGTGTTTATCCGGTGTCGAAGTTTCCCCCAGCGCGATCGTACCGTTTCCCGTGTCCGGTCATATCGTCAAGCAATGAACTCGGCGAACACCTGGATCCTATTTTTATATTCGTAGGTCAATGATCGTTAATTTTATTCCTCCTCTCAGAATGACGTACACAATGGTTAACCCTCCTCCTTCCTTGTATTTTAATATGTAAGTTATCAAGGAATCACTAAACTGCAGTTTTTTAAGAGAGTTGACCGCGTCGACTCTTCATCCCTGTAGTTTTGATTCCTATGATCCTCCAACTTATTCCTCTTCCTCTGGAATTGGATGTCTAGATAAGAACTCCGCTCCTACATTCTCCTTACCATGGATCTTCCACTGTGAATTTGTCCTGTTGCATCAACAACGACCATCACATCCACCGTGCGTTGAACTTCTGCGAAGTAGCTATTAACATCACGTGTTGATGATATGATTGGATCCTCACATGGATCAACACCTCATCCAGTAGGCGACCTCATATGCACCCTACCATACTACTCATGACTGAAACTAGTGTTGGCTCATCGCTCCTGTCCGTTCAGTCGACCTCCTTTCCACTGGCGTAAGCGATGGCTCACAATACAGACGGATCGTCCCATCCTGATTGTAACACTGCTTCCATGTCCTCTTGGATTCCCCCGCCTTTGCCTCTGGGGATGTTCCCCCTCGTCCTCGTTGGACCGAGTCGTCTTTCCCAAATCTACTGGACTTTTGCTTCCAGGACCATCTTGGGCGATATTGTATCTGGTCAGCTAATCTTCGGTTGGAGTCCTGGGTATTCCGCGTCTTTTCCGACGTTACCCACCCCTTTTTAACTTGGTTACTGGGGAAAGTTTCCCTCTTGTCCTTTCCCTGACGTGTGATTTCCCTCCTCCCTCCGTTGGGTAAATCTGACCTATCACGTACTGTCCCATAGGCTCTCCTATGTTGTACTTGCGATCTGTGGTCTTCGTCTGGACTGGTAACTTTTGTCCCAATGGCTGCCATCACCATAAAGTGCGAAGCTTTGCTCCCGGATCTGTCCTCATATTTCCTAATGAGATGTCTAGGGAGATTTTTCTGCTCTTCCCCGATCCGGATTTTGTAGATGTTCTTGGACACCACCTTTTCCACAGGATAAGGTCCTTTCCATCCTACTTGGGGTATATTGGTCTCTGCTGGACTCCACACTTCCACTTTGTCTTCCACTTTAAGAGCTATTTTACTCTTAGTCCGCTTGTTGGGTGGTGCTTTCTGGCACTCTGAACATGAGTTCAACCACCGGCGTACATCTCCGGTCATTCCTGGCCAGCAATAATGGCCGGAAATTTGCTGCAAGGTCTCTCTGACACCCATATGTCGATTCTCGCCTATGATGTGTCCACTCTGAAGAATGTGAGGACGGTGGGTCTCTGGAACCACCCACTGCTCGTGCAGGTTATCTCCCCTCCCAGCTCTCCGATAGAGTAGTCGATTCTTCAGAAAGTACTGTCCCCGTTCTGGTGGCTCAGCACTTCTTTGCAGCTTCCTGTAGCAAGGACGCAACGCAGTATCCTTCCTCTGGGCAGTATGCAATTCTCCTATCCCTGAGTTGTCGCATAGTGTCTCTGTCGCTTTTTCCTTCCCTTGAGATCCACTGACTACTCTTCCCTTGTGGGCTGGCTGTTTGGGCATCCCCAAAAAGACATATTTCGTGCCAATGATCATGGGAAATAAGGAGTCAGATAATACAGCAGCTGGAATAATGCCCGTGACGTACCTGGATTTAATCTCCACCTTGGCGATTGGCAGCGTCATGGTAACAGCACTCCTCATTGCCGGCTGTATCTCTATGGTCTCCCCTGTAAGTTGGTCTGGGCGTACCAAGCTGGCGTCTATCACAGCTTCCCCATCCAAACCAGTATCGTAGAGACAAGCAACCTGCTGGCCATTTACTTCAATCAGTTCAACCACAGATGGTCTCTCTTGGTCCTGAGTGTCTTCCATCTCCTTGACCGTTTCCTTGCCTTCCTCTGTTGATTCCTCGAGGTTGGTTATGCAATTGGCGTCTTCTGCCTTGCATCTGCAGTCCACAGTATTATGTGTTTTCGACCGGCAGTATGTGCACCATGTTCCCTTCCTAGGTTTCCGTGTGTCCTTTTTGTTCCTATCTCCTTCGCCGACCTCAGCCTTGTCTGTGATCACCGCCGTAGGAATCACTTTGCATGCTGCGAAGTAAGAACTTTTAGGTTTCGATCTGCAGTCCTTCGTGTTATGAGATGGCACCTTGCAGAATGAACACCACTTCTCGGACCACTGTCGTTTTCGCTGGAGAATTCGAGGTGTTCTGGTTTCCTTCCTTCACCTTCTCTGAACTCTCCTCTGTGTGCTTTATATAAGGTTCCACTTTTTCTCCTTCCCAGTTCTTAGGTTTCTTTTTCTCTTGTTTCTCCTGATCTTTGGTTTGAATACTGAGTTCCGCAGCCTCCCCATGTACCTCTACGAATCGTTCCGCCAGGTTATTCACAACATCAATCCGTTCCGCCCCTTGTTCTCCCAAGAAGGTTCTGAGAGGTTTCGACATTTGCTTTCGCATCTGGTCGACCACCATCATCTCTTCGAGACTCTCATAATCCCTCTTGAATTCTGCCAAGTCCATCCATTTCTGGAGATAGGATTTCAGCCTCAGACTGTAGGCGGCGAATAGTTCTCCCGGCTCTCGTCTAGACGATCTAAACTTCTTCCGATACGTTTGTGCTGTGACTTCATAATGTTTCATCAAAGCGGCTTTTAATTCCTCATACTGATTTTCATGTCCTGGTGGTAGGCGTGTGTAGACCTCGTACCCTGAACCACGTAAAGCCTGGGATAATTTAAGAGCCCATCGGGTTCTATCCAGTCCCATAGCGACTGCCATGGCCTCGAACCGATCCAAAAACTGGTATATCTTCTCTTTACTTTCATCAAAGACCGCCAAGGGAAACTTCATGGCATGGTAACCCTGTCTAATCATGTGTGTTGCCCCAGGTGAAGATGAACTTCCTTCTGCTGCATCTATTTCACCCTTAGTTTGTGTCTTGAGTTCTAACTCTTTCAAGCGGTATTCATGTTCCATTTCTTGTCTCCTGGCAGTCTGTTCCATTTCCAGTCGCTTGGTCTCCTGTTCCATTTCCATTCGTTTGGTCTCCACCTCTATTCTTCTCAATTCCAACTCGGCCTTCCGATCTTCTCTTTCCGCTTTACGAATTTCCCTCTCTCGTTCCTGTATGTAATCAGTTAGTTCCGAACCAGCTAAACCAATTGCCTCCCCGTTGGCCCTCAGTTCGGCTGTAGTTACTTTAGGAGTTGCCATAGTTAAAGCAGGTAAGTCAGCAAGTTGAGTACAGACACCTCCAAGCAATAAAGAAGTCCTTCCTATAAACAGATAATCTACCTAGAACCTATATCATTTCCCCCTATGTATATCTAATATTATAATGTCTACAACACCACACAGTACATGACAACCACTCTCTCATCCACAAGAGGAGATATAGGATAAAGACTTATGTAGACGTGTGACCGTGTGACTAGGTATGTAATGTGTCTTACCACCTATCCACATTCACCCTGTCTGGAACTTTCTCACTGTAAAGTCACCAGCATTAATGAAATGTTTCTACCATAAATGTAATGGCACCATATATCCAATGGACGTTCTTCCATTAAAAGTCATCAATGTATACTTATATTTATTCCAATCAGTATGTCCCAACATGCAGGTACTCCGCTATGCCTGTGCCAATATGCAGGTACCCCTCTATGCATATGCCCTGTTATGCCTCCAGTTCATATGGGTATATGTTCTACCCCGCTCGCTCCACCAATTATGTCACTTGTTTTCCCGGGAGGAATGTGGAATCAACAAGCACATCTTCAAACTTATTATCTGTTGGGATTATTGACTGACTTCTGTCTACACTCCTCCCTTCTGTCTTCCCTTCCATATATCTATTTCTTTCACTCTCTCGGTTATTCCCTCAACACATACTCCGACAACAGTTCCTTTCAACGATAAATAAAAGATTTATTATTAAAAAACTATGGCTGGTGTATGTATAGACTGTGTATATGTAGTTGGTATTGTCTGCTAGTGTGAATGCAAGATAGGACGGTAGACTTCGTATGTGCGGTAGTTCTTCTCGCCTTTTCTGTCGGCCAAAACACAGGACAGCACACACAGAAATGGAGTGATCTCACCCTGAATAATCTCCTCCTGCTTGAGTCTGGACTTAATCCAATTCTTGAAGAAAACAACTGTTCAATGTCTTATCACCAGAAAATAATCCGATTTGGTAAGTCACTGAAGTTCATATATTTCCCGTTTTGGAAGGTATTATAATCCACCTCTGAATACACACCGCCACTATCCAACATTGTCTAGAGTTACTATGAATGTTCTACACCATGTCTATTGTTAATAAAGTTTAATGTTTCGGCACAGTGCAATTGCATGCAGTTTTAAGTATCCCTGTTTGCCACAGGTTAACGTCTTTTCCTTTTAAGGGTTTTAGTTGTATATTCGTTTGAGCATACAGTGTTCTGTATTTGACGTTAAGTTATCACTTCTTCATATTAAAACATGTCTATGTTCTTGTTGGTTCTAAGTAGGTACTTTATTTGCTCAAGTGCAGTAACCTTCATCTCTTCTCTGATTTCTATAGAGGGATTTGAACCTGTGGAGAAGATAGGTAATCTGGTGATATGAGTCTGCTTCATATAATTTTCTTATGTGAGAGTCCTTCTCTAGCCATACTAAAAAGCCTCCGAAAAACATACGGACATACGATTTCTGAGTGCACTAAAGTTTACACGACTAGATAAACGAATGCAATTTCACACGTTAAGAACAAACACCTATATCCCTATGCTACTATTACACTAAGATATTAATACCTTATATATGCACTTACCCTCCTGGAATCGAAATACACTAGCGAATAACACACTAATATCCCCTCTTCTTTAAACCATTAGGGACGTGTATTTCTTTCCCCACTCAGGAGCATATCTCATTCAGCCCAGTTTGGAACACACACTAACTAGCAACCCCAGTTGCTACTATTTATAACAAGTGTCCAATCCTCCGTTGATTGTTTGATCTACAATCAAATTTGCCGTATCCTGCCCATCAAACAGCGGGGAAATCACGTAGTGGTTAGTTGTTCGTTTCTCTCCGTGGTTACGCTGTTCCTCCGTTCATCGCTGTTCGCACTTCAAAGAACTCTATTCTCTGATCACCGTCTCCCGCTGTGTTTATCCGGTGTCGAAGTTTCCCCCAGCGCGATCGTACCGTTTCCCGTGTCCGGTCATATCGTCAAGCAATGAACTCGGCGAACACCTGGATCCTATTTTTATATTCGTAGGTCAATGATCGTTAATTTTATTCCTCCTCTCAGAATGACGTACACAATAGTTAACCCTCCTCCTTCCTTGTATTTTAATATGTAAGTTATCAAGGAATCACTAAACTGCAGTTTTTTCCGTGACAAGGGGTAAGAATTAGAGAACAGAGGACGCACTAGACAACATGCAAATTGAAAGTTATAGTTACTGATCGGGATTCGAACCTGTCACCTCCAAATGACGACAACTCCTCGCTGCAGGAACAAGTGTACTTCGACGCATGACCAACTAGACACCCTAAAAAGTGTCTTCATTAGCCAGGTCTATCATCCACATGAATCCACGACTATGGAATATGGACATAATTCTTATCCAATCATTGACATAGCACCATAGGTTTCAGAAATGTATAGTAAACCAGCATATGTCAAATAACAAACACACAAACACATCAGACCGTAATGCTGTGTCTAGTATAGTAACGAATATTTAAAGAAGAGAAATGATTGGTCGGTTCCAATGTTGTACACGCATTACACATAAATATTAATTGAGGAACCCTCTGAGGCCATCAAGACATTTAATGAATGTCTAAACAGGTCTTGTTTGGTGTTCATAGAATTAGGAGTAAGAATGAGAGAACATAGGACGCACTAGACAACATAACAATTGAAAGTTATATCTATATCTATAAAACAGAGTGTATGTTTGTTTGTTTGTGGGTATTGGATGCGTTCGATAACGGTACATCCGATTGAGATGAAATTTTCTACACGTCTTCCTTTCATTCATTTGCAACCGACTATAATAATTTCTTAATGTAAAATCTTCGACTTATTTAATAACATTTACTTTTCCATTTTCATTATATAATGTCTATATAGCAGGGGCACTTCACTCTAGAAAAGTTATTTCAAGGGGCATAACTTTTAATAACATTTTTATATACTTTATAGTCATATTGTTGGACTTACCTGCACTATTGTTAAACTCTTTGTCTATAGTTATTTTTAGGCATATGAGTTATATTAAATAATGATATAATCTTTAAGGTATTTTTAAAGTTTGCATAAAAATAATGCATTATGCATAACATTGTAACCCATCTTTTTCTACAGTTTTCATTGAATGGTGTGTGGAAGGACATTCTTTAAAGTTACTGTGCGCCAGGAGCTGGGCGAAATCACGCCGGGTCAGATAGATAGACAGATAGTCGGGATTTGATTGATTGATTGATTGATTGATTTAGGAACCGACATCACAGCACTCGGGACATTCCCATAAGCGCTCCGCCTCCATCCCCAGCAGCCATTATATTTTCATTATATAATGTCTATATAGCAGGGGCACTTCACTCTAGAAAAGTTATTTCAAGGGGCATAACTTTTAATAACATTTTTATATACTTTATAGTCATATTGTTGGACTTACCTGCACTATTGTTAAACTCTTTGTCTATAGTTATTTTTAGGCATATGAGTTATATTAAATAATGATATAATCTTTAAGGTATTTTTAAAGTTTGCATAAAAATAATGCATTATGCATAACATTGTAACCCATCTTTTTCTACAGTTTTCATTGAATGGTGTGTGGAAGGACATTCTTTAAAGTTACTGTGCGCCAGGAGCTGGGCGAAATCACGCCGGGTCAGATAGATAGACAGATAGTCGGGATTTGATTGATTGATTGATTGATTGATTTAGGAACCGACATCACAGCACTCGGGACATTCCCATAAGCGCTCCGCCTCCATCCCCAGCAGCCATTATATTTTCATTATATAATGTCTATATAGCAGGGGCACTTCACTCTAGAAAAGTTATTTCAAGGGGCATAACTTTTAATAACATTTCTATATACTTTATAGTCATATTGTTGGACTTACCTGCACTATTGTTAAACTCTTTGTCTATAGTTATTTTTAGGCATATGAGTTATATTAAATAATGATATAATCTTTAAGGTATTTTTAAAGTTTGCATAAAAATAATGCATTATGCATAACATTGTAACCCATCTTTTTCTACAGTTTTCATTGAATGGTGTGTGGAAGGACATTCTTTAAAGTTACTGTGCGCCAGGAGCTGGGCGAAACCACGCCGGGTCAGATAGATAGACAGATAGTCGGGATTTGATTGATTGATTGATTGATTTCTTCTTCGTTCATCCGGAGTTTTTTTTTTCGGACGTGATTGCGTTGTGCCTGTTTACAGCAGAGCTGCGTTCTTGCGCCGTTAGGCCGACACATCCGACTTCTGCGGGCATTTGTTGACCGGGTTAACCTTCCCGGGGGGTTTCTTAGGACGTTAGACTCTCACTGTTGTGGTGTTATCTCCCATCCCAGCTGGCCCATATAGAACAGCCAAAGGCATCCTGGTCGGCCCTCAAGGGAAGGCAGGGGCAGACCATGGGCATTCCCCGCCATCCAAGGAGGCTTCCATAATTGCAGAGCCATCACACAGCGCTCTGGTACTGGGCTCACCCAAGGAATCGTCACGTCCTGCACATGGCTGCTTAGCCTCACTTCCGTATATTGGGCCTTCCGTTCACCATAGGCTGTTCTTCCAGAAGCCAGAAGAATGCAGTTTGTAGATGACATCCACACAGTGAGCTTTCGATTCGGACTTTCCACGTAATGGATTCGCTATCCAAGCAATATTCCATTTTGTGCCACTAGGACGCTTTTTCCACCTTTTTATGAAGCCCACACAGTGAGCTTTCGATTCGGACTTTCCACGTAATGGATTTGCTATCCAAGCAATATTCCATTTCATGCCTCTGGGAGGCTTGTGTAACCGACATGCCTGTGGTATGAAGTGTGGCAGTCTAAATACTTCTTCATGTACATTTAAATGTCAACCTGAATACAGTTAAAGTAAGCTGCAGTCGACTTGAGCTTGTTGATATCTCCATAAAGCTTGTCCTCGAATGAAGCAGGTGTGGGCCAAAATATCTTTCTCTGTTCTGCATATATTGGGCACTCTTGCAGCAAATGTTTAGCTGTCATTTTACCAGTTCCACAATTACATTCATCTGTATCTCCTATCTTTAGTTTGTTGAACAAGTGGTATTTCAGCCTGTTATGTCCTGTGCGGAGTCTGAAGATTGCTACTTGTTCTCTTCGGTTGAGTTTGTAATATGCATCATCCTTCTGGTGGCCTGGATGCTCTGATTCCCATTTGGTTCTATAAGTGCTTTTTATCAACCTCTTTGCCTCATTATAGGTTATGTCTATGTCAGGCTGTGGTAGTCGTCCGCCCTCTTTTGCCAGTCTGTCAGCCTCTTCATTTCCAGGTATACTGCAATGTGATGGGATCCACTGTATTACAACTTTTTTGGATATCTGGCATAGACCATGGAGTGCTGCTCTTAGGTCAGCTAGTTCTGTGCTGTTTTTGCTCTTCAGTATTGAGACAGCTGACTTTGCATCTGTGAAGATAGCTATTTGCGTCTCTTTATTTTCCTCCATCAAGAGCATTTCTGCTGAAGTTTTCAGAGCCTCTACCTCCGCTTTGAAGTTACTTGAAAACTTTCCAGTTGCCACTGAATGTGTTTTTTTTCACTCCATTTTTTAAATTTAGGAGAATTCCTCCTCCTCCATTCTCTACTGAATTTTTGGCTGATCCATCTGTATATGCATGGGTCCAATTGCTGCTTGGGTAATGTTCTTTTATGTAGTTTAGGGTTATTTCTCTTCTTTCGGTTTCATGCTGAGTGTTCTTTCTCTCAATACCAGGAATGTTTTCTATCATCTCAGGCAGTTGCTGCTGTCTCCAAGCTGGGAACTTGTCTGCATTGTAAATGGGTTTGACTGTTGATATGTTAAGTATGGGATCTGCCCTAATCTTTCGTTTTGCAGTTTCTACAAAGTTGCTACGCTTCAGTCTTCCCTTTCCAAAACCACTAAACCTTTTATACATAGGGTGGTCTGTCAATCTTCTAAATTTTTCAGCTTGTTGCTGGGCTCTGCTATCTCTTCTATCCTGCATTGGTTGTAAACAAGTTATCTTTTCTAATTCATTAATATGCGTTGTCTTCAGGCTTCCAGTTATGATTCGCATTCCTTGATTTTGGACTCTACTTATTTTGTTAAAGTTTGACTTAGCTGCTGTTGCCCAAGCTGCAATGCCATATTCCAGTACTGGCCTCACCCGTCCAGTATATAACTTCTTGAGAACTTTCTAATCTGCTCCCCACGTTGTACCAGCAAGCTTTTTCATGATTGCCATTCTTTGCCTTGCTCTTGTTCGATTTTTCTCAACCTGTGTCTTCCATGTCAGGCGACGATCAAAGGTGACTCCTAGATAGTTTGGATTTTCTTCATGGCGCAATATTTTTCCATTCAATATCAGCTTAGGTTGCTGAGTTTTAGTTGAGAGGGAGAACACTGTGCATGTTGTTTTCTCCTCACTTATCTTCACTAGCCATGATTTTGACCAGTCCCCTAGCGCGAATAGGGCTTGCTGTATTCTGCTGTTAGCTGTACTAATATATTCTTCAGATGTCCATATGGCTAGGTCATCTGCAAAGGATGATGTGTGTACTCTGGCTGGAAAATTTTCCGTGATGTCGTTTATATATGCTAGGAATAATGTTGGTGAAAGAACTCCTCCTTGGGGGACACCTTGCTCCAACAGCATCATTTTGCTGGTTTGTCCTTGAACTTTTGTCCTGGCAGTTCTGTTCTCAAGGTAGTGGCTGATCCATTTGTACATTTTCCCACAAACATGCATTTTTTGTAGTTTTACTTTCAGTCCTTCCTTCCATACTTTATCAAATGCTTTTTCTAAATCTATCCAGACCGCTAGTGTGTGCTTTTTCTCTTGGAAGGCATCCTCTATTTCCTGAGCTATATAGGTTATTTGATCTTCAGTGGATCTGTACTTTCTGAATCCTGCTTGGTGAGGTGTTAAGAGTTTGTTTTCTTCCAGATGCCATGTTAGCCTGCCATTGATAATGCGTTCCATTAATTTTCCTACACAGCTAAGAAGACTGATAGGTCGATAGCCATTTGGTTCTTCCAGGTCGTTTCCTTTCTTTGGGACTGGTATTAGTATGGCTTCCTTCCATGCCTGTGGGACTATTCCCCTCTTCCAGCTGTAATTTAGGACTGCTAGTAGTTTCTTTTTTGCCTTAGTGCCTAGTCCTATTAGCATTTCATTTGTGATTCCATCCTTTCCTGGTGATGTCTTCTTTTTTAGGGTATTCATTGCCTGTTCCATTTCTTCCATTGTTAGATTTGCCATCATATATTCTGCTGCTGTCTCTGTATATCTATGATGTATCTGTTTATCTTTGATTGCTTTCTTCTGTTCGGCTGTAATATCAATGTGGTTTGCACTGGCATAGTGTTCCATTAGTGCATTTGCAGCCTTTTTTCCTGTAAGCAAGGCATTTCCTTGTTTAATTGTTATTTGTTTGTTTCTAGGTCCTTCATTGTTCATGGCTTTCACTAGTTTCCATAGTTTGTTTCCATCCCTGTCAAAATTCAGGTTTTCTGTTTTTTTCCTCCAACAATCTCTTGTTGTTTGATTTACTGTTCTTTTATATTTTGCTGAGATGGCTTTGAGAGAGATGTTCGCTTCAGTTGTTTGTTCTCTCTCTGCGGTCTTCCTAGCATCTTCAACTTTGTCCTCCAAAATTTGTAGTTCTTCAGTCCAGTACGGTTTGTAATTTTTCCTCGCTCCTCTTGGAATAGACTCAGTGGCCGCCTGTATTATTGCTCTGTTTAGACTTTCCACCATTTGCTTCATGTTGCCATATCGTGTATTTATGTTTTCACAATATTTGTCTGTTAGTATGGCAAATCTGTCCCAATCTGCTCGTTTGTAATTCCAACGGGGCAAAGGCTTTTGCTCCTGTGGAACATACTCCATATTTATTACAAGCTTGGATTGATTGATTTAGGAACCGACATCACAGCACTCGGGACATTCCCATAGGCGCTCCACCTCCATTCCCAGCAGCCAGCGAAGAGTTCCAACACTAATAGTTCCAGTAGCTTTATAGTCGGGAACGGAAGCTTATTTGACTACTTATATGAATTAGATGACATGCTCCCCACCAGGGACTGGGTGAAGCCGGGCCGGGTCAGACAGACAGATAGACAGACAGACAGTCGGGAACGGGAGATCTTATATGACTACGTATATGAATTAAATTAGATGCTCCCCACCAGGGACTGGGTGAAGCCGAGCCGGGACAGACAGACAGACAGATAGACAGACAAACAGATAGTCGGGAACGGGAGAGCTTATATGACTACGTATATGAATTAAATGAGATGCTCCCCACCAGGGACTGGGTGAAGCCGGGCCCGGTCAGACAGACAGACAGATAGACAGACAGACAGATAGTCGGGAACGGGAGAGCTTATATGACTACTTATATGAATTAAATGAGATGCTCCCCACCAGGGACTGGGTGAAGCCGGGCCGGGTCAGACAGACAGACAGACAGATAGACAGACAGACAGATAGACGGGAACGGGAGAGCTTATATGACTACTTATATGAATTAAATGAGATGCTCCCCACTGTAATATAATAAAAACGTCTCTACCCTTTCCTATTTATGGACTCCCTTAAAAATAAACAAACCCTTACAATTACTGATTAAGTAACTTACTTAATGTAGGAGAAAATAAAACAGCGATAGACTGACCGTGGCACAGCTAAATTTATTTTGGCTTGTTTTCTCTCCCTTATCTGGCCAATCCTGGCGAGGGGGAAAACAAAGACTGAAGCGGCCATTTCTAGTCAAGAGAACAGACAAGAAAGTCGACCTTTCCCTTCGGGGAGAAGGTAGTTTGTTTTAAAACCATGATTCTCTTCAAGCTATTGGTATGTTATCTACATATATTAAGATATATTTATGTATTACCTAGACCAGTATGTTTAATTAAGAATTAGTTACAATTCTCTTAAACCAGGCTGGATGATGTTTACTAAGGAAACACAGGTGGGCGCCACGCTGTAATTTTTCCTATGTCTTACAATTTCAAATCCATATGTTAATATCTTGTATAGGCATTATGAACTTATATCTCACTAGTAGTGCTATAATCTATGAATATTATGTGTACTGTAAAGTATCAACTCTCATGTCTGAAACACATTCTAGAGATTTTCTCAATGTAGGAGCAGACCCCTGATTCATGCTTCATAGTAAAGAACTAGTGTCTGTCAATTTCATATTCCTATGTTAAAACTTCTAGGCACGGTGAACAATATCTCACTATTTATGCTTAGAAATCTGCAAATAATCTATGTACTATAGAAAGGTGTTTTATCCATGCGGGGACATACAAATGATTACGCATATTCCTGACTCGTACTTAGTCAGGGGATAAAATATTTTGCCACATTATAATCTGTAACTTGGAAATATAGTGCTAAATTTTAGTACCATTCTTTTGTTAACAGATTAGTAACCACTCCATATGAGGTTGAACATATAATCATTTCATAAAATAGTGTTAGGGACAGGCCATGTTTGAATATAAATTCATGAACAATTAAACGCGTGATGTATATGTATGTTCGGATAGGATTCACTCCGCATCGCCTCACCGTAGTAGAAACAGAAGCGAAGATTGATGTGAATAAATTGCTTGCAATATTCAGAAGACTGGACCATGCGGCATAAGTTATTCTTATAAATACCCTCCGAATAATAGCAGTCATTGGCAAAACATATCACAGCGATTACTATCCTCATGTGCTGTACGCAGTGGGGGGAAAACAATGGATGTTTTAGTTCATGAAGATAATTCAAAAACCTAGGCTCCCTGCATCATCATTATGATTATTATGTATGATTATCATGTACTTAATATCAGAGAAATGTACATGTATGTTTTTTTTTGGTATGAGAATTTTCTTTGTTCTGATTGTTACTTTTTACTGTGGGAATATACATTTTAATGTTGCACCTTGGGATTAGAGGATGTTGATGTAAGAATACATATGTATGTCAGTACTTAAGAAGCCAATGGTGAATAGTCTTGACCTAGTGATGATTATAGTGCCGAAATGAAGACGCGGCATTAGAAACCACAGGGATTCTGTATAGGCTATTCTCTTCAAGTAATGAGAGAGACAATATCAACATGTTGGATGGACAGAATGACTTCACCCATCCAATAGTCCCAGTAACAACAGAACAAAATATAAGTGAGAAAATACCTTACTCACTAGGAAGGGTCAGAATGGCTCTACTCAGCAATGAGGGACAGTGGAACATGGACACCCACTCCTTTCCCCTTCCCCCCTTGTTGTTTTGTATTTGTGTTTGTAATTGTGTTGTAAACCTTTTATCATAACACAGTAGGTTAATGCTAGTGTTGTATTCTTTGTCATCCCTTTTCTATAGAAGAGAAGCAGGTGGTGGTTGAATTTGGTGGGACTATATCACTAACACTGGATCCTGGGTAAACAGCCATAAAGTGAATGTCCAAACCATAGTCTGGATCTAGCAATACCTCAATGTTTACTGCGGCACTCAATAGCTCCATAGCGAGCAACAGATAAATTAGAAGACAACTGACTGGGTGAGTGATTAAGTCCTATTTTAGTAGGAATATCCAGGATGGACTTCAAGATCTAATAATCTACAAAGATGAAGATCATCAGAGTACTGACAACAGTGTATCGTTTGCGTTACTTCTGAGAAGTATCACCAATGGCCTCATCATTCAACCAAGTCAGTGAAACTGGGACAATCCTTCTTCAAGTTACTAAAACTAACAACAGTGAGTAACCTTCAACTGTTGGTTGGATTACCAAGTTAATATCCACAAGGGATAAGTCTTCGAAAGAACATCTCACAGCTGCAAAAGTCAAACATAAGGTTCCAGCCATGCAACACCAAGTTCTAGCTATGAACACCAACTCAAACAAATGGGAAGAGACACTGAAACAACATTATAGCCAATACAAACAAATGTACCAACTTCAGAACATCTGAACCATAACTACACCAGATTACCTCAAGGTCCAAAACCTGAACACCATCAAAAGAACCATATGAAAGCAGCTAGATGAGTAAATGCCTTTACGCCTGCAACCAAAGGAATCACCTGATGGCTTGCAAACCTGGATATGTGGTGGAGTAATATTCTTCAGTTACATGCCTGCAGCAGAATCTTCAGATGAAACCAAATGAATGATTCACCACTGTATGTTCTACACAGAAATGGAATGAATGAGAACTCTATGATGGTCCCATGTCAGCCTAACTGCCCATCATCAAGTGTGGGATGGCCTATCAACATGAACCGGGTGTGTGACAAAGCCTTTTGAACTAAATTGGGAAACGGTTACCATAAACCGAGCTGTTGGACAGTCGTCATCTTTTCATCGATAAGATGATATAGGGAAGAACCTTCTGCAGAGCTTAAGTTGCATCTCCTGAAAGTATGACAGACCTAGGCATCAATTTCAATTGGAACACAACCCAAATGGCAACCGAGTATTCTTAAATTCAGTCTCATGGAGAGAATATGTGCTTATGTATAATTCTATTCTTGGATTATGGATTAGAAACATTCGCCAGCCAACTTCGGTGGACATACTGTGAGTAGAAAATGACTGTGAGTATAATTCTGCACGGATAATTATGGACATTAACTGCTTTGCACTGGAGAAGAATGCCCATCCGCAACGCCTAAATGAACACTATAATTAATTAATTTAATTATTAGTATCAACTGTTTTCATGAGTGTGGTTTTCTTCAATGACAGGAAAAGGGTAAAGATTGTTTTACATGGTAATGGTTTACACCTAAAGGGTTATGTTATGACATATATGTATAATATTTTGACACCCACTCATTATTTTTAAATATGAGAATTGTACATGGTGTCAGAAATAAATGTATGTATGTTGGGTTTCTGCACCTAGACCAATGTGATTTTATCTAGGTACAATGAGTCAAGTTAGCAGAACCAATTTGTGGTTGTTGTGTTGTTTGTAATAACCTTGTTTTTTTCTGGGGTCACTGGGTACTATGTTGTAATACTGCATATCATTCCCATGCCTGTCTGAAAATGCATAGTGTTTATTACACCTATATATATATATATATATATGTAACTGCAGATCTTGAGTTAATACCTGAACTGTGTGTCCAAAAGTGTTGTGTACATCAAGTAAATGTGGTGTCCAACAAGTGGTTGTTTATATGTTGTGAGCAATCAATATCCTTCTAGCATCTATAGTTAATTTAAAGGGTGATGAAGTGGGAAGGGAAACCTACACACAGATGCCATTGTTTCAAGGATGGAACTCTTTCCTCCTGGGATTTGTGGTAAATATCCCTGATCACCCTGCATTCTTACCAGTGACAGAGAATCAATAATACCCCCTAGACATTTTAACGAATCATTCTCAGGAATTAAAATCCACATCCCACATGTGGGGGCTCGTCCGGGATGGACTTCACCTAGTAGTGGAGTAGTCCGTGAATTTAAAACTCATGGTAAACATCACAATTGGTGTATTATGGTGAGTATATGAATTCAGGGAAAACCTCTCGCAGGTAAACCAAGTCACTTCAGAATGTTATAGTGTTAGTAACAGACCTAATCACTCATTAGTATGAGCTGAGTCAAGTTTTATGTGAACCCATAATGGCTCAGATAAATATAAGGTTTTTTTTAGATAGTCGGGAACGGGAGAGCTTATATGACTACGTATATGAATTAAATGAGATCCTCCCCACCAGGGACTGGGTGAAGCCGGGCCCGGTCAGACAGACAGACAGATAGACAGACAGACAGATAGTCGGGAACGGGAGAGCTTATATGACTACTTATATGAATTAAATGAGATGCTCCCCACCAGGGACTGGGTGAAGCCGGGCCGGGTCAGACAGACAGACAGACAGATAGACAGACAGACAGATAGACGGGAACGGGAGAGCTTATATGACTACTTATATGAATTAAATGAGATGCTCCCCACCAGGGACTGGGTGAAGCCGGGCCGGGTCAGACAGACAGACAGACAGATAGACAGACAGACAGATAGACGGGAACGGGAGAGCTTATATGACTACTTATATGAATTAAATGAGATGCTCCCCACCAGGGACTGGGTGAAGCCGGGCCGGGTCAGACAGACAGACAGACAGATAGACAGACAGACAGATAGACGGGAACGGGAGAGCTTATATGACTACTTATATGAATTAAATTAGATGCTCCCCACCAGGGACTGGGTGAAGCCGGGTCAGACAGACAGACAAACAAGCAGACAGACAGACTGATAGATAGATAGATAGATCCCCTCCAGGGCCTGGGCGAAGCCGGGCCGGGTCAGCTAGTCTGCTATATTAACAGTTACGAGTCCCGGACAATTGGCGTAGAGAGGGGCGCCACAGGTTACCTCTGATGGTGGGAGGCACCTACAGGTATCCTTGATCGTCTACCGTCCGCCTCACGCTTTAAGAATCATATTGTCCAGAGAGCACGACAAGACAGATGCCTTTTCTGGGTTAACGACATCATTAACCTCCATACACCAATCCATCTCTTTGTCCAATGTCGCCTGCAGCTCCTGGGCTGTTTGATTTCTGTCCCAGCCCTGCCTGAATGGGAGAACATTGAACATTGGCACCTTTCCGTCTTGACAGACGATAGTCTGGTACATTGTGCTTCAAAAAGGCTTAATAACTACGACCCATGGCGGTGGCGAGTGAGGCTGGTAAGGCCGATTCATGCTGCAAATGTTTGCCCACAGTAGATGCATGTGAAAACAACAAAGCCTGGGCTAAAATAAAGAAACCATGTGTTGCCCATGCAGCATGATCCCTCTCTCGGCCTGCCTAGTTCACTCCAGAGGAAAGTTAACAAAAGCGAGAACATCATCTGCAAATGTTAGTATCCTTCCAGCCCCTGGAGCTTCGAGGCGTGCAATCTTGCTCGTGTACACATTGAAAAGCACAAGGTGAAACTGCTGACCACTGTGGTAGTCCGGGGGCCATGACTCATGGCTCAGGGGTCCATGTACCCAGCCAGAGAACAACGCTATAAGAATACAGAACAGCTGCAATTCAATTCACCAACCAAGGAATACTCTCTTCTTCATAAGAGAGTACATCAAAATATCATATCTGACTGCTGTACGCGTCCTCGAAATAGAATGCTGCCACCGCCGTCTCATATCTGTTTTGGAACCCTACATAAACATCATAGGCACAAGTGGCTGCGTTTGCCCAAGTATCTTTTCCTGGCCGGTAACTTCCTAAACCCTTCGGGCGGAGCTTTTCCCTTTCTAAATATTCCTGAAGCTTATGAATGTATTTAAAAAAAAAATGCTAACAATATCATGGACCAATAATAAGAAAAAAAAAAAAAATAGAGACATTCCACAAAATAAATCTGAACATGGAAGAGAACTGACTCATAAAAAGTATAATGTCTGGGAAACTGGAATACTGTAACCACATAAAACGTCAGAGTAGCTCTGAGAGAACGGTGAGGGAAGGTCTGGGACCCTGGAATACTGTAACCACATAAAACGTCGCAGTGGCTCTGAGAGAACGGTGAGGGAAGGTCTGGGAACCTGGAATACTGTAACCACATAAAACGTCAGAGTAGCTCTGAGAGAACGGCGAGGGAAGGTCTGGGACCCTGGAATACTGTAACCACATAAAACGTCAGAGTAGCTCTGAGAGAACGGTGAGGGAAGGTCTGGGACCCTGTAATACTGTAACCACATAAAACGTCAGAGTAGCTCTGAGAGAACGGTGAGGGAAGGTCTGGGACCCTGGAATACTGTAACCACATAAAACGTCAGAGTAGCTCTGAGAGAACGGTGAGGGAAGGTCTGGGACCCTGGAATACTGTAACCACATAAAACGTCAGAGTAGCTCTGAGAGAACGGTGAGGGAAGGTCTGGGACCCTGGAATACTGTAACCACATAAAACGTCAGAGTAGCTCTGAGAGAACGGTGAGGGAAGGTCTGGGACCCTGGAATACTGTAACCACATAAAACGTCAGAGTAGCTCTGAGAGAACGGTGAGGGAAGGTCTGGGACCCTGGAATACTGTAACCACATAAAACGTCAGAGTAGCTCTGAGAGAACGGTGAGGGAAGGTCTGGGAACCTGGAATACTGTAACCACATAAAACGTCAGAGTAGCTCTGAGAGAACGGTGAGGTAAGGTCTGGGACCCTGGAATACTGTAACCACATAAAACGTCAGAGTAGCTCTGAGAGAACGGTGAGGGAAGGTCTGGGAACCTGGAATACTGTAACCACATAAAACGTCAGAGTAGCTCTGAGAGAACGGTGAGGGAAGGTCTGGGAACCTGGAATACTGTAACCACATAAAACGTCGCCGTGGCTCTGAGAGAACGGTGAGGGAAGGTCTGGGACCCTGGAATACTGTAACCACATAAAACGTCAGAGTAGCTCTGAGAGAACGGTGAGGGAAGGTCTGGGACCCTGGAATACTGTAACCACATAAAACGTCAGAGTAGCTCTGAGAGAACGGTGAGGGAAGGTCTGGGAACCTGGAATACTGTAACCACATAAAACGTCAGAGTAGCTCTGAGAGAACGGTGAGGGAAGGTCTGGGAACCTGGAATACTGTAACCACATAAAACGTCAGAGTAGCTCTGAGAGAACGGTGAGGGAAGGTCTGGGACCCTGGAATACTGTAACCACATAAAACGTCAGAGTAGCTCTGAGAGAACGGTGAGGGAAGGTCTGGGAACCTGGAATACTGTAACCACATAAAACGTCAGAGTAGCTCTGAGAGAACGGTGAGGGAAGGTCTGGGACCCTGGAATACTGTAACCACATAAAACGTCAGAGTAGCTCTGAGAGAACGGTGAGGGAAGGTCTGGGAACCTGGAATACTGTAACCACATAAAACGTCAGAGTAGCTCTGAGAGAACGGTGAGGGAAGGTCTGGGAACCTGGAATACTGTAACCACATAAAACGTCGCCGTGGCTCTGAGAGAACGGTGAGGGAAGGTCTGGGACCCTGGAATACTGTAACCACATAAAACGTCAGAGTAGCTCTGAGAGAACGGTGAGGGAAGGTCTGGGACCCTGGAATACTGTAACCACATAAAACGTCAGAGTAGCTCTGAGAGAACGGTGAGGGAAGGTCTGGGAACCTGGAATACTGTAACCACATAAAACGTCAGAGTAGCTCTGAGAGAACGGTGAGGGAAGGTCTGGGAACCTGGAATACTGTAACCACATAAAACGTCAGAGTAGCTCTGAGAGAACGGTGAGGGAAGGTCTGGGACCCTGGAATACTGTAACCACATAAAACGTCAGAGTAGCTCTGAGAGAACGGTGAGGGAAGGTCTGGGAACCTGAAATACTGTAACCAAATAAAACGTCAGAGTAGCTCTGAGAGAACGGTGAGGGAAGGTCTGGGAACCTGGAATACTGTAACCACATAAAACGTCGCCGTGGGTCTGAGAGAACGGTGAGGGAAGGTCTGGGACCCTGGAATACTGTAACCACATAAAACGTCAGAGTAGCTCTGAGAGAACGGTGAGGGAAGGTCTGGGACCCTGGAATACTGTAACCACATAAAACGTCGCCGTGGCAGGGAGAGAACGGTAAGGGAAGGTGTGGTTCCTGCAGGATGAGACAAAGGCCGAGCAGCACCAAGATGGCCACCGTACATTGAAGACACCTGGTGCATGAACATGCGTGAGGCAGGAGAGCAACAATGGACCGAGTCTTTTCGACTGGCGTGATGTGTAGCGTTCTGCAGAGGACCTGTTACATGATCCTGCAGCTAATGAACGAACTTTATGTAAAAAAAAAAAAAATAGTTGCATGTCTTTCACAGGACGTAGCAGTCAACCCCAGCATTTTGGCGGTTCGTGATTCCTTGCAAGTGTTACGTTCAGTGGTTTGCCATTGTTTTCTGAACGACCGGCACCTATCCTTTTTTTGAAAAAAACCAGCACCGCTGTGTTTCGAACCCGGCTATACAGGATTACGAATCACGCCCGTAACCCCTTCACTACTTCAAATGGTCACTTTAAAAAAATGATTCTGGGCTACGTCTTTCGGTTCACGAGTGCATTTTTCACGGAGACTTCTGGGGGTTGTCGCTGGAGCTACGGAGTTTCTGGAGAATGAGACAAGAGGAAAGGTCAATAATTGAACACGCAGGCCAGTCTTACATTCAGCCATTCCAACAACCCATCTTTCAAATATCAATTATCTATTGTGCATGTTACATTCAAATAGAAAAAAAAAAACATTGTCAAATGAATGTTGTAAACATAAACAATGCATATTACCATGTTACTATTTATTGATCTTTCTTTATAGATCTTTATTTTTAAAGAGTTACAAATTGGACACGTAGGCCCGTCTTACATTCGGCCCTTCCAATCACTCACCTTTCATTCATCGACAGATGCATTCACAAAGGAAAAACAAACATTGTCAAATTAATGTTGTAAGCATAACTGTCAACAGTCATTTACTGCCAATATAGTACCTTGCGGTGTATGGAAGAGGGGTCTTTGAGCCTGAGGAATTAAGGCCGCCTGGCTAGTGCAGTCGCCGCGAACTGTGCAGGTTAGGATTTTCTTTTTGCCCCCGATAGAAAAAAATCCCACACCTTACCGAGGGATCGAACCCGGGTCTCCCGAATGGGAGTCCGGCGTTCTAGCCACTCGGCCAGCCGCTCCTTGTAAGCATAAACAATGCATATTATCATGGTATGTGACACAACCCCTCTCCACATACACATCTCGCACCAACTCACACCCCTCACCCACTCACACATCACCCACCCATACCCACACATCTTTCCATACACACACACTCATCCCCACATACACATTTTCTCACCTACCCACACATACATCCTCCACTGACACACACATCCCCCACTGACATACACACCCCCACCGACACACATTCCTCCACCGACACACACATCCCCCACGCAAACACACATCCCCAACAGCTCCTACACATGCTCCAACACACCAACCCAAACACATATCCCTAACCCGCAAACACCCACACATACGACTACCCACCAATACCCACGCAAACATACCAACCCAAACACATATCCCCCACACATCCCCCTCCCACCCACATATTCCCCACCCTCACACGCCCCATCCATACACACATCCCTCCACCCACCCTAATACCTCCCCACCCATCCTCACATCCCCCACAAACCCACACCTATCCACCCACCCAGTCACACATCCCCCACCACACACACATCCCCCACCTGCACACATCTCCCCGCACACACACACATCCTCCACTCACACACACTTCTCCCACACTCTCACGCACATCTCTCACCCACACACACATCTCTCACCCACACACACATCTCTCACCCACACACACACATCTCTCACCCACACACACATCTCTCACCCACACACACACCTCCACAATCCACACACACACTTCCCATCCACACATTCCCTCACCCACACACAAACCCCGATCCACACACACATCCCCCACCCACACACAAACATCCCCACCGACACACACCTCTCCCATCCATATACACATCAGCTACACCCATCCCCCAACCCATACACACATCCCCCACACCCCTACGCAATCCCCACACACCCATCCACACACCCCCACCCACCAATACCCACGTACGCATACACACTCCCCTCACCCATTGTTATGAGAGTGACAGGCACTCACAAACACTCACACATGAATAGACCCATATATAAATACATCATTTATACAAACTCGCACAGGTATACAGGTAATGAGGATGATTATGGAGATCATGACATCATAATGACTAAAAACAGAACAATAAGAACATTTTGGCGATGTGCAGGTGATGATGCAGAAATGTAATCTAGAACTTTAACTCAGTTTATTAAACCTCCAGGGTAGACAGAAACCCTCTTCAATGTGTGGTCCCTGAAGCCCAAACTCCATTACCATCACAGTAGGTCTGCTTGTGTCTACCCACTATACAAACTTATAGCTGTCAGGCCATCTAGAGGTCCGCCTCTGCCTAGACAACTAGACACACCGCTAGCTGTTAGATCATCTCGAAATCTGCCCATGCCTAAATTACCTAGAATTGCAGCTGTCAGACCGTTTAGGTATGCGCCTCTGCCTAAAATACCTATACTTGCAGCTGTCCGACCAACCCCGAGATCCACCTTCGCTCCGCGGTCAGAGATACATTAGCTATCATTCGACTCCGACATCCGCCTCTGCCCCGCAGTTATTCCTGGAGCTGTCAGACAACACCGGGGTCCGCCTCTGCCCCGCAGTTATTCCTGTAATTGATTATGTGGTTGTTTCGGGATTTGAAATTTAAATATTGAGCACAACCCACTACTGGCAACGCCGATCGCATTCCGGTATGAACCTAAGGCCTATCCACGTCAATATGGAAGCACTATACTCGAGTTTCGCCCTCGTTTGAGCTCGTCAGTAGTGCATATCCTTGACCGGACCGGGAAACAGTCCCGGATCACGCGTGTGAATTAGGAGGCCTGGTGTTCCTTGCCAGTGAGAAGTCCTGATCGTTCGGGTCCCATCGATTGACGGACGTCGGTCGCGGCGATTGGGCAATCTTGAGCATAGCCTACGATGGGTAGCGTTGTGATGTTCTGTTGTGATAATTTGGTGTGTCCAGTGTGTGCCGCGTGGTTACACACCCGCTTCACACGCGTGATCCGGGACTGTTTCCGGGTCCGGTCAAGGATATGCACTACTGACGAGCTCAAACGAGGGCGAAACTCGAGTATAGTGCTTCCATATTGACGTGGATAGGCCTTAGGTTCATACCAGAATGCGATCGGCGTTGCCAGTAGTGGGTTGTGCTCAATATTTAAATTCCTGTAATTGTCAGACAACACTGAGATCCGCCTCTGCATTGCGTGGCTATTCTTGTAGCTGTCAGACCACCCTAGAGATCCGCCTCTGCTTTGCGTGGCTATTCCTGTAGCTGTCAGACCACCCCGAGATCCTCCTCTATCCCGCAGTTATTCGTGTAACTGTCAGACAACACCGAGATCCGCCTCTGCTTTGCGTGGCTATTCCTGTAGCTGTCAGACCACCCCGAGATCCGCCTCTCCCTGCCAGCTAGACCTGAAGACCTGACAGTCTCTCCAGCCAGTGATAAGATGCTGAGTTTCCCGACCAAGGAGACATTTAATTTACTACCACCCCGGCGTCTAGAGGGGCCCTTGGAGATTTTGTCGCCAGGTCCATGGCAATGGGGGTACACGAGCGAGTATTGAGACAAACATAGGACATCACTCAAGGCTGATTGGTCTGACCGGAATTACATTACTTGGCGGAATGTTTGTTTTTGGGTATGAGTTTGGATGGGCATCTAAATGTCAGACAGGTATCGCAGGCAGGCATGCATGCACATGCACACACAGACAGACACGCTAAATGTCAGACAAGTATCTTCCTCACACACTAAATGTCTGACAGTTGGCTCTCTCACACACCGATGCACTAATTGTCAGACAGGTTGCTCATACAGACACTGAATGTCAGACATGTAGCTCTTACAGACACTGAATGTCAGACAGGTGGCTCACACAGACACCTAATGTCAGACAGGTGGCTCACACAGACACCTAATGTCAGACAGGTAGCTCACACAGACACTGAATCTCAGACAGGTAGCTCATACAGACAATGAATGTCAGACAGGTAGCTCACACAGACACAGAATGTCAGACATGTAGCTCACACAGACAATGAATGTCAGACAGGTATCTCACACAGATACAGAATGTCAGACAGGTAGCTCACACAGACACAGAATGTCAGACAGGCAGCTCATACAGACAATAAATGTCAGACAGGTAGCTCACAAAGACACAGAATGTCAGACAGGTAGCTCACACAGACATTGAATGTCAGATAGGTAGCACACACAGGCACTGAATGTCAGACAGGTAGCTCACACAGACTCCTAATGTCAGACAGGTAGCTCACACAGACACTGAATGTCAGACAGGTAGCTCACACAGACAATGAATGTCAGACAGGTAGCTCACACAGACACCTAATGTCAGACAGGTAGCTCACACAGACAATGAATGTCAGACAGGTAGCTCACAACAGACACCTAATGTCAGACAGGTAGCTCACACAGACACCTTATGTCATACAGATAGCTCACACAGAAAATGAATGTCAGACAGATAGCTCACACAGAAAATGAATGTCAGACAGGTAGCTCACACAGACAATGAATGTCAGACAGGTAGCTCACACAGACACCTAATGTCAGACAGGTAGCTCACACAGACACCTAATGTCAGATAGGTAGCTCACACAGACACCTAATGTCAGACAGGTAGCTCACACAGACAATGAATGTCAGACAGGTAGCTCACACAGACACTGAATGTCAGACAGGTAGCTCACACAGACGCCTTATGTCATACAGATAGCTCACACAGAAAATGAATGTCAGACAGATAGCTCATACAGAAAATGAATGTCAGACAGGTATCTCATACAGACAATGAATGTCTGACAGGTAGCTCACACAGACACCTAATGTCAGACAGGTAGCTCACACAGACATTGAATGTCAGACAGGTGGCTCACACAGACACTGAATGTCAAACAGGTAGCTCACACAGACACCTAAAGTCAGTCAGGTGGCTCACACAGGCAACTAATGTCAGACAGGTAGCTCACACAGACACTGAATGTCAGACAGGTAGCTCACACAGACACCTTATGTCATACAGATAGCTCACACAGAAAATGAATGTCAGACAGGTTGCTCACACAGACAACTAATGTCAGACAGGTAGCTCACACAGACACCTAATGTCAGACAGGTAGCTCACACAGACACCTAATGTCAGACAGGTATCTCATACAGACAATGAATGTCTGACAGGTAGCTCACACAGACTCCTAATGTCAGACAGGTAGCTCACACAGACTCCTAATGTCAGACAGGTAGCTCACACAGACTCCTAATGTCAGACAGGTATCTCATACAGACAATGAATGTCATACAGGTAGCTCACACAGAACCTAATGTCAGACAGGTAGCTCACACAGACACCTAATGTCAGACAGATAGCTCACACAGACACTGAATGTCAGACAGGTAGCTCACACAGACACCTAATGTCAGACAGGTAGCTCATACCGACACTGAATGTCAGACAGGTAGCTCACACAGACACCTAATGTCAGACAGGTAGCTCACACAGACACTGAATGTCAGACAGGTAGCTCACACAGACACTGAATTTCAGACAGGTAGTTCACACAGACACTGAATGTCAGACAGGTATCTCATACAGACACTGAATGTCAGACAGGTATCTCATACAGACACTGAATGTCAGACAGGTATCTCATACAGACACTGAATGTCAGACAGGTAGCTCGTGCAGAATAACACAATCAAGACATACATGCACACCTACACACGTGTAAGTCCAGGGATTATATATTGCCATGACGTTTCTGAATACGTTCGGTCAATAACGGTCTGTAGTTGGCCGAGTCTGGAAATACATTTGCTGGTGTCGTTACTTGGAGATGCCAGATTGAAATCTCTCATTGGCACAACACTCTACTTGTGTTGTATTCAAGTGTGTATATGACATTGATATGAGAGGAATCACCATTGGAGGACGTAACATCAATAACATTAGATATGAGGATGATATAGTATTGATTGCAGACAATGAGCAAGATCTGCATGAGTTAGAAGATACGGTTGTTGCACACAGTAAACAAGTAGGGTGTCACATAAAATCTTGGAATGTCGAACGATGACAAAATGTCGCGCCAAATGTCTACCACAAAGCCGGCAATTCTTTAATGTGTTGTTGATCGAGGAAAAGCTGTCGCACCATACGTCGGCTGGCAGAAGCCATCCTTTGAAGTTGTAGACGGATTGTCTAGGTAAAAGTCGGCAGGATCTTTTGTTGTGGGAACAAGAAGTCTCTAGATCACAGGCCGGCAAGACTTTTTGAAGTGCCGGGACAGGTCCCCAGATGAAAGCGGAATAGACGGCGGGTTGTTTCCACCCAGTCCAAACAGGAGAGAGAAAAATAGATTCTAGACTGTCTAGTGTCTAGACAGTTTTGTGACGTCACTCAGACCCAGTATTAAACCAGTTGAGGTAAACAACTTTGGGGAAGTCGACCAAATGTTGTGAAACAACTTAGACGTGTGTGTTATTCCGAGTTGATTCTGGAGAGGGACTACGGTGTCTTTTGTCGATTTGCATTGGCGGACATGTTACCTTCGTGTGATTTAGTAGCCCCAATTTTCAAACGGGAATACATATGTGGTAATTAAGTAAATAAACCTACATTGGATTATTCTTAGGAATCGAGTGTAGTAATGTGCGTTGATAGAACGTATTATAAGAGCGTCGGCAACAGTAGCCTATCGCGTAGCTTAAACTAGCTGGTGTGAGATATCATTTAACTCAGTGAGTTAAGGGCAATGTAGTGGGATGATATTTAGGGAGATTGAGGATGGTCGGGGGGGGGGGGGGATGAAGGAAATGTCAAACGGTAGGATCTTCCAGTAGGGCATCTGCTGGGTTTCTGCCCTTTTCCTTTAGTCTTTCCTTGTCTTACCGTGACTCAGACCGATGTTATGAGCTCCTGGACCTTATGACAGAGTTTGGTTCTCTGTTATATTTCTGAGTGCGGCCGGTGGCCTACACTCACCTAATAAAGGTTGGAATCGGGTTGCTCTCACCAGGTGTATTCTCTCTTCAACAGGTTCCACCATAGTTACCACCAGCTAGAAGAAAAGTCATGGCTCGATTATTGAAGGCAGAGTTTACTGAGAGGCTTTTGCACTGGGCCCATAACCCAGAGGGTCTGCAGGAACCTGGCCTCTGCTGAGCAGAAAACGATGATAATATAAGAGTGTTTCCTAGGTGATAGGTTACATCACATTAAAATAAAGCACTGACAATAACACCTGTACCAGGCATACTAGTAGATGTAAATACCTGGAACATCAACATTGTGAATTCCTATCATTACCAATTAACAATATGTGTTACAATTGGGGAATTCCTAGGAACAGTTAAATACTAACATTTAGTTTTTACAAAGTGACAGTAAAATTTTTTTTAGGATTCTCTGATCACAGAACATTTATGAACAGAGTAGTTACACGGTGTGTGTTAGATTGATGATCATTATTGGACTGTTTCCACTATTGATGACCAAGCATCTGGATTGTCCAAGAGCTATCGGAGGAAGTCGACACTTGGCCTGAGAGACACATCATTTGGGTGAGGTTTTCTGTCCATCATATATGGTGCTGTTGTGTGGCCAGTACAGTGATGAAACAGACTTTGCTCCTGAGCTATTCGGTCTGACTCTACCTACACGTTAGATTATACGACAGACATTCTACACATACACTTTGCACACACCTGGCTTTTCTTTATTAAATTGTTTTTGTCAGTTTTTTAAAGCTAGTGTTGTGTGAGTTTGTTTTGGAAAAGAATTAGAGGGGGCATGGTCCATTGGTAAGAGAGAGAGAGGGAGAGAGAGAGAGAGAGAGAGAGAGAGAGAGAGAGAGAGAGAGAGAGAGAGAGAGAGAGAGACAGAGAGAGAGACAGAGAGGGACAGAGAGTGGTTCAGAGACTGACGGGGTGTTGTAAACAGAAAGCTGGGAGATCCTCAGGATAAAGATATGGGGTTAAAAGGATGTTGGTGTTGATTCCCCTCACCCCAGGGACGACACTTATATAAAATACGACATAGGGTTAGAATTAAATTGTAAGAGGACACAGATTATGGTCGTCACTGGGAAGAAAGAAATACCACAATGTAATATTGCCAGCTATAATTTTGCCCGATCCCTTCCATCTCATCTCACTAACGCCTAGTATATTCATTTTCATGCTTTCCATCTCTCTTAGAACATTGGTCAACTTTCCTAGCTCATTTAATGTCCTAACATTCCATGTTCCTACTCTAAATTTATTTATTATAGTTATGATTTTGCCATCAGTAGCTGGATGACGGTCTGGTGTCACCTGTGGCTCATGACTGTCCCTACCGGACGAGGATGTCCTAAGACAGCCATTAACGTCGTTCACTAACTCTGATATATGTTTTGCCATGAAGTCTTGGGAAGATAATGTGGTGGTTTCCCCTTGCCTTCCACATTCACATGGTGGTCTTTTTACCTCTGCCTTTGACAGCCATTTCCGACTGTCAGGACAAGTGAGTGCCCTGCTCTGCTCAGCTGCAGAGTTGTCCACTTATTCCGATGGATACTCGGTCCCCAGAGCTGTGTTAGCCACACCGTGGTGTGTTTCCATCCTCTACCACGGGGAGGTGCAGTTGGGATTTTCCCTTCCTAAAGTTATGGTCTATGACCAAAACTCTCCAGTACTTTTAGAGGAAGAATACCATGGATAGACAGAGAAAAAAAAAACAATGACCAAGTCCTATAAGAAACAACTGGAAACCGTAAATTGATTAGAGCAATTAGACGTAAACAGTCAACATTTTTGGACATGTTATGAGAAGAAATAAATTTGAGAACTTGTTGACAACTGGCAAGATTGAGAGGAAATGAACAAGGAGAAGGTAGAAAAGTAAATACCTGGATGGCTTGGCTATGTGGCATTGTCGGGACAAGAACACTGTGCTGCTCCACGACTGTGGTGTAATTTGGCGAAACATGACCGCCACGCTTATCGGCATGGCACATGATGATGATGAGCCAAATACAGAGTCCGGAAACCCACTACTTTCAGAATGCGAGGGGGGGGGGGGGCGGTTTGACAACTTCATCACGGAAACCCTCAACAATGAAACCATTGTAGCACTGTAAATTTCTTCTTCTTCTTCTTCTTCTTCTTCTTCTTCTTCTTCTTCTTCTTCTTCTTCTTCTTCTTCTTCTTCTTCTTCTTCTTCTTCTTCTTCTTCTTCTTCTGCTATTTCGATTCAACATTTGCTATGCAACATATGTTGCACCGCATCTATTGTAGTACATAGATGTTCGCTTTCTAGTCCGTGCCACTTCGACGCAACGTCCTGTATGGTTAGTAACTCTGTTCTGTAAAGCTGCATTACTTTGTGTTATTTTATTTTGTTTACACTTAGACCAACATCTCCCGACTGTAAATTGTTTGCCCATATCATTTTATAGGATAGTTAACAACAGAATTTCTGCGGTTGTGATCTCTTGGCAAGTTTACGTTCAGTAGTTTGCCATTGCTTTCTGAACGACCGGCACCGATACCAACGCAAAACCAACGCAACTCGGCCGTAACACCGTTGCCACGGAGTCGGGCTGCAAATATTAATACTTAGAAATGAACGTCGTTATATTACAATATACGAAGTGGAGATTTAAATACGTCACAAAATATATGTTAACAATCAATAAATGTTAAGAGAAGTCACAGCACCAACTACACAGAAACAGGAAATGCTTAGTTAATAAAAGACAATGGCGGCACGTAAGCTACCAACGCTTAATGATCTGCTTCCACCGGAAGTAGTCGCTAGGGGGATATAACTGCAGGAAGTAGATTATGATTAACGCAACAGGAAGCTAGCCGGAACTACCCAACTCGCGCAACAATACATTCTCCATAGATTAACGAACAGAAAAAGAGGACGGGGTAAGTAGCTTCATTCCTCGCCTATTATGGCATTTGTAGGATAGAAAACAAATGATTATGCTTTAACTGGAAGTGTATGTTTCGGGCTTCATATGCTAAACAATTAATTACATTTTATAATCTTAGGTATTCTATAACATTCTATACTCGTCTATAACATTTATATTCAAAGCGCATAAATGCCTTTGAATATAAATGTTATAGACGAGTTCTGAGAATATCTTGAGTAAAGAAAAGAACAAATGCATCAATACTTCAAGAGCTGAATACTGAAGAAGGTTGGCTATTAAAAACGATAAAACAAAGAAAATTGAAATATTTTGGTTACTTGAAATGTCGCGAAAGTTTTGAGAGAACAATAATGGAGGGGTATAAGCCTGGGAAGTGAGGAAGGGGAAGGCCAAAGAGAAGATGGGTGCAGGATGTGGCGGATGTTCTCCAGATGAGTGTATCAGACGCAGGACATCTTGCTTATGATCGAGAGGTTTTCCGGAGGTTGTTATGGGAGCGAGGTTCTGCAAAGGACATGCTACTGAATGAATGAATCTTAGGTAATTGGAGGTTGTGGACAATTTTGAATATCTTGGGTCATTGATTACCAACAACGGTGACACAATGAAAGAAATTAAACGACGACTATCAACTGCTCTTTAAAGACTAAAACAACTGAATAAATTATGGAGTGGGACAGACAGAACTACACAAATTAAATGGTTAAGAGCATGCGTCTTTCCCATTGTTGTGAGACCTGGATACTTACTAAACAAGCTGAACAGCGCATAAATGCCTTTGAATATAAATGTTATAGACGAGTTCTAAGAATATCTTGGGTAAAGAAAAGAACAAATGCATCCATACTTTAAGAGCTGAATATTGAAGAAGGCTGGCTATTAAAGACGATAAAACAAAGAAAATTGAAATATGTTGGTCACTTGAAACGTCACGAAAGTTTGGAGAGACAATAATAGAGGGGTATATGCCTGGGAAGAGAGGAAGAGGAAGGCCAAAGAGAAGATGGGTGCAGAATGTGGCGGATGATCTCCAGATGGGTGTATAGGACGCGGGACACCTTGCTTATGATCGAGAGGTTTTCCGGAAGGTTGTTATGGGAGCGAGGTTCTGCAAAGGATATGCTACTGAATGAATGAATAAATGAATCTTAGTTGGTAAGAACGTCGTTGTTGTCCAGATTTGTCGACAAGCTGTCTCAGGGTAAAAGTCACCACCACCATCATCATGTACCATACCGAAAACACGTGGCTCAGCGATATTTCCAGTTACGTTATTCATACACACACCCTTACAGTTGTATCCCATAGCGACCACTTCCGATGAAAACAGATAACTTATCTGATAACGTGCCAAACAAAAACCTAGATTTAGATCAAACATGTATCAAACCATCAAACAATAAGTATTATAATTTAATTTCCATTCACTGAGCATTAAAATTGCGGAAGATACTGCAGAACGAAACAAATAACTTGATGACCCAATATGGTGTATATCGCCTGTTTGTCCAAATGCGGCGGCACTGAATCAGATAAATAAAACATTAGTTTCCATACAGATTCGAATACACGACAACTGGATTGTCAGGCAGGTCATGTTTCGTGATCTACCAAGATCACCAGAGCAGTCTCCGTGGCCACGTTTCTACGCCGCCTGCCTCGCGTTCCAAAGGTTCTGGGTTCGATTATTTGCTACAATGTATGGTTCACGAGTGCTGTTTTCTCGGAGACTTCTGGGGGTCGTCGCTGGAGCTACGCTTTTGGTAGGTCGCCCTTCGGAAAGAGACAGAGTCGTATGGTACAAAACCCGATGCAATGAAGTCGATCTTGATCACACACACACACACACACACACACACACACACACACACGAGGGTAAGTTAATAAGTAAGTCACAAATGGCTGTAGAAAACTAACTAACTATGATAACAACTTGAAACCAGTTTATTTTTATACATACATTGTCCCTTTATTTCTCAACATAATTTCCACCAACATTAATGCATTTATCCCATCGTTTTATCAGTCTTCCCAAACCGGCTGCATGCGTGCTCTGTTTTCATTTACTTGCCATCCCACAGAACTGTGTGACTTACTTATTAACTCGCCCTCTTAACTATTTCTACCCAGCTATGCACCGCTTTACGGGAAATCGCTAGGGACTAAGTCCATTGAAAACCCACCTTGGAGGGGGACATTTCGCGAGTGACGCCGAAACTGAATGTGAAGTAAAAACGTGGTTTAGAAAACAGAGCACGCAGTTCTATGCAGCCGGTTTGGGAGGACTGATGAAACGATGGGATAAGTGTATTAATGTTGGTGGAAATTATGTTGAGAAATAAAGGGATAATAAAGGGGGTATGTATAAAAATAAACTGGTTTCAAGTTGTTATCATATTTAGTTATTTTTCTACAGCCATTTGTGACTTATCAACTTACCCTCGTATATATATATATATATATATATATATATATATATATATATATATATATATATATATATATATATATATATATATATATATATATATACTCGCGGGACTGACGTCTTGCCGTCTATGCAGACGATAGTTTGTTACAATTGTGCTTTAAAAAAGGCACAATAACACAATAACTACAACCCATGGCGGTAGCGAATGTGACTGATCAGACCAATTGGCGCTTTAAATGATGTTAGTCCACAATGGATGCATGTGAAAATTGGTCATTTCCACCATCAGGTACCATCTGACGTCTCACACGCTCAATGTGTGATCTATTTGCAATCATGTTTTCCTTTGTGTTTATTTTATTCCTAATCTTTGCCCTCCGAGCAACACGATCTGCGCGACTTGCTTCCAAGGTGCAATATCAATGCCTGTATCAATCATGTCCCGCTTACACATATCTTTGTATCGAAGTAGAGGCCGATCCCCATATATTTTCATCATCATCATCAGCATCATCATTATCATCATCATCATCACCATCATCCAGTGCCTTTCCGCCTGGCGTGGGCGAACATGCCTCTCCACAAATTACGATCTCCGACGTCATGGATCAATTCATGTGTTGAATTACTTCCGTGCCATGACACAAGACTGTCAAGAATCTTCTCACCCTCTCGTCCTCTATCTCTCTTTCCGCAAATCGTCCCGGTTGTCACAGATGGCGGCCTCTACAATGCTCAAAGATTGAATGGGGGACAAGGAGGATACTGATCGGAGAGTTGCTTTTTGCGGATGATGCTGCAATTACGAACAACTTTGAGGAAAAATTACAACATCTACTATCTGCATTCTCCAATGCTTGTTCTTAAGTTGGTTTAACAATTAGCAAAAAGAAGACACAGATTATGTCACAAGGTGCACATGGGGTACCATCAATCTTTATTGACGACCATTTTACATGTTTAATATCAGAAGTAAATAGCAAATCATCCCTAGATCAGGAAATCAACATCAGGATTGGCAAGGCAAGCAGCAACAATGAATAGGTTAACAAATAAGGTATGGGAGAACAGGAAGCTTACTGCCAAAACAAAAGTCCTGGTCTATCAAGCATGTGTCCTTAGTATTCTTTTTTATGGCAGTGAAGCCTGGTCAGCTTACTCACACAAAGAGATCAACTGGGGAAATATTATATATATATATATATATATATATATATATATATATATATATATATATATATATATATATATATATATATATATATATATATATATATATATAAGGTGCTAGCACTATACACTATACGTATTTGTTGTTATCAGTTTTTTTTTTTTCTTTTTCAGTCAATCAACTTCCCACGCAACTTCGCAACAAGTTCAGGAGAAAGCAGGGGAAGGAACCCGCATAGAAAACGAGGTTAAGCCAGTCCTATGGCCCTTGAACGACGTTTCCTTGCCCCTGGATTAAAAAACAAAAACATTAAAAAATAAAAACAAAAAACAAAAAGACTAACGGATGGTTGCACAACCAAAAAGATTGCAGACGAGTATCGACTGCCTGGAGTAGAGTGCCTGTAGACGCGTCCACGGATCGTCTCCATTCTGGCCCTGGGGTCTTGAAGTTTTCTGGTTACGTCAAGGCACCAAAAAGGGCACACAGAATCGATTTGACTAAAACTGGTCGTTAATTGCATTCTGGCCGAGGGCTAGGGAAGTAAATTGGACTTTAGGTTGAGAGTAGAAAACAGAAGCGACTTGCAGTAGGGGATGGGGGAAAGATGGCGCGATGAGTGGATCATTTGGGTAATGGAGAATATAACAGAGTATGTGTACATAGGAAGGAATATGGATACATTTACAGCCAAGTTAATAAATATAAAACCAAGTTGATAAATTTAAAACCAAGTTGATAAATTTAAAACCAAGTTGATAAATTTAAAACCAAGTTGATAAATTTAAAACCAATCTGATAAATTTGAAATCAAGTTGTTAAATTTGCAACCAAGTTGATACATTTACAACCAAGTTGATAAATTTAAAACAAAGTTGATAAATGTATAATCATATTGATAAATTTGCGAACAAAAGCTCAATTCCAGAAAATGAAAAGTATTTTATGCAATAATCACTATCACTGAATGTAAGAAAGAAAGTACTGAAATGCTGTATAGAACCTGTTTGGCTGTCAATTACTGCCTATAGTTCCTTGCGGTGTAGGACAGGGGGGGGGGGGGGAGGGAGGGATCTTGAGTCTGTGGAATAAAGGCCGCATGGCTGGTGCAGTCGCCGCGAACTGTGCAGGTTAGAGTTTTATTTTTGCCCCCGACAGAAAATAACTCCACACCTTTCCGACGATTCGAACCCGGGTCTCCCGAAGGAGAGCCCGACATTCTAGCCACACGACCAGCCGCTCCACCACTGTTTGGCTGTATGGGAGCGAATCATGGAATGTTAATGAACATATTATATTGTTGTATTAGAAAGAGCTATAGAAAGTAAAAACAGATCTGTACTTATGCTAAAGCAATTATCTGTTTGAGGATGTTAATTGAACAATATATACAAGTTCAAAAAAGTATATTTGTTTGTTTTATAAACTACAAGAAAGCTTGTGATAGAGTACAACATGAACGACTAATTACGTGCCTTCAAGATATAGGAGTAGACGGAAAGGACATCAGACGTATCACTAACTTGTACTGGGAACAATCAAGTGGCGTCTATTAGATGCGGAAATAACTATTCGTCGCCTATAGAGATAAAAAGAGGAGTACGGCAGGGATGTGTACTGTCCCCAAGCCTCTTCAACCTATACACAGAAAGAATTATTAAACAAGTCGAAATACCTGGACTTAACATTAATGGAAGAATCATAAACAATCTTAGATATGCTGACGATACCGTGTTACTAGCAGAAAGTGAGCAAGAGTTGCAAGACCTAGTGGAACAAGTAAACAGGCACAGTGCAGAATGTGGCTTAGATATTAACATAAAATACAAAAACTATGATAATTAGCAGTCAATAGGAAAGGTCATCAATGAACATCACAATAAACAAGGAGATACTAGAACAAGTAACATGTTTCTCCTATCATGGACATACAATAACAGATGATGGCAGAAGTGAAATAGAAATCAAAAAAGATAATAAGAATGGCCAAAAATGCTTTCAACGACATGAAATCAGTATTAACATCTAGAGAGATTAATAACGCATTAAAAATGAGAATTGTCAAATGCTACGTATATTCAACGCTACTGTATGGCACAGAAGCCTAGACATTGAACAAGCAACTAGAAAGTCGCATAGATGCACTGGAGATGTGGATATACAGAAGAATATGTGGTATTTCATGGAAACAAAAATAATCAAATGCAGAGGTTCTAGAAAAACTGGGAATGAAGAGAGAGTTGATGAAAGAAATAAAGAGGAGGCAAGTGAAATATTTCGGCGATGTTAAAAGACATGATACTCTTATAAAAACCATACTGGAAGGCTAGGCTGAGAGCAAACGAGCAAGAAGTAGACAACGATACAAGTGGGAAGATAACATCAAGAGATGGACGAACATCAGCCTGACAGAATGTACATTCAAGGCGTGAGACAGACAGTGTTGGAGATCCATTGCAGCCAACTTTCATACTGGAGACGGCACCTGATTGATTGACTTATGCTACATAGACTATAATAAAGTATTTGACAATGTGAAACATGCGAAATAATAAAATTACTAAGACAACTAAACATTGATGGCAAATATCTGCGGATAATAAAGAACATATATTGTTGAAATCAGCAGCCATAAGAATCAACAATCTTGTAGGAACATTTCAGTGTATAAAGAAGGGTGTCAGACAAGGTTGGTATTGTCTCCTGATTTATTATCATTGTACAGTGAATATATCATGAGATCTACAGCAAATATGTCAGGGATCCTAGTTGGTGGACATAATAAAAGTAACTTACGTTATGCTGATGACAACAAGTCAGAAGGAACTACAGGAAATGCTTAATACAGTGGTTGAAGAAAAAGAAAAGATGGGCCTTAGCTTGAATAATAGAAAGACAGAAGTCATGGTGATATCAAACAAACAGATTGTGTCTAAATGTGCAATTAAAGTAAATGACATTATTTTGGGGTAAGTGCAGAAATTCAGATATCTAGGCACATGAATAACATCAGATGGAAGATGGATTAGCAACAGGACTAGGAAAGAAAAAAAACACACCATTCTATCAATTGAAGACCGTTTCTTGCAATAAGTCCTTGTCGTTGACAGTTAGAAATAGAGCTCTTGCATGTTACATAGTAACAATTTTAACATACGGCTGCGAGTCATGGACAATTAGTAAATAGGTGAAAACATCCTCGGATTGTGGTTTTATATAAAGTTAATTGCATATCCTTTACAGGATATTGCAGTCAAGACCAGCATTGCTTGCTGTTGTGATGGCTTGGTAAGTTTACATTTAGTAGTATGCCACTGCTTTCTGAACGATCGTAAAAAAACAACAACAACACAATGCGGTCTGCTGCCAAATCGCACGCAGCTGTGTTTCGAACGCGGGTATGCGGGTTCACGAACTGCGTCCGTAAAGCCATCGCCACGGAGCCAGTGGTTTTATAGAAGAATGCTCAAAATTCATCGGCCAGCCAAACAGGCAATCTGGACATTTTGAGGGAAGCTAAGTCGCAAAGACAAAATATCAAAAACATCAGAAAGAAGCGGTCATCATGTGTGGCCACAGTGTGAGAGGACACAAGCTAGAACACGTTATGACAACCGAAAAGAGTTGTGGAAAGAGAGATAGAAGAAGACAGCGTGACATAATTATTGATATATAGACGGAAGAGAGTCAACACACGAATTAATCAATGCAGTCGGAGATCGCAATTTGTGGTGAAGCATAATCTCCCACGCCAGCCGGCATGACACTGGATGATGATGATGATGATGATGATGATGATGATGATGATGATGATGATGATGATGATGATGATGATAAATGAACGCATATGGAAAAGCTTGGAAGCTGGCGAGATGTGGTTCCTGAGACGAATGCTACAGATACCTTGGACTGTGAGAGTAACTAATAACGATTGCCCGGAAGAGACTAATGAAACTAGAACAATACATACAATTATTACCACCACCACCACCACCACAACAACAACCACAACAACTACAACAACAACAACTACTACTACTTCTACTACTACTACTACTACTACTACTACTACTACTACTACTACTACTACTACTACTACTACTACTACTACTACTACTACTACTACTACTACTACTTTAATGACTACTACTACTACTACTACTACTACTACTACTACTACTACTACTACTACTACTACTACTACTACTACTACTACCACCACCACTACTACTGCTGTTGCTGTTGCTGCTGCTACTACTACTACTACTACTACTACTACTACTACTACTACTACTACTACTACTACTACTACTACTACTACTACTACCACCACTACTACTGCGGTTGCTGTTGCTGCTGCTGCTGCTGCTGCTACTACTACTACTACTACTACTACTACTACTACTACTACTACTACTACTACTACTACTACTACTACTACTACTACTACTACTACTATCATCACTGCTGCTGTTGCTGTTACCACTACTATTACTACTGCTACTACAACAAAACAAAAAACATGCAAAAGTGCTGGAGAGGTTTGGTCATAGACCATAACTTTATGAAGAGAAAATCCCAACTGCACCTCCCCGTGGTAGAGGATGGAAACACACCACGGTGTGGCTAACACGGCTCTGGGGACCGAGTATCCACCGGAATAAGTGGATAACTCTGCAGCTGAGCAGAGCAGGGCACTCACTTATCCTTACAGTCGGAAATGGCTGTCAAAGGCAGAGGTAAAAAGACCACCATGTGAATGTGGAAGGCAAGGGGAAACCACCACATTATCTTCTCAAGACTTCATGGCAAAACATATATCAGAGTTAGTGAACGACGTTAATGGCTGTCTTAGGACATCCTCGTCCGGTAGGGACAGTCATGAGCCACAGGTGACACCAGACCGTCATCCAGCTACTGATGGCAAAATCATAACTAAAATAAATAAATTTAGAGTAGGAACATGGAATGTTAGGACATTAAATGAGCTAGGAAAGTTGACCAATGTTCTAAGAGAGATGGATAGCATAAAAATGAATATACTAGGCGTTAGTGAGATGAGATGGAAGGGATCGGGCAAAATTATAGCTGACAATCACACAATAATTTATTCTGGAGGGGATACACATAAAAAAGGTGTAGGAATAATACTGGACGAAAAAACAGCCAAGTCAATTAATGGATACTGGTGTATTTCAGATAGAGTAGTTATGGTAAAAATCAAAGGCAAACCAATAGACATAAATATTATACAGGTATATGCACCAACAACAAGCAGTAGTGAGGAAGAAATACAACACTTTTACGATGAAATAGAAATGGTGATGGCTCAAAGTGGATCACAAGAAATAAAAATAATACTTGGTGATTTTAATGCAAACGTAGAAAATGGGAAAATGGAGGATGTAGTGGGGAATTCTGGTTTAGGTACAAGAAATGAAAGAGGGGGAAAGCTAATAGAATGGGCAAATATCAATGATATGATAATTGGAAACACGTGGCTTAATCGCCATAAAAGACGACTGTACACATGGAAAAGCCCTGATAAGAAAATACGCAACCAAATTGACTGCATACTAATTAATAAAAGATTTAGAAATGCTTTAATTAATGTAAAGACAATGCCTGGTGCTGACTGTAATAGTGATCATGTACCACTATGTGGACAAATAAAAGTAAGATAAAAGAGAGGGAAACAAATGATTAAGAACATGAGACTTAATAAAGAGGTTCTGAAAATAGGTAAAGAACTGCAAGAACAATACAGAGTGACTGTGAAAAATAGGTACAATGCGATAGCTAAAATACAGAATATAAATGAACAATGGGAAATGTTAAGGGACTCCATTCATCAAACTAGCAAAGAAGTATTACCGGAGAGAGGCAAAATAGCTAAGACAAAATGGATGAATGAAGAAATCTTAAAACTGATGGACAAAAGAAAACAGAGTAAAAATGACAAACAAGAATACGCTAAGATAAATAAAGAAATAAAAGATAAATGTGGGAAGGCTAAAGAAAGTTGGTTAAACGAGCAAAAAAAAATGAATTAAATTCCATTAATGATACAAAAAATATGTACTGACAAATCAGTGAGCTTACAGGAAGAAAAATAAGAATAAATACAGGGTGTTTGAAATCAAAAACAGGAAAGATATTATTATAGGAAGGTGCTATAATGAAGAGGTGGAATGAGTATATAAGAGAATTATATGACGGAGAAAGGGAAGAATTAACAGAAGATAGTATCTTAGAAGGTCCACCTATTCTGAAAGAAGAAGTCGCTGACGCTATGAAACGTATGAAGAATGGAAAAACAGCTGGGCCAGATGAAAATCACAATAGAAGAATTAGAAGTGTTGGGAGAATTTGGAGTAGATATATTAACCAAAATGTTAAATGATATTTACAGTAGTGGATATTTACCCAGTGATATGCTGAAATCTGTATTTATAGCTATACCAAAAAGACCAGGAGCAATTTATTGTGAAGATTTTCGAACAATTAACCGCATAAACCATATCAGTAAGCTTCTACTCAGAATCATAATGAGAAGAACCAAAAAGAAAATAAAAATGGAAATTAGTGAAGAACAGTATGGATTTGTGGAAGGAAAGGGCACAAACAATGCAATTTATACATTACGGACACTAATAGAAAGGTCAATAGAGAAACAGAGAGACATATATTTATGCTTCATAGATTATACTAAGGCATTTGATAAAATAAAACATGATGAACTGATTAAAATGTTGGAAGATATCAACATTGATGGGAAAGATTTAAGAATAATAAAGAATGTTTACTGGAACCAAGTAGCAGCAATTAAAATGGGAAATAAAGAGAGTAGTTACGAACAGATAAAGCTAGGAGTACGACAGGGGTGTGTCTTGTCACCAGATCTTTTCTCCCTGTATAGCGAAGTAATAATGAGAGAGATCAAAGAGATGCCAGGAATACTAGTTGGAGGTTATAATATAAATAATATACCTATGCAGATGACACAGTATTGGTGGCGGATAATTCAACAGACCTACAACAATTATTAGACGTTGTAGTAACAGAGAGTGCAAGGAAAGGACTCTCCTTGAATATTAAGAAAACAGTAACAATGTTAATATCATAAAAAATGGTGACACCAAAATGTGACATAGAAATAGAAGGAAAAATCCTTAACCAAGTGGATAATTTTAGATACCTAGGGCATTTATAACATCAGATGGAAGATGTACAACAGAGATTAGGAGCAGAATAGGGCAGGCAAAAGCCACATTTCAGAAAATGAAGAGTATCTTGTGCAATAAGTCACTATCACTGAATGTAAGAAAGAGAGTGCTGAAATGCTATATAGAACCAGTTTTGCTGTATGGCAGTGAATCTTGGAATGTAAATGAACAAAGTAAGAAGAAATTAGAAGCAACAGAGGTGTGGTTCCTGAGACGAATGTTGCGAATTCCTTGGACTGCCAGAGTAACTAACGACGACTGCCTGAAACAGGCTAATGAAACTAGAACATTATATACAACAATAAGACAGAGACAAACATCTTTCTTCGGTCACATGATGAGAAGAGAGGCATTGGAGGACATCGTAACAACTGGAAAGATCGAGGGGAAGAGAGGCAGAGGCAGACCAAGAGGAATGATGTTGGATGGATTGAGACGGTGGCATGGAGGAATATCAGCAGCAGAGTTGATCCAGAAAACCAAAGACCGAGATCTGTGGAGAGCCATGAACGCCTACGCCAGCCGGCACGGCACTTCTTGATGATGATGATGATGACTACAACAAATGCTATTATTACTCCGTTTAATGCTACTACTTTTGTTATTGTTGATGTTGCTCCTGCTACTGCTACTGATGCTACTACTACTATTATTACTGCTTCTACTACTACTACTACTATTACTACTACTACTACTACCACAACAACAACGACTACTACTACTTCTACTTCTACAGATCCTGCAGATAAATATATGCTACAGTCCAAATATAAATAAGCAACACAGTACCACAACCGGGATAAAATCAGAGCCAGGCTGCTGTTCCTAAAGTCACGTCTCCAATCTTTTCTCTATTGTCATTCTACTCAGATGCAAATTTTACAGCCTCAGTTCTCTGAAAGGGGAGAATACCCTGTATAGAAAATTCGAACCTAGGAACGACAACTCGAGAAACTATTGCAGAAAAGGGGAATAACAGTATCCAAATACTAACATAAGAAAATCTGAATTTTCTCCTGCATAAAATACAGAGCCTTTCAGCAGGAAAGACTAGTATGTGAGAATACCCCCATCCCTCCACCCGACCCTCCCTTTCCCATAAAATTGGGTGGGGGAAAGGAGGAGTTCGATGCCCGGTACAGCTTTCATCTCATATCGTTGTAGGTCATATACAGAACGTCTCTCCCATCATGGCCAGCTGAAAAGCCCCTCGGTCTCCCACCATTTCTACCGCCTCATGTCCAGTGTGTCTCCGTGGCGAAGTGGTCAAACCGTCTGACTCGGGATCCGAAGGTTGTGGGATTCGATTCCGGGCTGCGTCCTTCGGTTCACAAATGCATTTTTTCGGAGACTAATTAAGGTTGTCGATGGAGCTACGGAGTTCGTGCTTTATGTAACGCTTTCCGCGCTGCGGAAAGAGACTGGGCCATATGGGATAAAACCCAGTGCAATGAAGTCGACCCTTTAAGCGACTGTTCTTCCAGGAGCCACACCTTGCATCACTGTTCTATTCAAGCAAATGCGGCGTTTACCATGGCCACCATATTTCAACTTCCGTTAGTCAGGTCTTAGTCACGTCTTAGTCAGGTCTTAGTCAGGTCTTAGTCAGGTCTTAGTCAGGTCTTAGTCAGGTCTTAGTCAGGTCTTAGTCACGTCTTAGTCAGGTCTTAGTCAGGTCTTAGTCAGGTCTTAGTCAGGTCTTAGTCAGGTCTTAGTCAGGTCTTAGTCAGATATGACTGAGCTACCGAATGACACTAGATGGTACTACTACTTGCTTTCTGCTAGCGCTGAGTGTTGGGCGGCATTCACCAAACCCGACACCCCACATAGTTGCTTGCTTGCTTGCTTGCTTTCTTGCTTGCTTGTGTTCGTTGGCTTGAGCTCCAACACGAAGTCCTGTATGTCGGATGAAGGCATCCTGTTGTCCAACATCAGTGTGATGTTATACAGGACCTGAGTTTTGCGTGAGTATCCGTTGTCCCATGTCTGGCTTATTGGTGTGCAGACTGGTGGTTCCTCGCCGTACAGGCAGACACTCTCCGACTTCGGAGGAATCGGCGATCCTATTGACTTCAGCCAGGACCCCGAAGGGACCTGTTGCCCAGGACGCTCGAAGAGGACGCGTCAATAGGTCTTGGCCAGTATATAACCCGGCCCTGGTGCCTTGGAAACACCTCTGCGTCCCACCCCACATCGTGACAGCGGTTTCTTTGTCTTGGTGAGAGAAAATGCAACCTAAAGACTAAATATTATGGCAGGGCAGAATAGTTCCCAAGCCATAGTCAGGACTGGTCTAGGATCGAAGCTCCGACAGGCGAACAGATAGAGCAGTTTCTGCAGCGTGTCTTGTGTTAGATATATTGGCGTTACCTTCCTCTGGAGTTAACTGGGCAGGCCGAGAGATGGACCATGCTCCATGGGCAACACGTGGTCTCTTCAATTCAGCCCAGGCTTTGTGGTATGGAAAGGAATAACAGCATCCATGCTACCACCATAGGCTGTAGTTCATCATCATCATCATCATAATCTTCCACTTCTGTCGTCAAGCGGCGTGGGGAGGAATAATTTGCGTGCCAGCGCCCGGTGGGCGGCACTGGATAGTGTCATTCCGTGTGGTTGTACTATGTCTTTGATGTCGTCAATCTATTTTCTTCTTGGACGTCCTCGTGATCTCGTCGCAGACGATTGTGATGTAAGGCCAGTGATGGTAGATAATATACTTTATTTGTAGCACAATGCAACAAACTATCGTCTGTCAAGATGGCAAGGAGCCAATCATGTCTATGTCGGAGACACGATACTATTTATGATTTGTTTCTTCAATGTTCAGATTTTGTAGATTTTCAGTGTTTTGTTTTCTTTTTTTGGTCCACGATCATCTAAGAACTCGTCTGTAACATCTCAGCCCAAAAGCCCGTGTCCTTATTTTGTGGTTGTGTGGTCAACAGAATCAACCACTGTTTATTGCCTTCATCGACCTCACAAAGGCATTTGATTTGGTCAGTCGTGAGGGTCTGTTCAAGGCACTAAAGAAGATTGGCTGCCCACCAACTCTTCTGTCCATTGTGGAATCGTTCCACACAGGCATGAAGGGTATAATCAAGTTTGATGGTGCAACTTCTGAAGAATTTGAAATCAAGAGTGGAGTTAAGCAAGGTTGTGTACTAGCTCCCACCCTCTTTGGAATATACTTTTCACTTCTACTGAAATATGCATTTCGTGATCAGGATGGTGGTATATACATTCACTCACGCTCAGATGGCGGCCTCTACAATGCTCAAAGATTGAAGGCTAAGACCAAAATTAGGAGGGTACTGATCAGAGAGTTGCTTTTTGCAGATGATGCTGCAGTTACGACCCACTCTGAGGAAGAATTGCAATGTCTACTATCTGCATTCTCCAATGCTTGTTCTGAATTTGGTTTAACAATTAGCAAAAAGAAGACACAGATTATGTCACAGGGTGCACATGGGGTACCATCAATCTTTATTGACGACGCCGAACTAGAGATAGTAGACCATTTTACATATCTAGGATCAGTGGTAAATAGCAAATTATCCCTAGATCAGGAAATCAACATCCGGATTGGTAAGGCAGCAACAACAATGAACAGGTTAAGAAAAAGAGTCTGGGAGAACAGGAAGCTTACTGCCAAAACAAAAGTCCTTGTCTATCAAGCCTGTGTCCTTAGTACTCTTCTCTATGGCAGTGAAACCTGGACAACTTACTCACACCAAGAGAACAATTTAAACAGCTTTCATATGCGGTGTCTGCGAAGAATTCTTGGTATTAAGTGGCAAGACAAAATCACAAATACTGAAGTATTGGAAAGATCAGGTTGTGTGACAGTTTATTCCATGCTCAGTTGTCGTAGACTTAGATGGATAGGACATCTTAGGAGGATGGATGATGGTAGAATACCAAAGGATATCTTTTTTGGTGAATTACAGATGGGTAAGAGATCTCAGGGTCGGCCTCTACTACGATACAAAGATGTGTGTAAGCGGGACATGATTGATACAGGCATTGATAATGCACATTGGGAGCAAGTCGCCGCTGAACGTGTTGCATGGAGGGCAAATATCAGAAATGGAATAAAGTCAAAGGAGAAAATTATTGCAGAAAAGTCACACACCAAGCGTTTGAGACGTAAGATGGTGCATGATGGTGGAAATGACCATGTGTTCACATGCACCCAATGTGAACGGACATTTACAGCGCAAATTGGCCTTATCAGTCACACTCGCTACCGCCATAGGTAAAAGTTATTATGCCTTTTTAAAGCACAAACTATCGTCTGTCAAGACGGCAAGGTGCCAATGAGGGTCACGTACAGGACATGCAAACAACTTTTGTGGTTGTGTGGTCACTACAGAACATGCACACAACTAGTGTGGTTGTGTGGTCACTACAGGACATGGAAATAACATTTATTGTTGTGTGGTCACTACAGGACATGCAAATAACTTTTGTGGTTGTGTCGTCAGGTACAGGACATGCAAATAATTGTTGTGGTTGTGTGGTCACGTACAGGACACGCACATAACTGTGTAGTTTCCCGTTGCTTTCTGAACGAGAATTCAACATTTAAATCCACATGACCAGTGTGCGGGGCGAATCCACTACCCCGCCATAAAAAGAGACAGTTCTTGGTCCAGTGACCTTGAACCCTAAGCCTAAAACAATCTTCCGGACTACATCTGCGAGGGCTACGACCTGCAGTAATGGTTACACAAGTTAGTTGTATGTCCTTTGCCGGCAATTACAATCAACCTCAGCATTTATTGGCTGTTTTGATTTACTAGGTAATTTAGTTCAGTAGCTTACTACTTTAAGCGAATCATGAATCAGTAGCTTACTATCTGGACGGCCGACGCCATAGATTCGAAAACAACATAAAGCGGCTTGCTTGCATATCGCTCTCGGCTGATTCCAAGCCCTGGACGCTCTGTGAAGGGAATTTATGAAACTGCGCATCTCACTATCCCCCAAGCCACGTTGCCGGTTATTGATCAGAAACATGCACAGGCATACAGTTGGGTTGAGTGAAACATGTACATACATAGAGATTGGTTGAGTGAAACATGTACATACTTAGAGATGGGTTGAGTAAAACATGTACAGACATAGAGATGGGTTGAGTGAAACATGTACACACATAAAGTTAGGCTGAGTGAAGACCCACATCATATCACCTGGAAATGCCCATACAGTCTACGACCTCAACATATACTAGACATACAGTGTTGTACAATCTCCGCCCTTCAACATATATAACAGACATACAGTGTTGTAAACTGGATCTCAGGATCTAATGCCACTTTATCAAACTGTTTCCACCTGCAACGATACAACATTGACAAGATACAGCATTGACAGTGATACATTGACAAGGATACAGCATTGATTATGATACATTGACAAGGATACAGCATTGACAGAGATATATTGACAAGGATACAGCATTGACAATGATACATTGACAAGGATACAGCATTGATGGTGATACATTGACAAGGATACAGCATTGACAGAGATACACTGACAAGGATACAGCATAGACAAGGATACAGCATAGACAAGGATACAGCATAGACAAGGATACAGCATTGACAATGATACACTGACAAAGATACAGCATAGACAAGGATACATCATAGACAACGATACAGCATAGACAAGCATACTGCATAGACAATGATACATTTTCAGGTAATATTTGGTATATAGTGCTAGCATCATAATGCATCTAGACCAATCGGCACCCGACCACGTCTAGAACAATCGGCACCGGACCACGTCTAGACCAATCGGCACCCGACTGCACTTAGACTATCCCATTCTAACGTTTAGATATGTAAGAGGGTCGACTTCATTGCACTGGGTTTTATCCATTTCGCTCGATCCCGTTCCGCACAAATCACGAACTTCGTAGCTCCAGCGACGACCCCCTCTGCACCGAACGACGTAGACCGCAATCGAACCCACAACCTTCGAAGCGCCAGGCAGATCTCGTATTCACGTCGCCACTGAGACAATCTGCCATATACTCATCAGAGATCCGACATTGCTGTCTCGGAAATACGGCATAAATGAGATGCCCGCCTCTTGTTTGCTGATCAGATGTGTGGTGCAATCTTTCACTCAGAAGGCGGATGTAGCAGACCGATATGAGGGGTTCGCATCCAGAGTTACTTGAACGCAGTCCCTGTTGTAGAATGTATCCTTCAATATCTATTTTATTGTTGTCTTTCTATGAGCGCCAAACAATGTGTTATCTCTCTCTGTGTCTCTCTCTCACTCTCCTTCTCTCTTACATTCTCTCTCTATTACTCTCTTTCTCACTCCTCCTCTCGCTTTATCTCTATCACCTATTTCTCTCTCACTCTCTATCCCCCACTGTCTCATTTTCTCTCTATATATATAATCAATGTCTCACCAAAGGTCACTTCCCATCAGCCTTTAAAATTGCTGAAGTGTATCCTCATTTAAAAGCTGGTTCATTAGACGATCGTCTCATGAGTAATTATAGGCCACTTTCCATATTATCCTCACTATCCAAACCGCTAGAAAAGCATATCCACAAAACAACACTAGAACACTTAGTTCGCCACAAACTAATAGCTGACAGTCAGTCAGGATTTCGGCCAAAATACTCTTGTCATACGGCACTAACAAACATGATAGACAACTGGCATCAAAATATTAACAACAATACTCTATGTGGAACGATGTTTATAGACTTTAGAAAAGCATTGGATATGATAGATCATACTATTCTAATTAAAAAAAACTAGAAACAATAAAAGTAAGCTTTATTATAGTGACATTAATAAACTCATTTTTATTAGACAGAAAACAAGTAGTATCACACAATAAATCTCTATCTAAAGCCATTACCATTAATATTGGAGTACCTCAGGGGTCTATACTTGGCTCTCTGTTATTTACCATTTATATAAATGATCTTCCCTTATTTCTGTCGTCGTCCTGCGATTTATTTGCAGACGGCTGCACAGTATATACAAACACTATTAATCGTAATGTGCTAGAATTATCCTTGCAACAGGAATTAAATAGTGTAGCTAACTGGAGTCATGCAAACCGCATGCAAATTAACATTTCTAAAACAAAATCTATGTTAATAGGAACCAGGCAAAGACTTCACACTGTAAACTCTTCTGCTCCACATTGGTAGCACGCCTATAGAAAGTGTAACCGAGCACAAGGCACTGGGTCTTATCATAGATCAAAATCCATCCTTTAATTCCCATGTTCATGCTCTAGTTAAACAAATAGCCAAAGAAGTATACCAACTTGCCAAAATTAAAAATTTCCTCGACGAAAACACAAGAAAGATATTCTATGCTTCCCATATACAAACACATATTGATTACTGCTCCACAGTCTGGGATGGATGCCCCAAATCAACAACAAAACGCCTGTATTCACTCCAGAAAAGGGCAGTGCGTTTAATCAATGGTGATAAGCTTACAAACAATTCTAACCCACATGAACGTCTTCAGTTACTGCCTCTCCACAAACGCCCACATTTTAATAAGGCTAAACTAACTCACAAAATGCTTCAAGCTACCTTTGGCCATTGTTTAAATATACCGCAAGACATAGCGAACGACTAAATATACTACATGTCCGTAAACCTAGGATAGTCTTATATAAAACAAGCTTAGCATACTCTGCCACTCAGTTGTGGAACAATCTTCCACAAGAAATCAAAGACACCACCAATCATTATACATACAGTCGCAACCTGTTTGAACACTACCTCAATACAGACTACATTCCCCCATAAAAAAAAACAACAAAAAAACAACAAAGACAATAATAACGGTAAATTATCTCGAACAACAACTAGCCAAAAACCATTCCCATATGTATGGCACGTTACACGTTCCTTAGGTATTTATCATGCCCATGTTAAACATTGCCTCAGTGAGTCATGTATTATTGATTATTTTTCATGCCTTTTAATGCTTATTGTTCTTTTGTTGTCAAAGATTTGCTTCATCAGAGATGTTGAATGAAAGAATGTATGAGAGGAATAGAGAAGAAGGCAAAATGTCAGACGGGCCTGCGTGCCCAATTCTAAACCTTTTGAAAATAAAGATTTTTCGTTCGTTCGTTCGTTAGTTCTCTCACTCTCTCTCTCCCGCCCTCTCTCTTTCGCTCTCTTTCTCTCTATCACACTCTCTCTCTCCCACTCTCTACTCCCTCTTTCACCCTCTCTTTGACTCTCTCTCTCGCTCGTTCTCTCTATGTCTCTCTCACTCTCTATCCCCAACTTTCTCAATTTCTCTGTCTCTGTCTCTGTCTCTGTCTGTCTCTCTCTCTCTCTCTCTCTCTCTCTCTCTCTCTCTCTCTCTCTCTCTCTCTCGCTCTGTCTCGCTCTCTTTCTCTCTATCACCTCTGTCTCAGTGTCTCTCTCTCTCTTCAACTCCCTCCTCCCTCTTACCCCTCTCTTTTACTCTCTCTCTCTCTCTCTCTCTCTCTCTCTCTCTCTCTCTATTCCCCCACTTTCTCACTTTCTCTCACTTTCTCACTCTTCCCCCTCTCTTTAATCCTCTTTCGTTCTATCACCCTATCTCTCTGTGTCTCTCCCACTCCCCCCCCCACTCACTCTTCCCTCTCCCCCTCTCTTGTACTCTCTCTCTCTCTCTCTCTCTCTCTCTCTCTCTCTCTCTCTCTCAAAACGAAAGATGAGTAATTCGAATGGCCGAATGTAAGTCGTGCCTGCGTGCCTAATGTGTGACCCTTTGAAAGTAAAGTTCATTCGTTCGTTCTCAAATCCCATGCTGTGTAGCGTTGGCGATCATGTCTATCCAAAACCTTCAAACTCGTGAACTGCCAACTATTTCTGTTAATGGTTGGGAGAGATAAATTGCAAACAATATTCCTCATTTTTTAAAGTGATTCCTTCACTGGAAGCTATTCTGTATTCAAATTTCTTTATAAGTCTTCCCTATGGTGTTATTGAAGTACCCAAATTATTAAATATATTGAGAGTTTCAGACTGGTTCTATTAACTTCGATGCTGCATTTGGAAAAATATATTTTTTCTTAGTAACTACCATTAGATATTATTATTATTATATTTATTATTATTATTATTATTATTATTATTATTATTATTATTATTATTATTATTTTTAGGGGGGGGGGGGGGCTAGCTCGCTTTGAACCCAAGTGTAGTCCATCCACACTGCTTCTAGTAGTATTTGCATTTTGTATGTGGATTAGCTGTCCCTATTACCAGTGTCCCTCGTAATCCGGCGAACCCACTCTGACTTCCGAGGTACTTTTAATTTACGTCCCCGAGTCAAGGACGAGAAGTCAACATTTTAGTCCAACTTCTTGGTGTAGGGGTCGGCATCAGCACACCGGATGTTTAAGAGGGCCTGTTCTTATCCATTCGCCCAAGCTGACTTCCGAATCTCATTTTTAAAAAAAAGTTGCATATCCCTTACAGGACGTTGCAGTCAGCACCAGCATTTTTCAGCTGCTGTTGATGTTCTCGCAAGATTACGCTCAGTAGTTTGTCATTGCTTTCTGAGCGACCGGCTGACATACCCCGTAAGTAGCCAATGCGACGCGATCCGCTGCAGAATCTCGCGCAGCTGTGTTTCTCGCGTGGATATACGGTATTACGGAAAAAGTCGTTGACTCCTTCGCCAGGGAGAACGGCCAAATCTAATTACTGGCACCTTAAAAATACGCGCGTTCTGTTTCAGCTCCGAGGCAACGCAAGGGGAGAGAAATGGATCACTCAGTTTACACCTAAGTAGAGTTACCGCCCCATGTCCATCGTCTCGAACATTCCCCCACATTCCTCTACATGCCTGGCTGTTAATTGACCACGCCATGAGTTCACTGACCCCTGTACATCTGAAAGTCGACCTTGCATGACCCGGTGTTTCCTTACATGCCTACCCAACCTCTTACCCTGACACCTACAGGCAGACCACGGTGTGTACCCTCCCTGATGTACTCTCCATCCCTCACGTGGGCCAGGCCTGGGGCAAGCGTTACATTCAGGCAATGTGGGGGACTCTTGGCGCGCTGTCCGTTAGACTGGATCGGTCATGCCCAGTTGTGATATTAACTCACTCTGTTGTAGTTGTTACATTAACCCATATAGCTTTAATTTCTATATAAACCCACAGTTTTCTAATTGTTACATTAACCCGTATAGTTTTAGTTTCTATATAAACCCATTGTTTTCTAGTTTTAATTTTCCCCCACTCAGTTCTAGTTTTATATGAACCCACTATGCTCTAGGTGTTAAATAAACCCACTGTTTCTAATTTTAATGTTAACCCATTCTCTCTCTCTCTCTCTCTCTCTGTCTCTCCCTCTCTCTGCCTGCCTCTTTTATCTCTGTCTCTTCCCCTCTCCCTTCCTATCTCCCCCACTCTCGCTGTCTCTCTCTCTCCCTCTTTCTGTCTCTGTCCCTCTCTCACTCCCCTCCCTCCTTCACACACACTCTCTCTCTCTCCCTGGAGCCCAGTTCCATTAAAAAAGAAAAAAAAGAAAGAGAAAATCCCGCTTGGATGAAGGTACAAATACGCGCCCACTGAATCAATAGACAAGTCTTCTAATCACGGCCACGTGGAGGTTGATGTTGGTAGTACTACATGAGTACAGTACCCTATCCACCCCTGGAAGAGTAGTTGGCACAAGGCGCTAGCCTCATACTTCTATAGACCATTTGATCATCGATGGGCGATATGTTCAACATGGCGCTGCTTGCCTTGTTGTCCCAGACTAATTCCTGGTGCCCTCTTCCTGCAGGGAGACCCTAGGAGCCACGGTCAACGACAACAGATCAGCCGGCTGGGTGGGGATTTGAACACTGTTCTTCTGGGCCAGCAGGCAAGCATGCTAGCCACTGCGCCACCTCGGCTCCTTTGGTATCGTCATAAAAATAATAACATTATGCATATCCTTTACAGGATGACGCAGTCAACTCCGATATTTTTGGGCTGTTTGTAATTTCTTGGCAAATTTACATTCAGTAGTTTGCCACTGCTTTCTGAACTACCGGCACTCATACCGTTGCATGAAAACCACCTCAATGGGGTTTTGCTGCTAAATCGCCCGTGGCTGTGTTTTGAAAGCGATATGAGTAATCACAAATTTCGTCCGTAACACTTCGCCACAGAGGCGTGATAAAAAGACCAACTGAAAGTGCTGTTGAATAGTGCAGTGGTATGAAGAAAAAGACCTACTGAAAGTGCTACGGAATAGTGCAGTGGTATGAAGAAAAAGAACTACTGAAAGTGCTGTTGAATAGTGCAGTGGTATGAAGAAAAAGACCTACTGAAAGTGCTACGGAATAGTGCTGTGGTATGAAGAAAAAGACCTACTGAAAGTGCTGTTGAATAGTGCAGCGGTATGAAGAAACAGACCTACTGAAAGTGCTATGGAATAGTGCAGTGGTACGAAAAAAAGACGTACTGAAAGTGCTATGGAAGAGTGCACTGGTATGAAGAAACATACCCACTGAAAGTGCTATGGAATAGTGCAGTGGTATGAAGAAAAAGACTTATTGAAAGTGCTATGGAATAGTGCAATGGTATGAAGAAAAAGCTGACAGACAGACAGACAGACAGACAGACAGACAGCCAGACAGCCAGACAGCCAGACAGCCAGACACGCAGGCAGGCAGGCAGGCAGGCAGGCTGGCTGGCTGGCAGGCAGGCAGGCAGGCAGGCAGGCAGACAGACAGACAGACAGATAGATAGATAGATAGATAGATAGATAGATAGATAGATAGATAGATAGATAGATAGATAGATAGATAGATAGAGCAGTGTACAATCGTATGGGAAAGCGGAATGTAGGTCACTGACCGCCACGATTTGCCAGAGTTCTCACCAGTCATCAACCTGGACACAAATATGCACTGGTAATTCTTGGACAACAAAACCACGAATAAGTCGTTTAGCGGGAAAACGGCTAGAGAAGTCAAAAACATGAAACATGTTGCATTATTCAAAGGACTCTGTCCGTTCACTGACATTTGTCCTACATATGTCCGAGAAAGACTCTACCATACCTGGTCAATGGGGTCAAGTTACGCTTCAGTGATCACCTATAGGTCAGATTCGCTGATGGTCATACAACAGGTTACCTATGCTCAGGTTTTGAAACTTTTGTGGCATCTGGGTGATTCTAAACGTACCGTGGACACACAAAAGAAAAATATACCTTTGTTAAAGACATGTCGGATTGTTTCTAGGTCAAGTCATTCATTGTACGACGCTCCAAAAAAGGTCTTTGCCATTGTGGAAGATATTGGGCTGCCATTGTGGAAGACGGAGGCCAGGAATGTGGTAATTGTGATATTGCAGAAGGCTTCACTTGGAAACTGAGATCCTTGGGAGAGCGGGGAGAGCGTCAAAGTAACGAGATAAATGGATGTGTAGGCATTGATTAGCTCTCATGTAAGGTACAATTTTAATGTGAGGGTATGCCTTTTCATCGAGAGAGAGAGAGAGAGAGAGAGAGAGAGAGAGAGAGATAGAGAGAGAGAGAGAGGAGAGAGAGAGAGGAGAGAGAAACACAAGACTGGGGAGGGGGGGGTGTAAGCTGAGGTGGGGCGAGGTCCGTCTGTGACTTGAGTGGGTCAGTTACCAATGATTGGTGTGGGCCACAACAAACATACCCACTATAAACATCATCACAATTAACATCAGCACAACAACCATCATCGCAACAACCATCATCGCAACAAATAGCACCACAACAAACATCAGCGCAACAAACATCACTACAATAAACATCATTACAACAAACATCACCACAACAACCATCATCGCAACAAACATCACCACAACAAACGTCACCACAACAAACATCACCACAAAAAACATCACCACAAAACCCATCACCACAACAAACACCATCACAACAAACATTACCGCAACATACATAACCACAACAAACATCACCACAACAAACATCATCACTACAAACATCACCGCAACAAACATCACTGCAACAAACATCACTGCAACAAACATCACCGCAACCACAGAAACCATCACCACAACAAACATAACCATGAAAAACCTCACCACAACAAACATTACACAGCAAACATCACCGCAACAAACATCACCACAAAAACCATCACCACAACAAACATTACACAGCAAACATCACCGCAACAAACATCACCACAAAAACCATCACCACAACAAACATCACCACAAAAACCATCAGCACAACAAACATCACCACAAAAAACATCACCACAACAAACATAAACACAACAAACATCACCACAACAAACATAAACACAAAAAACATCACCACAACAAACATAAACACAACAAACATTACCACAACAAACATCACTTACACAAACATTACCACAACAAACATGATCACAACAAACATCACCGAAGCAAACATCACCACAACAAACATCACCACAACAAACATCACCACAATTAACACTAGACTTCTGGGGGTCGAATATCAGGAACTCGTGTACCAGTAGCAGATTGTGCATGCTGACTTCATTCTCTCCCTCCCTCCCTCCCTCCCCCTCTCTCACCTCTCTCTCTCTCTCTCTCTCTCTCTCTCTCTCTCTCTCTCTCTCTCTCGCTCGCTCTTTTTTGTTGTTTGTTTTATTTTTGTCTGCCTCTGTCACTATCTCTCTCTGTCTCTCACTCTCTCTTTTTGTCTGTCTGTAAAGCTTTCTCTCTCTCTTTCTCTCTCTCTCTCTCTCTCTCTCTCTCTCTGTCTCTCTCTTATTCTTCCTCTCTTTGTGTTTGTTGTCTATGACACTCTATATCCCTCTTTCTTCTTCTTCTTCTGCCTTCATTCGGAGTTTTTTTTCGGAAGTGATTGCGTTGTGCTTGTTTACAGCAGAGCTGCGTTCTTGCACCGTTAGGCCGACACATTCGACTTCTGCGGGCATTTGTTGACCGGGTTAGCCTTCCCGGTATCCCTCTTTCTATCTCTGTCTATAACTCTCTCTATCTCCCCCCTCTCTCTCTCTCTCTCTCTCTCTCTCTCTCTCTCTCTCTCTCTCTCTCTCTCTCTCTCTCTCTCTCTCTCTCAGTGTCTTCCCTAATTTAACCCAAGCTCTATTATTCGTACTCCCTGTCTCTGTCTTCTTTATCTTATCCCTCTCTCGTCTTCTTTCTCTTTCTCTTTCCGACCAAATGTCTCCTGAATTCGACTTTTAACACCGCTCGATTTTCTTGTCTGATTTTTTATAAGAATGATCAATTCTGCCCCCCCCCCCCCCCCCCCCGTTCCTTTATCTTTTTATCAGTCTCTTCCTTTCTCTACTCTTTATTTCTTCATCACTGTTCCTTGCTTTCTCTACAATGTATCTCTTCATCACTATCTCTTCCTTTCTCTCACTTATGCCTTCATCACTGTCTCTTTCCTTCTCCCTACTTTATCTCTTCATCACTGTCTCTTCATTTCTATCCACGTTATGCCTTCATCACTTTCTCTTCATTTCTATCCACGTTATGTCTTCATCACTGTCTCTTCTCTCTGGTATCATTACCACTGTCTCTTCCTTTCTTCCCACATTATCTGTTCATCACTGTCTCTTCCTCCTCTCCACTTAATCTCTTCATCACTGTGTATTCCTTTCTCTCCAGTTTATCTCTTCATCAATGTTCCTTCTTTTCGCCACACTTTATCTTTTTATCATTGCCTCTTCCTTTCTCACCATCTCATATCTTTATCACCGTCTCTCCCTTTCTTGCTACTTTATCTCTTTATCACTGCCTCTTCCTTTATCCCCACTTTATCTCTTTTCACGGTCTCTTCCTTTCTCCCCATCTAATAACTTTATCACGATCTCTTCCTGTCTCCCCATCTCATATCTTTATCACTGTCTCTTCCTGGCTTCCCACTTTATCTCTTCATCACGGTCTCTTCCTTTCTCCCCACTTTATCTCTGCATCGGTTTCTCTTCCTTTCTCCCAGTCTCATATCTTTATCACTGTCTCTTCCTTTCTTCGCACTTTATCTCTTCATAACTGTTCCGTTATTTCTCCCCCCTTTATTTCTTCACTGATATACTTCCTCCCCTCCCCCCCGCCCCCGTTTTAGCTTTTCATCCCAACATCTTTCTATCTTACCTTATTTATCGCTACACCTCTGTCCATTCATCTCTTCACAATCATGTTCCTTTCTCATGTGCACGCTCATTGCTTCGACTTGCATCTTTTTTCACTTCACCTTTGTCTGTCTGTCTGTCTGTCTGTCTGTCTGTCTGCCTGCCTGCCTGCCTGCCTGTCTGTCTGTCTCGCACTCCTAGCCCCGACCTAAAATCCGCTTTACCTTAATCTACACTTTCTCTTTCCCTCCCCAGCCCCCACATCCCCCAAGAACGTGTCACGTGATAGTACCAGTCTAGTGCACGTCTTATCCAGACTAGATCGTTACACGTCTAATGAACATAATCTCGTGGAATCACGTAAGATCAGAACATCTGATGTGATCAATAAGTACCTTCCCCTGAAGTATTGTTTCGTAAATTTCACGACACGAAACCCGGAGTTTCGATTTTAATAGTTTCACAGGTAGACGTGCTTTCTGTCTCGCAGTCCGCCTTAATGTGCCGTTGTTGTGTATGTCGTCGGGGGAAGGGGGAGGAGGGAAGGGGGGAAGGGTGGGGAGAATCCGTGGCTGAGAAGTTGAGGTATCTGCCTTAGATTCAGAAGGTACAGGGTTAGATCCTTGCATAGAGCCGGAAATTGTCCCCAATGAACCACTGACATCTAATGATATCACACGTCCCTCTAAACTTTTGGATGGTAGGGTCGGAAATCTAGCCTTCACGAGTAAGGGCGAAAAAAAAAAGGGGGGGGGGGGGGGAGTCCTGTGTATAAGTTTGTGCACGTTAACAACCACATGGCAGTTGGATATCGGAAAGCGTAGGCCTCGGGGAGGTTAACCCGGTCAACAAATGACCGCAGAAGTCGGATGTGTCGGCCTAACGGCGCAAGAACGCAGCTCTGCTTTAAACAGGCACAACGCAATCACGTCCAAAAAAAAAAAAAAAAACTCCGGATGAACGCAGAAGAAGAAGGAAAGCGTAGGCCGCCGGCCTGGCACAATTGTGATGAAAGAGTGAACATACCTACGTGTAGATACAACCCTTTACCTGGGAGGCATAACCCTACCTAGGAACGAACGAACATACTTTATTTTCAAAGGGTTAAGAATTGGGCGCGCAGACCCGCCTAACATTCTGCCCTTCTATCACTCTCTTTTATACATTATTTCATTCACACATCATTCAAGGCTAACCGAGAACGGCAACGATATAAAATATATGCATTATAAAGGCATGTGGAAAATGCAAAAATCAATACTACACGACTCAGTAATAGTAATAACTGGTGTGGCACTTGTTATTAGCTATGTGGAATATACTGGCCTACCAAAAGGGGACTGGCTGTTATACTAGGGTTTTATTATTACTATTATTATTTCTATTAATAAGGGGGAAGGTAATCCGTATTGTGATAGTGTTCGAATAATTTGCGACTATATGAAAAGGGATTGGTGATGTCTTTGATTTATTGTGGAAGATTGTTCCACAGCTGAGCTGCGGAGTACGTTAAGCTTGTTTTGTATAAGTCAATCCTGAACTTCGGAATGTATAATATATTTAATCGTTTACTGTCTCTAGCATTATATTTAAACAATGGCCAAAGGTAATTTGGAGCATTCCAATGTAGGATTTTGTGAATTAGTTTGGCCTTATTAAAAAGCAAGTGTTTGCGGAGTGGTAGTAACTGAAGGAGTTTATGTAGGCTAGGATTGTCAGATAAATGTTTGCTATAAATTAAACTCATGGCCCGTTTCTGGAGTGAATAAAATCGCTTAGTGCTTGAATTGGGACAACCGTCCCAGATTGTAGAGCAGTAGTCAAAATGTGTCTGTATGTGAGAAGTATAGAATATTTTCATTGTGTCCTCATCAAGGAAATTTTTAATTTTAGCGAGTTCGTAGACATTTTTCGCTGTTTGTTTAACGAACGCTTGAACGTGGGAATTAAAGGTTAGGTTTCTATCAATGATTAGGCCTAATGTTTTGTGCTCAGTTACACTTTCTGCTGGCATGTTGTTGATGTGAAGTTGAAGTGATCTGTGTGAATTTAGAGTCTGAAGTCTTTGTCTGGTTGTTAATAACATAGATTTTGTTTTAGTGATGTTGATTTGCATACGGTTCGCATAGCTCCACCTAACTACATTATTTAATTCTTGTTGCAAAGACGACTCCAGCAAATTAAAGCTTTCAGCCTTTGTATACACTGTATAGTTGTCTGCAAATAGATCGCAGGACGACGAAAGATGCAAAGGTAGATCGTTATATAGATGGCAAATAATAGAGGGCCAAGAATAGAGCCTTGCAGTACTCCAATATTGAAGGTAGTGGTTTGAGACAAAGATTTATTGTGTGATACTACTTACTTTCTGTTTGACAGAAAATATATTATTAGACTGACTACATTAGGGCCAGTTTTCATTGCCTCTAGATTTTTAATTAAAATAAAATGGTCTATCATATCAAATGCTTTCCTGAAATCGATAAACACAGCTCCACATAGACTGTTGTTGTTTATATTCTGGTGCCAATTTTCTATCATGTTTGTTAGGGCCGTATGGCAAGAATATTTTGGTCGAAATCCTGATTGACTGTCAACAATAAGCTTGTTGCGAGCTTGTAATGTTACTTTATGGATGTTTTTCTAGTGGTTTAGATAGTGACGATAGTAAGGAAATGGGTTGTAATTGTTCGGGAGACTATTGTCCAATGAACCAGATTTAAGAAGAGCGATTTTGAGAACTGATGGAAAGTGGCCCTTGGTGGGGCACTGATTATATACATAGGTTAGTGATGTACAGCTCACTGGCGCAGCACAACGGAGAATCCGGTTGCTGATTCCATCTAACCCAGATGAGTTTATGTTTTTTTTTAGGTTACTGAGGTAAGTGAATACTTCAGTGATTTTCATTAGCGGTATGTCGGAAAAAATATCCCGGGAACATCTGTTCTCGCAAAACGATGACGGTAAAGATAAGTTGCAAGGAGAATTTGGTATTGAAGCCTTCAATTGGTCTATGTCAGTTTGAAAAAAAAAAATGCTGAATTGGTTGCATGTAATATGATTTGATGGTAAAGAATTTGAGAAGTTATACTTGTTTGTCAAGGTTTTAATTGCCTTCCATATATCCTTACTATTTGTTTTATCCATTACTACGTTCTTAGAGTATTTTGTTTTTCTTTTCCCTTCGTATGGTATATTGAACTTTGTTTCTTCTTCTTCTTCTTCTTCTTCTTCTTCTTCTGCGTTCATCCGGTTTTTTTTTTCGGATGTGATTGCGTTGTGCCTGTTTACAGCAGAGCTGCGTTCTTGCGCTGTTAGGCCGACACATCCGACTTCTGCGGGCATTTGTTGACCGGGTTAACCTTCCCGGGGGTTTCTTAGGACGTTTGACTCTCACTGTTGTGGTGTTATTCCCCATCCCAGTTGGCCCATATAGAACAGCCAAAGATCCTGGTCAGCCCTCAAGGGAAGGCAGGGGCAGACCATGGGCATTCCCCGCCATCCAAGGAGGCTTCCATACTTGCAGAGCCGATACATAGCGCTCTGGTACTGGGCTCACCCAAGGAATCGTCACGTCCTGCACATGGCTGCTTAGCCTCACATCCGTATATTAGGCCTTCCGTTCATCATAGGCTGTTCCTCCAGAAACCAGAAGTATACAGTCTGCAGATGACATCCACACAGTGAGCTTTCGATTCGGACTTTCCATGTAATGGATTTGCTATCCAAGCAATATTCCATTTCGTGCCACTAGGACACTTTTCCACCTTTTATGAAGCCCACACAGTGGGCTTTTGATTCGGACTTTCCGCGTAATGGATTTGCTATCCAAGCAATATTCCATTTCATGCCACTAGGACACTTTTCCACCTTTTATGAAGCCCACACAATGGGCTTTTGATTCGGACTTTCCACGTAATGGATTTGCTATCCAAGCAATATTCCATTTCATGCCTCTGGGTCTTCATGCACCTTTAGGTGTCAACCTGAATGTAGTTAAAGTAAGCTGTAGTCAACTTGAGCTTGTTGATATCTCCATAGAGCTTGTCCTCAAATGAAGCAGGCGTGGGCCAAAATATCTTTCTCTGTTCTGCATATATTGGGCACTCCGGCAGCAAATGTTTAGCTGTCATTTTACCAGTTCCACAATTACATTCATCGGTATCTCCTATCTTTAGTTTATTGAACAAGTGGTGTTTCAGCCTGTTATGTCCTGTGCGGAGTCTGAAGATTGCTACTTGTTCTCTTCGGTCGAGTTTGTAATATGCATCATCCTTCTGGTGGCCTGGATGCTCTGATTCCCATTTGGTCCTATAAGTGCTTTTTATAAACCTTTTTGCCTCATTATAGGTTATGTCTATGTCAGGCTGTGGTAATCGTCCACCCTCTTTTGCTAGTCTGTCAGCCTCTTCATTTCCAGGTATACTGCAATGTGATGGGATCCACTGTATTACAACTTTTTTGGATTTCTGGCATAGACCATGGAGTGCTGCTCTTAGGTCAGCTAGTTCTGTGCTGTTTTTGCTCTTCAGTATTGAGACAGCTGACTTTGCATCTGTGAAGATAGCTATTTGCTTCTCTTTATTTTCCTCCATCAAGAGCATTTCTGCTGCAGTTTTCAAAGCCTCTACCTCCGCTTTGAAGTTACTTGAAAATTTTCCAGTTGCCACTGACTGTGTTTTTATCACTCCATTTTTTAAATTAAGGAGAATTCCTCCTCCTCCATTTTTAATTGAATCTTTGGCTGATCCATCTGTATATGCATGGGTCCAATTGCTGCTTGGGTAATGTTCTTTTATGTAGTTGAGGGTTATTTTTCTTCTTTCGGTTTCATTCTGAGTGTTCTTTTTCTCAATACCAGGAATGTTTTCTATCATCTCAGGCAATTGCTGCTGTCTCCAAGCTGGGAAGTTGTGTGCATTGTAAATGGGCTTGACTGTTGATATGTTAAGTATGGGATCTGCCCTAATCTTTCGTTTTGCAGTTTCTACAAAGTTGCTACGCTTCAGTCTTCCTTTTCCAAAACCATTAAACCTGTTATACATAGGGTGGTCTGTCAATCTTCTAAATTTTTCTGCTTGTTGCTGGGCTCTGCTATCTCTTCTGTCCTGCATTGGTTGTAAACAAGTGATCTTTTCTAGTTCATTAATAGGCGTTGTCTTCAGGCTTCCAGTTATGATTCACATTCCTTGGTTTTGGACTCTACTTATTTTGTTAAAGTTTGACTTAGCTGCTGTTGCCCAAGCTGCAATGCCATATTCCAGTACTGGCCTCACCCGTCCAGTATATAACTTCTTGAGAACTTTCTCATCTGCTCCCCACGTTGTATCAGCAAGCTTTTTCATGATTGCCATTCTCTGCCTTGCTCTTGTTCGATATTTCTCAACCTGTGTCTTCCATGCCAGGCGACGATCAAAGGTGACTCCTAGATAGTTTGGATTTTCTTCATTGCGCAATATTTTTCCATTCAATACCAGCTTAGGTTGCTGAGTTTTATTTGAGAGGGAGAACACTGTGCATGTTGTTTTCTCCTCACTTATCTTCACTAGCCATGATTTTGACCAGTCCTCTAGCGCTAATAAGGCTTGCTGTATTCTGCTGTTAGCTGTACTAATATATTCTTCAGATGTCCATATGACTAGGTCATCTGCAAAGGAGGATGTGTGTACTCTGGCTGGAAAATTTTCTGTGATGTCATTTATATATGCTAGGAATAATGTTGGTGAAAGAACTCCTCCTTGGGGGACACCCTGCTCCAACAGCATCATTTTGCTGGTTTGTCCTTGTACTTTTGTCCTGGCAGTTCTGTTCTCAAGGTAGTGGCTGATCCATTTTTCCACAAACATGCATTTTTTGCAGTTTTACTTTCAGTCCTTCCTTCCATACTTTATCAAATGCTTTTTCTAAATCTATCCAGACTGCTAGTGTGTGCTTTTTCTCTTGGAAGGCATCCTCTATTTCCTGAGCTATATAGGTTATTTGATCTTCAGTGGATCTGTACTTTCTGAATCCTGCTTAGTGTGGTGTTAAGAGTTTATTTTCTTCCAGATGCCATGTTAGCCTGCCATTGATAATGCGTTCCATTAATTTTCCTACACAGCTAAGTAGACTGATAGGTCGATAGCCATTTGGTTCTTCCAGGTCTTTTCCTTTCTTTGGGACTGGTATTAGTATAGCTTCCTTCCATGCCTGTGGGACTATTCCTCTCTTCCAGCTGTTATTTAGGACTGCTAGTAGTTTCTTCTTTGCCTTGGTGCCTAGTCCTATTAGCATTTCATTTGTGATTCCATCCTTTCCTGGTGATTTCTTCTTTTTTAGGGTATTCATTGCCTGTTCCATTTCTTCCATTGTTAGATTTGCCATCATATATTCTGCTGCTGTCTCTGTATTTCTATGATGTATCTGTTTGTCTTTGATTGCTTTCTTCTGTTCGGTTGTAATATCAATGTGGTTTGCATTTGCATAGTGTTCCATTAGTGCATTTGCAGCCTTTTTTCCTGTAAGCAAGGCATTTCCTTGTTTAATTGTTATTTGTTTGTTTCTAGGTCCTTCATTGTTCATGGCTTTCACTAGTTTCCATAGTTTGTTTCCATCTCTGTCAAAATTCAGGTTTTCTGTTTTTTCCCTCCAACAATCTCTTGTTGTTTGATTTACTGTTCTTTTATGTTTTGCTGAGATGGCTTTGAGAGAGATGTTCGCTTCAAATGTTTGTTCTCTCTCTGCTGTCTTCCTGGCATCTTCAACTTTGTCCTCCAAACTTTGTAGTTCTTCAGTCCAGTATGGTTTGTAATTTTTCCCCGCTCCTCTTGGAATGGACTCAGTGGCTGCCTGTATTATCGCTCTGTTTAGACTTTCCACCATTTGCTTTATGTTGCCATATCGTGTATTTATGTTTTCACAATATTTGTCTGTTAGTATGGCAAATCTGTCCCAATCTGCTCGTTTGTAATTCCAGCGGGGCAAGGGCTTTTGCTCCTGTGGAACATACTCCATATTCATTACAAGCTTGATTGGTCTGTGGTCACTACCTGCTAATTGGTCCAGCACATGGCGATCGATTTTGTGGAGGATGTCTCCTGTGCAGAAAGCTAAGTCTGGAGTAGAAGTGGTAAGCCATCTTCTGGAGTAGAAGCTCGGTGTGTCATCCGCTTTGTTGAGTAGATGGAGATTTGAGTCTATTTCCCAGTCCTCCAATTCATCTCCTCTTTTGTCAGTATCTGGGTATCCCCATCTTTCTGAACGGCTATTAAAGTCTCCGACAATAATGCAGTTTGTGTCAGTTATTTTCATGTTGAACTTTGTTTCTAAAAGTACGGTATGTGTTGAGATCCCGCTTTGTATGTGCTTCATCTCGTCTCTCATAATTTCTAGTATTTCCTGGGTGATCCAAAGTGGTTTGACGTGATGTTTTATTCGAACTTCCTTGATTGGCACATGTCTATCAAACACATCAATAAAGGTCTTCATCCAGAATTCCAGAGCATAATCCGAGTCAGTGAGTGGATAAACATTGTCTAGAGGTGAACTGAGCAAGTCCTGTAAACATGCGCTTAGGTTGAAATTTTAGTAACTTCTATATTTTACACAGAGCCCTTTACCTGGGAGGCAATCTGTCTAGCGGAATTCCATTTGATTATACCATTACTCTATCCCGTACAACCTCAAAGAGAAGTTATATTAGGGTCCAACCCTGATTCAGATTAATAATCCTGTGAGTAGGATATTTATCTAAAGGTGATAGTTGTCCAATAAGGTAATGAAATAAGCCAGTCACTAGTGCATGCCGGTTCGGACACAGTGACTTGTGACCTATTTCCTTCCCAGAGTGACGAAGACGAAAAAGAAAACGAAGACAAAGAAGATGACGAAGACAAAGAAGAAGAGAAAAAGAAACCAAAGACAAAGAAAAAGACGAAGAAGAAGGTGAAGACAAAGAAGAAGACGAAGAAGAAGACAAAGAAGCAGAGAAAGAAGAAGATGAAGACAAAGATGAAGACAAAGATGAAGACGAAGAAAAAGAAGAAGATGAAGAAGAAGACGAAGACGAAGACAAAGAAGAAGAAGAAGAAGAGGAAGACGAAGAAGAAGATGAAGACAAAGATGCAGACGAAGAAGAAGACAAAGACGAAGAAGAAGACGAAGAAGCAGAGAAAGAAGAAGATGAAGACAAAGATGAAGAAAAAGAAGAAGACGAAGACGAAGAAGAAGACAAAGAAGAAGATGAGGAAGAAGACGAAGACGAAGAAGAAGACAAAGAAGAAGATGAATAAGGAGACGAAGATGATGAAGATGAAGAAGATGAAGGTAAAGAAGACAAAGACGGAGAAGACAAAGAGGAAAATAAAGAAGAAGACAATGAAGAAGAAGAAGATGAAGAAGAAGAAGACGAGGAGGAGGTGGTGGTGGTGGAGGAGGTGGTGGTGGAGGAGGAGGAGGAGGAGGAGGAAGAAGAAGAAGAAGAAAAAGAAGAAGAAGAAGAAGAAGAAGAAGAAGAAGAAGAAGAAGAAGAAGAAGAAGAAGAAGAAGAAGAAGAAGAAGAAGAAGAAGAAGAAGAAGAAGAAGATGATGCCGACCTTGCGGTCTGCTCTGTTTTCCAAATCACGTGGGGTTTTAACAAAACAATTCGCAAAAAGACCTTCTGTGTTTTCCCCCTCTTATCTGAAAAAGCTAGGCATCTAATCTCACTATCCAAAAGATTAGAGTGCCGTGTGATATCATTATAAAACTATGGTCTTTTGAACTATAGGAGTACATCTCAACCTCTCAGCCACGCTTCGCCCACTGTGACATTTGATGTATGTAGTGACTGTTTATGACCCAATTTTCTTCTATGGTCGGAGATTTCTTTGTAAATTAATCGAAATATCCGTCATCATATTCATTATTATTATCATCACCATCCCCACCATCATTATTATCATCCCCACTATCATTATTATCATCCCCATCATCATTATTATCCACACCATCATCCCCATCACCATTATTATCATCTCATTATCATCCCCATCATCATTATTATCCCCACATCAGTATCATCCCCGGTATCATAATCATCCCCATTATTAGTATTATCATCCTCACCCTTCATTATCATCACCGTCATTTCCATAATCATTATCATCATACCCATGATAATCATAATCATCATCACCATTTTTATCATTACCTCATGATAATCATCATTATTATTATCGTCCCCTTTATCTTATCATCATCATCATCCCCATTATCATCATCATCATCATAATCCCGATAATCATTGTCATCATCATCACCCCCAATCATTATTATCAGCCCATCACCATCATCATTATTAACATCACCATTATCAGCATCATTATTATCATCCCCATCCCCATCAGCAACATCATCATTATTATCATCCCCACATCAGTATCATTCCCGGTATCATAATCATCCCCATTATTAGTAGTATCGTCCTCACCATCATTATCATAACCATCATCCCCATGATAATCATAATCATCATCACCATTATTATCATTACATTATTATTATCGTCCCCTTTATCTTATCATCATCCCCATCATCATTATCGTAATCCCCATCACCATCCCCATTGTCATCATCATTATCATCCTTATTATTATCACCCCATCACCATTATTACCATCATCAACCCAATCATCATTATCATTCCCATCATCATCAGTATTATAATACCCATCATCATCATAATAATCATCACCACCCATCATCATCCTCACTATAATCGTTCCCATCACCATCACCAACATCCCCATAATAATAACAGCCATCATTATCATCATCAAGTGTCACCTCCACACTGAAGGTCGGCAGTGCTGACTCGCCAGCACTGCCTGTCCTGGGTTTTCACAATGTGTACCCACTGTCTTCATTAAGACAAACAGCCCTAGAAAACTGTCAGCCAGGGTCTTAACTACATCAACACACTCCCGTGTGTTGCCGGGGCCCATAAGGGAAGCAAAGAATAGCAACACTGTAGCCTACCACGCATGTCGTAAGAGGCGACTAGGGAGGCTTGATGGTTCCGTCGCCCTGCTACTGAGTGCGTGGCGCGACACTGTGAGTTGTGAGTTTCGCGTGAAATGCTTTTGAATCTGCCCGAGGTTTGTTGGAACGTGACTGCATGTTAGAGCGATGGCAGATGGCTATGTCCCAGAGTTGACTGGTTTTTGCCTTATGCAGAAATGCGTGGCTGCTGGGCTTCTGGTTGACTGCCCTACCATCAGCGATGAACTGTATTTCGGGGACTGTGTGGGTGAACATCCAGGAAACATCCAGATTGGAAAATGACTGCCGATTCCATCAGAAATGAACTGGGTGTTTTGTGGGGCACTATTGTGTTGACATTCTGGCGGCGCCATTATGCAGTGTATCTGTGCGGGCTGTTGTTTGTCGAGACTCCTGTCTTTTCCACATTGGGCAGTGGGGAGCATTTTGTGCGATATTCACTTGCACAGGAACGGAGCATAATGGGGACGACCCGTTGCTGTGAAGTTGGAACTGCGACTAACTAACTAACTACATCAGCACAACAGAAAGCAGTCTTCTCAAATACTCGTTTACCCCCCCCCCCCCCCCCCCCCACCACGCCTTACGACCTATCTCAGACTCCTCTTATACTGTTTCACCTTCCTCCTCCCATCCTCTTTTGAGTGTTTCTCCCTTACTCTTTCACCTTCCTCTCAACATCGCACGGAGTCCTTCCTTAGTTTTTCACCACCCTCCCGATCTTTTCCACATACTCTTTCACTTTCCTATCTCCTCGCATACCTTTTAACCTCTTTCCCGACCATACTCTTTCACCTTACTCTCGACTTATCACGGCCGCCTTCAATACTTGTTCACTCCCTTTCCACTCCCCCCCCCCCCCCTCCCGCCTTTCGCTCATACTCTTTCACCTTCCCCCATACGCTTTCACTTTTCTCCCAACCTTTCTCGCCCTTCTCCCACTCTTTCACCTACCTCTTGGCTTTCATACTCTTTCGCCTTCCTTCCGACCTCTCACGGCTTTCTGCCATACTCTTTCACCGTCCTCCCAACCTCCCTCGATCGTGTCCGCCCCTGCTCCCGCACCCCCTATCGACCTTTCCCTACCTCCGGCTCTGACCTACACCAATCCTCTTTACCTAAGACCTGTAAGCTCATTGCTCCAGACGAAGCCCGTGAAACAGTCCGCCCTTATCTGATCCGATGACCGAGGTAGGTTATATGGGATAACCCGATTACCCGTGCCAGTAATTAGACGTTCACGCAACATCGCAACTATGACCTCCCTCCTACCACATCGACCAGACCACCTCTCCGGAGACTTGAGCCACAAAATAAATGAACACGTGAAACGATAACACGTTACACAAAAACTCGTTAAGCAAGAACAACTGCGTGTATCTTGGGATCAAAGTTTTAATTCGTAGTTATAAAAAAGAAATAATCAAACTCTCAGCTGAAAATCATATATGGCAACTCTACAGTTTTGTTACAAGTAAAGGAAAACATAGATAATGTTAAAACTCTGAACATGTAAACATCTCAGACCAACAAACGACCAATCTGTTTACACATAAAAGGAATATTTCAGTAAATCAATATGGCACTACTGACGTGAACTCTGAACTGGCATAATAGCACGTGTCTTTTACTCCCAATAACCGTAACCTCTTACCCTTGCACTGTGAAAACGAGAAATGAAATATGCACTCATAAGATCACACACAAACGGGTACATATCAATGGGGATTTGCAAGGCACAAGGCAACACAATAATCCTAGCCTTAGGTATTCGTGTAACATGGCAAAGAAAAACATTGCAAGTGTATCGGAAACACAGAATGCACATTGAGAACAGAAAAGGGAATTCACGAGATCCTAAGATGGTGAACATATTGGCAATGTCAATTTCCAAACAGGTAATGTTGTTCTGGCGATGGTGTGTGTATGGTTTACAATACAAATTGAATCTCACACAGGCAAACTAAAATTGGGTCAGATTGATGAAACAGGCGATCGGGATGAAGACAAACTAGGTGAAGGCAGTTAGCAGTAGTAGTGGAAGAAGAAGAAGAAGAAGAAGAAGAAGAAGAAGAAGAAGAAGAAGAAGAAGAAGAAGAAGAAGAAGAAGAAGAAGAAGAAGAAGAAGAAGAAGTAATATATCAACAGACCCGATTACAAAATGAAAAACAAAAGCGCATCTCTCCATCATTCTCTGCCTGTCTCCATATCTGTCTGTTTTCCCCTGCCTCATTCTCTCTCAGTTTCTGCTTCACTCTCTCTCTCTCTCTCTCTCTCTCTCTGCTCATCTCTCTTGCTCTACGCCTTCGTCGTTGCTAATCTGATGCTCCCTGACCACGGTGGTACTGCAGTGGCTAGCAAGGTCACCCGTTGGCCAGGCGGTAATATGTTCGAATCCTCATGACGGCGTGGATACGAGGTATTCCTGTTTAAAATCGACCTGTGCTCCCAGGTCCAGCCTGTCTCAAATGGACACTATGATGTATTCTGGGAAGTAAAGGCAGCCATCTTCTCAAGGACCGGGTTATATATGGTAGATGGTCAGACCCTACATATTGGCACTCGCTGGGTCATGTGGATACCACACCGGCCGACTTTATTTCCCAGAAAGATCCCTGGTAAACATGTTAGGCTGCATCGACCTGGCAGCCCTGATTTAAAAAAAAAAAAATTACGCTGCAATTGGGATTTGAACACATGCTCCCCAGGCTACCGCGCCTCCCTGTTTCAAGCATGGACAATAACCATGGACATACCTGCAGAAGGGTTTACAACTGCCAGAAAGTTTAGGTTTGCGTGGAACAAAGTTTAGACATGTCGAGAACGAATGTTAGATCTGCGCAGGACAAAGTTTAGATATATCTGGAACAAAGTGTGAGCTTGTATGGAACAAAGTTTAGACATGTCTAGAAGGAATTTTAGGTATGCACAAAAATAACGGCTAAGTACGCTTAACATAAAGTTTAGATATACCTAGAACAAACTGAAGGTCTGTAAGGAACAAAGTTTAGACATGTCTAAAAGGAATTTTAGAAATGCATAAAAATAACTTAAAACAAAGTTTAGACGTGTCTACAACAAATTTAAATATGCATGCTGCAAAGTTCAGTTGTGTACAAAAAAAAAAAAATAACTTCATTTCCCACATATTAAAGTTTAGCTAAACCCGAATCAAAGTTTAAATGCGTAAAAAATAACAGATGGTTCAAATTCATCTGGCCAACTTTCTTGTATCAATGTTATTGGTTTCTTTCAGGGTCTTGTCATTATTAATGAATTTTACTAGATTATGGAATTTTTCTATTTTTTAAACAATTGACAATAAAATTCTTTGAAAGACAAAAACAAACAAACATTATCTTATCAGATAAATAACTTTACTATGTAAGAGTGTGTGTATGTGTGTGAGTGCATGTGTGTGTATGTATGTGTGTGTATATATGCATATATAACCACCAATTTAATGGACCCCGATAAAACAAATTCCTGAATCAACTGACATATAAACGTACACCACATTAAAAATATTTCTATATGATTACAAATAAGAAAATACAGTTATCAAATTTTACATTAGGCAATATGCCCAATTCACATCACACAACTTCACTACACATCACATCACACGGCACCACTTCACATCACATGGTGCCACTTCACACCACACATATTTTTTGATAGTGCATGGAAACATTCAGTTTCTCATCTCCTTCAAGCAACCAAGAGACCAGGTTGTACACACAATATTTCTGTGATTTCTCAATTGTGCCTGTATCAATTAAACAATCTGGCATCCCTCATATTCCTTAGTGTAACTGAACTTTATATTGTAGAGTAATCTATATCTCATTAGATTATTCTTGACATGAAAACAAATGGAAAACAAAAGATTATCTACATGATTTTAGATTAAACAGCCATCTGGCTTTACATGTTGCCCATGTCTGGAATCAGGCCATTAAAACAAAGATATATATTTAAAAAAAAGAAATAAAATAAAAAATGAATAAATAAATTTATATTGCTGTTGGGATAAATATCTTTAGAGTTTAGTTAATTATGTAAATATATATATTTTTATATAATTATGAAGTGACAGTAGTAACAATATACTTTCTGTGCTAATGAAGAAGATGAGGTTTATGATCTATGACTCATGACTAACAAGTCAGCAGTGGTGCAGTGACTAGCACACTTGCCAATCAGCTTGATGGTCATATGATCGAATCCCCATTGAGGTGGAGTTTTTAAGATTGACCTGATCTGCCAGGTTGATCCAACCCTGTGCCGTCACCAGGAACAGTTCTTAGAAGTACTGGCAGCTAGCGGGACATTTAATATAGCGCGCAATGAGTGCTGAATGTTCTATTTCCTGATACCATCTGAGAACACAGCTCAGCTAATCAATCCTGCCCACAGTGAGGATCTGAACGTATGACCACTGGATTGGCAGGTAAACATGCAAGCTACAGCACCACCATGGCTCCCTGCTGCTAGACGTGATGATGTTTAACTACTCTCTCCCCAGGCCAGGCTTCGTGCCGAAGAGGTTGTGAAATCAATTTGTAATCCCGCATACTGCGTTCGAAACACAGCTGTGGGTGATTTGGCAGCAGACCATCTTGCGTTGGTTTCCACACAAAGGTATGAGTGCCGGTCATTCATAAAGCAATGACAAACTACAGAGTTTAAACTTGTCAAGAGGTTAAAAACAGCTAAAACATGCTGAGGTTCACTGCAATGTCCTGTGAAGGATATGCAATTAACATTTAACTCCATAAGACGGAGGACAACAACTCAAACTTTCACTGTCTTCAGTCATTCCCACCAATCTTTAGTATGTCACAAAAGAAGGACAATGCTCTAACATAGGAGGGGGGGGGGGGGGAGAGACTAAGAATATTGCATGTCACAACAGAAGGATAATGCCTAACATGGGGGAACTAAGGTCATTTGCAGGATGTTGTAATCAACCCCAGGTTGATGTTCTGGGCAATTTTAGTGGATGTTCTGGGCAATTTTAGTTGATGTTCTGGGCACTCTGGGCAATTTTAGTTGATGTTCTGGGCACTCTGGGCAATTTAGTTGATGTTCTGGGCAATTTTACTGTCAGCAGTTTCTTCAATCCCTGCACTGGCATTAAGTTGTACTTCAATGCTGACTTCTTGTTGAGGAAGCAATGGCAAACTACTGAACTGATCATTGCCGAGGACATCTACCTGGCACTGATTGCAACATCCGGTAAAGGACAGACAACATTCAACATTCTAGTTCAACCTATTGTTGGTGTCCCGCATGAACCCACTACTCTGCCATCATCACACAGGAAGTTTAATAGCGAGCACTTCTCCTTTCAGCCACACTGGCTTCTGTGGGAGGGTTGGAAAGAATAACAACTAAGATCTAAACTATTTAGCGTAAACAATTCCTATATTTTTTCTGCTTCTGGTTTCTCTAGCCAGCATACAAGTAAACAAAATAAAACATGACACAAAATAACATTTTAACACTAGCAATAAGCCAAGCAAAGTTACTGAACATCTAAACCAAAGTATTAGTACATTGAACAATAAAACAGGAACAATGATTAGTATCAAATCATTCATAACAGCAATCAAAACAAACTGGAATTACATTCTATTTAAAAAGTAAGTCAATTTCAAATATGGCACCCAGGTACTATTAGTTAACATGTTAAAAACATTATCTGGTTAAAATATGCGATGTTCTATGAGTAATTAAACAAAAGCAAAACAAATATGTTAACATAATCCAGCTTAACAAACATTACCACAGAAAGTACAGATCATACAGTTCACAAAGTGCATTGAGGGGACTGTAATATTAACATTAAAGTTATCATTACACCGCAACCAATAGCAACAATCACTTCCTCATTTGCAAAGTTAACATATTTAATGAATAAAGGGAAACAACTATTTTTTGTTCCATGATAACACTATAAAATTGACAGGGGAAACAATCATTTCCTGATCCATGTTAATGTAAATACGTTATGCAAATAAAGGGTAAGAACTGTTTTCTTCAAAGTTTAAACGTAAACATTATAAAATTTAACAAGGAAAGTTAATTATTTCTTTAAACATTTAAACGTTAACATTATAAAATAAAGAAGGGAAACAATTATTTCTTTAAATGTCTGCACGTTAACATTTAAAATTAACGAGGGAAACTATTTCTTTAAAACTTTCAGTGTTAACATTATAACATAAACAAGAGAAACAACTATTTCCTTAAGCATTAACATTATAAAATCAACAAGGGAAACAACTACTCCCAAATTTTACCAAAATCATTGTTGCATAAAAATATGAATAAGAATTTATGTCTAGCTCGCCAGCCATGTCTTTTGCATGCCATAAAAGGTTTACTATTATGCTAAGATCACAAAAAAAGTAACAAGTTTCTTATATTGCCCATCAGAAATCAACACAATAAAATAAACTGCACACTGCTTTCCCAGAAAACCAATACATAATATGTAGGCATATTTTAGAAAAATAGTTCAGCTTTTCACAACGTGTAGTTAGAACGCCAACAAGGGGGGACTATTTACAAGGCATGAATCTGGGTCACGAGGGGGGGGGGAGCACTGAGTGTAGCTGCCTGTTGGAGACACGTGTACACAAAAATACGTTTATCCAACTACATGTACATTGTATGTACACTAGGTGTGGTCAATGGAAACTGTACACAAACTGATAGACTCTTCTCGAAATTGTTGTGAAAAAGAATCAAGGGTTAAAAAACAAAACAAAACAGAAGCAGCAACTGTATGTACAAGGCGTTGGTGGGGTGGAAGAGACAGGTAGAGGATTGTAGTGGGAGGGGTGGAGGTTTGGGTAAGGCTCAAATGGAACCATATTATTAAAATCTTACATGGCTAAAGAATTTTCCAAATTTGTTACAGGATCTCTCTCTCTCTCTCTCTCTCTCTCTCTCTCTCTCTCTCTCTCTCTCTCTCTCTCTCTGAGTTTTCAAAACCCATTTATGTTTAAGGGGCACTGTTTCGGCAATTACATTCATGTTCTATGTAATTATACAGGAAATAATTAAAAATCGTAACCAACGGAAGAGGCGAAATAAACGATTGGTAATAATTATCTGGCACAAGTAATAATTATCTGGCACAAGTTCCCTTCTCCTCACAACACACACTTAAAAATATCGACTTTAAACACCGGCCTGTCGTCCTTTCACCCTTGGTGCACAGACTTCGCAGTAGCCTTTTTACCAGCTGAATATTGACTTTAAATGTAAGGTCATTGTTGGTAACAGTAATCTGGAACACACTGCTTCACATCGATTTTAAAGTGAAAATGCCACCACATGTCAACACACAGATGGCTAAAAGTGACATACAGAATGTGGCAGCATAGGACCACCGTGCTAGAGTAGTTCCCCTTCTAAATATGAAACACTTAAATACCGTGCTAGAGTAGTTCCCCTTCTTAATGCGGCAGCACTGACATATGCACTAGAGTAGTCCCCCTTCATAATGTGGGTGCACTGAAACATGTGCCAGAGTAATTCCCCTTCTTAATGTGGCAGCACTGACATACGTGCTAGAGTAGTCCCCCTTCTTAATGTGGGTGCACTGAAACATGTGCCAGAGTAATTCCCCTTCTTAATGTGGCAGCACAGACATACGTGCTAGAGTAGTCCCCATTCTTAATGTAGCAGCACAGACATACGTGCTAGAGTAGTCCCCATTCTTAATGTGGCAGCACAGACATACGTGATAAAGTAGTCACCCTTCTTAATGTGGCAGCACAGACGTACATGCTAGAGTAGTCCCCCTTCTTAATGTGGCAGCACAGACAAACGTGCTAAAGTAGTCCCCCTTCTTAATGTGGCAGCACAGACATACGTGCTAGAGTAGTCCCCCTTCTTAATGTAGCAGCACAGACATACATGCTAGAGTAGTTCCCCTTCTTAATGTGGCAGCACAGACATACGTGCTAAAGTAGTTCCCCTTCTTAATGTAGCAGCACAGACATACATGCTAAAGTAGTCCCCCTTCTTAATGTAGCAGCACAGACATACATGCTAAAGTAGTCCCCCTTCTTAATGTAGCAGCACAGACATACGTGCTAAAGTAGTTCCCCTTCTTAATGTGGCAGCACAGACATACATGCTACAGAAGTTCTCCTACTTCATCAGTTGCCAACTTCAAACCTTAAAAACAAGCAGGTTATGCTTTAACCTTGCAACAGACAGACAGACGACCAAAAACCGGACGGGAGTTGAGGAATACTAGGAAGTAAAGAAGTAAGACTATAATAAAGTAAGACTATAATAAAGTAAGACTATAATAAAGTGGCGACAGTAGAATGAAAAAGAGAATGATGTGACCAATGAGATAACCTACTGACCAATGGTCGTGTGTTCAAATCCCTCTAGATTTGAGGTAATTTGTTGAAAAGCTGATCTCAGCTTCTAGACTGCTCTAGACTAAACTGGGCACCAGGAAGTAAAGGTGTAATACAGACCACATCGCCCATCGATTGGTTTATAAAACTTTGGGGCGATCACCATATCCTCAATAACTTGTAAAAGGGTCTTTTGCTTGCTTTTACTTCCAAGATTCCCAATATGGCACATTGTGAGGAAAAAGGTCCGTGTTTGTTTACTGTAGTGGAACTGATGCAGAAAGAACTAGCCCACATATCAACACAAATGACAGCTCTAAGGAGGTGTAGCAAAACAAGTACATTTCTGACTAAACCTTCATCAGCGGACAATGAAGAAAACAGAAAAGTAAATTATGACGAAACAAAATATAAATAATAAATACAGCCCGTGGCAGACTTGCCGTGATGTCAGCTTTCTCAAAAGCCCACTTGCCTTAAATATGAGACAATATGTATAAATTGTGAATGACATTCTAGTCCAGTGGTTCTCAACCGGTGGGGAATTCCCCCCCCCCCCGGGGGAATTTCAGGGTTTCCAGGGGGGGGGGGGGGGAGAATGAAGACCATTTCAAGATCGTGTTAATACAAGAACCGATTACTTGACATAGTTTTTCCCTTCATACTTTACAGTTATGTATGTCTCGTCCTTCTAAAATTCATTTTATAAAGTAAGTAGACCCACAAATCATGTTTTATGTGGATGTCTAGACTTGTTTTAGTATATGCTATTACATTTGCCTTCCACTTTTACGTATACTGTGTAGGGGTGAGGGGATTTTTAGATAGGAAATATGAAAAGGGGGGGGGGGGGAATGACGTTCTGAAAATATGGTGAAGGGGGGAACGGGCCAAATTTTTGATAGGAGGGGGGGGGGGGGAATGGCGTTCTGAAAATATGGTGTAAATGGGGGAATGGGCCAAAAAAGGTTGAGAACCACTGTTCTAGTCGCTTAGTCTTCTGGCAACTTGTATGTTTTAAAAAATTTTTAAAAAAACATTCCGCTACTGATCAGTGCTACACATAAAGTCGATATGACCAGGAAATGTGAAATCAAACATTAAAAACCTACAAATAAAATCGTTGAACTTACATCAATAAGATAATTAAATATAAGAATAATACAGTAAATGGTGCAAAGAAAAGGAAATAGAACAACACAGCAAAGAAAGTAGCTGACTAAGACTAAGTAAGAACAAAAACAGAAATAAATACAGTAAAATGGAAGGAGAACGCCAAATATGAATCACAGCTGCGAATCAAAACTAAGCATGTGATGATGAAGGCAACAGTCTGAAGCAATAAACAATTCAACATAATAATGAAGCTGTGTAAGCTGGTAAAATACTCTGTGGGCGTCACACAAACATCTCATGAACAAAAACACAAATGGCACACGTCATGGGTGATAACTACGACTGGCTTACAACCGGAAGTACACAATAGCAGGCGAGTGAACGACCCTTGGACATAAGCCAGAAACCAGCTTACCGTTATCATGGGCCTCACGCAGGGTATTCTGGATTCCGCTGTGGCCACAATTGTTCGTATATGGCATAAGGGGTCCGGTGCTGTGGCGCGGGGTAGTGAACGCATTTCACAATTCCCCGACACACCGAGTCGAAGATTTGAAAGCAGAATGCTTTGCGTTGATTTCGGTGGTATGAGGCGTCGATCGTTCAGAAATCAATGGCAAACTACTGAACGTAATTACTGCCAGGTACATCACAAATAGCTAAATATATGATGAGATTGATTGCGTCGTTCTGTAAAGGACACGCAACCAGCTTTATTTATTATGAACATAAGGGAACCCCACTTGCATGCCATCGTGGCCTCTTGGCTATATGGTGTTAGGCGCATATGTTCCGTGATCTAATGGCACCCAATGGTGAGTAACACAATAAAGGACAGTTGTACACGCCGTGACAAGTGCCACACACGTTTATACACCATTCAGCACTTGATGGGTGTTGTTGGCAATACCATACCAGATTCTTTTGCTTCCCAGAATATTTGTGGGTTCCCCTTTCTAAGCTGGATCCATTTTTTTTTTTTTAAAATCCCTGAAATTTATAACATCACCTATCGAGTGCGGAATGGTCTATAGAAATATGGGCCTGGCTCCGTTTTCCTAACACGGCCATAAGGCATGGACAAGGATACTATTTTGTTTTTTTTAAACTTACAAACCACGTATATAAACCTCCGCCAGGCATATATGGCAGAAATTGTGTGCTCTACGCTTCAACTACAGATATGTTATTATTAGTTATTAGCATTATTATTTGTTTATTATTATTACTATTATTATTGTTGCTACTGGCTTAGCCTAGCTAACAAAGTGGGTACAAGCAATATTGCAAGGCAAACGATAATACGTGATTTCTGTAGCTGATACAGATGCACAAAAATGGCACATAGCTGTGGGGAAGAGAAACAAAATCACGTATGTGTAGGAGGACTCCATTCAAGATATATAAATGATACAACCAAATATGATGATGATGATGATGATGATAATGAAAATACAGGAAATAACAGTCATCCAATGAAATGTCTAAAAATAGCCTTATCGTCTCCATAACCAATGAAACAAAAGTACAGAAAATCAATGGCACTGTCTATTTATATCAACCGTTCACGTTTCTGGTAGCAATCACTGTATTTCAGCGCATGTCTCTCCAAGTTGTCCTGGAGACTATCCAGTATGGCGACCACAACACCTTGCTGAAAGTCTGGTCCTCGATACACTGTCCGTGTAGTAACGGGTCCGTATCTGGCTACAAGTCGGCAACGAACAATCGAATTATGCTTATCTCAATAATAAACATAGAAACGTATGGTATAAACACACACAATGTGTGATATTATGTCGAAACTGAGTGTGCATCACAACAATGGCAGAACATATTTCAAGTGGCAAATAACAAAACCCGAAGATGCAGATTCCTAAGCAGGTAATAGTGGTCTTTCTCTATGGCAAGAAATTTCCCATCTCAATATATAGCATGCAGAAGAAGAAAACAAACGAGCATGCGTGTATGAGGCGTTAGATTTTTCCCTGATGAAGAAGTCTGTTGGCGAATCGGTTTAACTGTTACATTCTGATTTGACATCTCCGTAACTGTTACATTCTGATTTGACACCTCCGTGACCAATGACACTGATTCCTGTACTGACATTTCCGTGATCAATTGCACTGATTCCTGTACTGACATCTCCGTAACTGTTACATTCTGATTTGACACCTCCGTGACCAATGACACTGATTCCTGTACTGCCATCTCCGTGATCAATGGCACTGATTCCTGTACTGCCATCTCCGTGATCAATGGCACTGATTTCTGTACTGACATCTCCGTAACTGTTACATTCTGATTTGACACCTCCGCGACCAATGACACTGATTCCTGTACTGACATCTCCTTGGTCAATGGCACTGAGTTCTGTACTGCCATCTCCGTGGTCAATGGCACTAAGTTCTGTACTGACATCTCCGTGGTCAATGGCACTGAGTTCTGTACTGATATCTCCATGATGGGTAGCACCGAGTCCTGCATTGCGGTTCTCAACACACTTGCGCATGTGCTTCTCAAGTGTGCTGGGCACAGAAAAGGGCATGTTGCAGAACCTGCAAGTGAAGACGTCCTTCCCGGACCGACCATGGGTCTTCATGTGCCTCGTGAGCTTGCTGGATTGAGCACAAGCGTAGCTGCACAGGTTGCACTTGTACGGTTTCTCGCCCGTGTGCGACCGTCTGTGCACTGTTAGATTGCTGCAATTTTTGAACACCTTCCCGCAGTATTCGCAGGTGTCGTTTCTTCTATGCTCCTTCCTCGGCGTAGCACTGACACTGCTACCATTGGTCGGCAGTAACAGGTTACTAGTTGGGCTGCTACTGGCACTCGATGTCCCTAGAAAATGGGACGGGTATGCTGGCGGACTGGTCAATCTGGGTTTGAGCAGGGAAGTGGAACTCTGGCTTTCTGATTTTAAGGCACTACTTGTGGGCACAGTTTGGGTGAGGTTCACACCGTTGTGGTTCTCGGGGTTGAGGCTGAGATTGTGGGAACTGGAAAACCGCGGAGGGTAGCTGGGGAAAAACAGTCTTATTGGGCTGTCGGCTGTGAGCCAGGACGGAAGGATGTGGGGATAAGCCGAAGCTGCTGCAGGGTCGATGTTGTTGGCAGGGACTGCCTCAATTGTTGACGGCCAAACTGACGTCGACGACGATTCTTCTTTAACTGATTTGCTAAGCAGACCTGTTGCAACTGAAAATATACGTCCTTTTTGACCTACTTTAACAGATTCCTTGCCGGAGTCGAGTTCCCGTTTCACTCCGAGTCTATGCACCTTGGAACTTATACTCTCCGCGCTGTCAGTTTCGCCACGTCTGATGTCTGTATCTCCGCTGTGACTTCTGCTCTTCGCCTGGCTTTCAGCCAATGCTGCTTTGTAAGCTTCGCTGTAGGTTTGGATGTCATTCAAGCCAGTCCTTTTCATGACCTCGCTGAGCAGACTCTCCGTTGGCTTGGGTTTGATTGTGAGGTCTCTGGGCAAGATATAGTCTACGGGTTTATTGTCGATAACTTCAAGTTTGATCTTCTTGGCTTCGGGACTGATCTCACCTGGCTCACGAGGCTGAGGGCTACTTCTGTTTGCTTCCTTGCCCTTTTCAATAGCCTCTTGTTCTTCCAAGTCCTCCTCCACCATAGCATCTTCTTCATCGTCCTCTTCCCCTTCTTCTTCTTCCTCCTCCTCCTCTTCTTCTTCTTCGTCCTCATCATCATCGTCGTCGTCATCGTCATCATCATCATTAACTTCCACTCCATCCTTATGGTTAGGTGTTGCACTGGATATTTCTTCTTCCTCTTCTTCTTCCTCTCCTGCTTTGTTCGCGTGGGTCTTCATGTGCCGTTTGAGCTTACTCTGCTGGGTGCAAGCGTGAGGACAATGGGGACATTTGTAAGGCTTCTCTCCGGTGTGCGAGCGCCTGTGTACCACTAAGTTACTCAGAAACCGGAAAGTTTTGCCACAAAATTCACAGGCCTTCTGCTTAGGAGGTAATATCAAAGCTGCAGGCAAACTGCTTCCTCTTGGAGACAAGGTCAGGGACGCTTCGGCTGGAGGGCTTTCTGCCTTGGAAGAGGATGGGGTGACGGCAACACTTGGTGGTTGTGGCTGACTGGAGGCAGAGAACTGTGATTTGGATTGAGGAACCACTGGAGAACTGGCCAGCTGTTTGAGGCGCATGGAGTAGAAATCATATTGGGAATCTAGGACTGGCGAAATATGTGCGCGTGCACGCTCCATCGAGAAGGACGAATGCTCTAGGCCTGAAGCTCCTCGGGCGATCAGCTGTGGGCGTAATCGATAGTCGTTGATGAGTTCAAAGTCGAAGCTGGGTGGGCGTGAGAAAGGGCTCAGAGAAGTGGGGTGGGACAAGCGGGAATCTAAGGGAAGTCTGAAAGGCGAGGCGAAAGGATTCGGGGCGTGTATAGGATAAGGCGAGGATGAACCGTTACTGCCAGACGACACGGATCTGTGATCGATGCCCGACCGAGGGGACGACGCGGCTACGATCAAGTCTATAGGGGACATGACGCTGGTGATCGGGGTCGAGGCTGAGGACGACTGCTGGTAATGGCTGCTGGTAGAGCTGGGGCTGGTGTAGATCTTCATCCCGTGCTCCTTCTGGGCGTGCTGGAGGAGGGCCCAGGCCGAGGTGTACGTGCTGCGACACGTCTCGCAGACAAACCTTGACGGTTCTGAAATAAACACAAGTGAACATGTTGTAGGTCAACTACAAGAACGGCTCTCTCTCTCTCTCTCTCTCTTTCTCTTTCTCTCTCTCTCTCTCTCTCCACACACACACACACACACACACACACACAAACAAACACACGAAAAGGCAGCAATAGCAACAGAAGAAGCTGTAAATATTTAAGTTTTAAACGAAGTAGATCAGTCTCCTGCCGTGTTACGAAGGTCATGGGTTCGTTTCCGGACACCGCCTTTCGGTTCACGAATGTCATTTTCTCAGAATCTCCTGGGGTCGTCGCTGCAGATATGGAGTTCGTGCTCTGTGTCAGGTTTACGGGGGGCAGCTCGGCAAAACCAGACCGAGCAATACGGGATAAGACCCGGTGCAAGAAGTCGATACTCACCCATTTAAACCTCTTTAATAATAATAATAATAATAATAATAATAATAATAATAATAATAATAATAATAATAATAATAATAATAATAATAATAATCCATGCATCATGTGCCATGCCGGTAAGCGTGGGCGGTCATGTTCTGCCATCTCACTCGATAATAATAATAATAATAATAATAATAATAATAATAACAACAATGAAGATGGAGAAGAAGAAGAAAATGAAGAAGAAGAAGAAAATGAAGAAGAAGAAGAAGAAGAAGAAGAAGAAGAAGAAGAAGAAGAAGAAGAAGAAGAAGAAGAAGAAGAAGAAGAAGAAGAAGAAGAAGAAGAAGAAGAAGAAGAAGAAAAAGATAAAATAATAATAATAACAATAACACTGAAGAGGAAAATCGGGAAAAAACTCATTATTATTATTATTATTATTATTATTATTATTAAGGATGATGATTAGGTGGAGGAGTATTAGGAGGAAAAGAATAAGAATAAGAGGGGGAGGAGCAGCGAGACAACAGCCATTCTGAAACAGTGTCCCACAGAAATGAAAATCATATAAACCACTGCCTGGCAGCAAACATTTCAACCCATAATTAGACAAGAGAACCTGCTAGAAACTGGGGACTGGGCGGAAGGAAGGAGAAAGGGTCTGGTACAACATTTATGACACCCTGAGCCATCAATCTATCAGACAGAATCCCTGGGCACAACACCAGATCGTCCTGCACGTTTAAAGGTTTCAAAGACCTATCTCCCGTGGCATCACAAGTTCCACATAAGAGGAGCTAAGAAACCCAGCGGGAAGGTGGGTGGGGGTTCGTAGCAGATGAAGTACAATGACCAACGCCCGAAGCCCTGGGAAAAAGGACAACTGAAGGAAAATCTCATTTCCTTACTCCGCAGGGGAGGTAGTTCGTAACCGCAGCACCAAAGGGCAGTAAATCACGACAGTAGTACCAACTCGCAAGGCAATAGATACCCAACCAGTACTTAACCATTCATTTTAAAAAAAGCAGAAAAGGTCGTTCTTAGGAGAAACTGGGTCACTGACCTAGTGGGCATAAGACTGAAATATGACCAGGCGGTTTTAAAAGAACATTCTGACGCCGCCTATCGTTTTTACTGCCACCGTGAAATAACCGGGAGTGGGGGTCGTGGTAGCGGAGTGGCTTGCACACTTGCTCAGTGGACATGTCTTCCAACCCACTTTGAAGCACCTAGTCGGTCAAGCGTTAACAACATGGTACCTGACATTTTAAGGGAATTAAAGGCGAAAGAATAGATGCGATCGGACAATCCAACCCATTGGACAAATGACACCAATGCTAAAGATTAAGCAGGTATCGGCAGATACTAAAATAGTACTTTACAACAATCTTTCTACCAACTCTATGCTACCGATGCCAACACGGACAATGACAGGAAGAGAGAAAAGGAAAATTACAACAACGGAAATGAGATTCTTGAGAGGAATATTCAACGTATTAAGAAAAGAGAAAATCAGAAATGAAGAAATCAGGACTTAAGTGCGAGTAATAGCAGCGCTAGATTTAATTTAAAAAAAAAAAAAAAGTGAAATGGCTACCAGTTGCTAGTAAACCACAACGATCAATGATGTATAGACTTGAATGGAACCAGGAGAAGAGACCGACCATGTAAATGATGGACAGAGGGAATAACAAGAGCCCGTGGTAACCTCGATATATAAAGGCCATGAACGTGCGCACTCCCGCTGTGAATGCTTCACCTCGACCTCGCATGGTACAAGAGGAACATGATGAGATCATGAAAGCTTCACCTCGACCTCGCATGGTACAAGAGAAACAAGATGAGATCATGAAAGCTTCACCTCGACCTCGCATGGTACAAGAGGAACATGATGAGATCATGAAAGCTTCACCTCGACCTCGCATGGTACAAGAGAAACAAGATGAGATCATGAAAGCTTCACCTCGACCTCGCATGGTACAAGAGGAACAAGATGAGATCATGAAAGCTTCACCTCGACCTCGCATGGTACAAGAGAAACAAGATGAGATCATGAAAGCTTCACCTCGACCTCGCATGGTACAAGAGGAACAAGATGAGATCATGAAAGCTTCACCTCGACCTCGCATGGTACAAGAGAAACAAGATGAGATCATGAAAGCTTCACCTCGACCTCGCATGGTACAAGAGGAACAAGATGAGATCATGAAAGACGGCGATCTGATATTGACCGAATCATCCATCGGGTCGAGGGGTCGCCATGGCGAAGTGGTTACGTTACTTGCCTCGCACTCCGAAGGCCGTGGGTTCGTTTTCACACTCTGTCATTCGGTTCAAGAGTGCATTTTTCTCGGAGAGTCATGGGCGTTGTCGCTGGAGCTACAAAGTCCGTGATCTATGACGCTTTCGCTCTGCGGGAAGAGACCGCGCCATATGGAACGAAACCCGGAGCAATGAAGCTCTCTGGCCTTGCAACCTCCATGGTACTGACCACGTCACTGACAGAGTCTGTACAAATATGGGACAAGCACCATATACCAAATACACCCTACAGGTGGGACAGGATCCCAGACTTGACCCTTGACCTTTCTATAAAAGCCAGCTGCCTTAGGTGCTCATGTCTGTCCACAGACCTCGGTCGTCCCATGGTGCTCTCGATCAATAATGCTGTTGATATTCCTCCATGTTTATGTCAGGTCTTAGATATGATTGAGCTACCGTATGACTGTAGACGGTACTACCTGCTTTCTGTCAGCGCCGAATGTTGGGCTGCGCTTACCAAACCCGACACCCCACATTGTGCCAACGGCTTCGGGCGGAAGATCGCAATTGGGAGGGTACAAGCCTTATCCTGGTGCGAGGAAATGCAACCTAAAGACAAAATGTCATGGCAGGCAGACCAGGCCCTAAGCCTTGGTTAGCAGCTGGTCTAGAATCGAAGCTCCGACAAGCGGACATTTAGAGCATTGCTTTGCTGATCCGGCAGCTTCTGCAGCTTGTCTTGTTCCAGACATATTGGTGTTACCTTTCTTCTGGAGTAAACTAGACAGGCCGAGAGAGGGACCATGCTACATGAGCTGTACATTCAGCCCAGACTGTGTGTCACGGAGAAGTAAAATTCCATTTTACAAAAAGTCAAGACGGCATGGTCCCAGTCAATTCCTCCATGTCACCGTCTCAGTCAATCCACCATCCTTTGTCTTGGCCTTCTCCTCTATCTCCCTTCGAACTGAGCTTTCCAGTTGTCACAATATTCTCCAATTCCTCTCTTCTCATCACACGAACTCTCTTTATTATGGTTGTTAGTTACTCAGGCCGTCCAAAGTATCCGCAACATTCGTCTCAGCAACCACTTTGCTTTTCAGCTTTTCCTAATTTGTTCATTATGATGCCATGATTCGCTGTCATACAAGAAAAAAAGATGATATATAGCGTTTCTTTCTTACATTCAATAAGATACTTTTCATTTTCTGAAGTGCAGTGTCGATCAACGCGTATGAATTTACTTCTACAGTAACCTTGCTATTCCAACATCTTCAAAGTTTTAATGGAAACGCCAGCTGGGAAAAGAACGGTTTTCAATGGTCGACGCCGTCTGCCAAACTGTCCCGCGGTTAGGTCAGATTGCAAAAGTACTAGACATAGATGGATGGGTCAGTGATGGGGGAAGTGTTGGAGGGAGCAGACGTGAAACAAGATTGCCCGCCTTCTATCTTCGCTGTCTGTGTCCGTCTCTGCTCGCTGGTTACTGTACAACCAGGCTAGGGGTATGATAGGGGACGGGGATACCTCATAGAAAGACGGCCCAGGGTAGGTAATCGTTTCCTCTTGGTGGGTTCTTACCTACCCACACACCCTCCCTCACTCCTCTCTCAATCTGAATATCTGGAGCGATGGTTCCCAAGCTGTCCCGGTGCATGATGCCCAGGCCTCAGCTTAATTACCATACCACAAGCTTGGACGCCCGGACCTACGCTTCAGTTAAGTTACTATACCACAAGCTCGGACGTCCGGACCCACGCTTCAGTTAAGTTACTATACCACATGCTCGGACGTCCGGACCCACGCTTCAGTTAAGTTACTATACCACATGCTCGGACGTCCGGACCCACGCTTCAGTTAATTTGCCCGGACCTACTGCTCAGTTAAGTTACTATACCACAAGCTCGGACGTCCGGACCCACGCTTCAGTTAAGTTACTATACCACAAGCTCGGACGTCCGGACCCACGCTTCAGTTAAGTTACTATACCACATGCTCGGATGTCTGGACCCACGCTTCAGCTTAGTTACCATACAACATGCTCGGACGTCCGGATCCACCGCCCCAGCTAACATACTGCAATATGCCACGATGTTACGAATAAAAGTAAAGGGCTGATTTTTGCATGTGGATTAGTGTCACTCGCCATTAGGTGAATCCACTCCGACTTCAGAGATACTTGTAATTTACGTCCCCAAGTCAAAGACGAGAAGTCAACATTTTAGTCCAACTGACCAGTGTAGTGCTACCTCGCTACCTCGGCATCAGCGCACCGGGTGTTTAAGAACGAGCGCTCTTATTAGTTAGGCAATGCTGACCTTCAGTGGGTAATTAAACACATACATTTGACGTCGGAAGAAAGTAATATAGACTTAATTAAACAGTATTACATTTGACGGGGATTCAAAAGGAAGAGAATATTACTCCATTCCAGAGAATTCAGTGCCCACATGTGCAGTGGTATCCCGGGACTGACCTAGTTTCCTTAAGAATCGGAACATGAAGGTTAATCCCGGGAGCCGCTTCCGTGCCTGGTATTCTCCTTGAGTGTGAAGAAGGGGGAGGGGCAGGGGCGCAAGAAGGCTGCCAAATGGCGAGAGTTTGGCTTGGCCTAAGGTGACCTGAACTGTGGAAGCGACGTGAGGTCGACGGTTAACCTGTGGGAAAGTTAAATGGACCTATGTACGCAGCTCGGGCGGGTAAGTAACTTATATGCCTGGATCTTCAGGGGGAAGGGGGGGGGGGGAAGAGAGAGAATAGCCAAAGAAGATGTACGTAGATACAGGGCAAGAGAAGATAGCTGCGGCCATTATATATATATATATATATATATATATATATATATATATATATATATATATATATATATATATATATATATAATTTAAATATATAATTTAATTATATAATTTATATATATTTGATTGTTTGTGATTTACTAGGTAATTTTTTTCCCAGTAGTTTGCCATTGCTTTCTGAATGGTCGAAGCCTCATACCACTGAAATCAACGCAACTCGGACTTATTCCAAATCGGCAGCAGCTGACTTTGAATCCCCAGCTCGGTATGGAATTTTGAAACTGGGTGTGTGTGTGTGTGTGTGTGTGTGTGTGTGTGTGTGTGTATATATATATATATATATATATATATATATATTGAGAGAGAGAGAGAGAGAGAGAGAGAGAGAGAGAGAGAGAGAGAGAGAGAGAGAGAGAGAGAGAGTTACGTAGAGGGGATAATTCTATTTGTCGACAGCAGGGGAGATCACTAATATGTTAATACGCATCTAACACAATGGTTAAAGCTCCCGTTTGAAAGGTACACGTAGGTCAGATGCGTGAGTAACTTTACTCAAGAGTGCAGGAAAGACAATTCACCGAGAAAGATGTGGCCGGCCTGTTTACCTGATAAAACCACAGATTATTAGGAGACGCTTGGAAGCAACGGAGATGTGAGTCCTGAGACAAATGTGAATACCTTGAATTGCCACAGTAACTAACAATGACCATTGCGTGGAAGAGGCTAATGAAACGAACAATATATACACATAAAAGAAAGAGACAGCATTTTTGGGTCATATGATGAGAAGAGAGGCTTGAAGAATATCATAACAAGTGGAAAGATAAGTGGGAAAAGAGGCAGAAGCAGACAAAGAGAAATGATGCTGGATGGCCTGAGACAGTGGCATGTTGGAATATCATCGACAGAGTTGATTCAGAACACGAAGGGATGAGGTATATGGTGGGACGCGAACGTCTACGTCTTTTGGTAGAATCGATGATGAGGAGGAGGAAGAGGAGGAGGAGGAAGAGGAAGAGTTTTAAAACTCGAGTGTCCGCGTCAATGGCAGCATGTGCTAAATGGCAGTTAGAGTCTCACAACAGCACTATGACTATCGCCAGTAAATGTTTTGCGCACTAAAACAGACAAACATTTGTGTATACACTTTATCATTAAACTTCTTCATCTTTCTTTCATTCTTTCATTATTTCTTTCATTCTGTCTGTCTGTCTCCGTTGCTGCTTCGGCCTCTTCTTCCTTCCTTCTGTATTTCCCTTTCCCTCTGCTATTGCTGATACTAATAAATTACCCGGAAGTAGTTCCGGCTACAAGTCTGTGATTGACAGCGCCACCACATTTTGTAGACCTGACAGCAAGCAGCTACAGATGGCCAATCTGTCCCTCACTTTGACAAGAAACGTGCCTAGGCCTCGAACCCACGCCCGACCGTTCCTATGCTGTGCTTTATTCCTGGGCTTTCCTTAAGACTACCACATATTAAGCTGTGCGGACGTTTAATGATCATTTCTTATTCCCGCTCTCATTTTGTCCAGAAGTTTGCAGGTTACTTTCAGGCTGCAGTGAGAACTGTCTTATCTGCATATCTTTGGATATTTATATTCTGTCCTCCAAGTTTAACCCCTTCAAAATGTTGGGTGTTTCCGAGTAGTGTCTCCCTGCAAATGTTGAATAGTTAGTTCCATCCAATACAGGAAGTCGCAGTCAACCTCGGTATATTTTAGGCTATTTGTGATTTATTGGCAAGTTTACAAACAGTAGTTTGCCATGTCTTTCTGAACGACTGGCACGCATACCACAGTATACAAATCAGCGTAGGGAGGCCCGCTCCCGGTGCTCCGGCAATTGTTTCCAACGGGCGATTTGGAAGCTGACCGCCCTGCGCTAATGTTGACAGCTCTGGAGATTTTGACAGATCTGGAGATTTAATTGTGTTTACATCCGCTCTCTTTCAATTCACTCATAGTCCAAACACAAGCTACTACTTCAAGTGCACTGGACTCATTGTTGCGTGAGGATTAGCTTTCCCTATTACCAGTGTCCCTCACCATCAGGCGAACCTACTCCGGCTTCTGTGGTACTTGTAATTTCCATTCCCAAGTCAAGCACGGAAGTCAACATTTTAGTCCAACTGACCCGCTTAGATAAAAGCTGTACCCCAATATTTACTGCAACGCCTCTGATTTGTGCGTCCAAGATGGCGGTTTAGTTACCTTATGATAACACCACTGTGTTAGTGGATCTGCAGCCAGAGATAACCCTGATTAAAATCAATCTGCTGCCTGTCAGATCGGTGTTTGCGGTGCACAATATTGTTGAATTGACAAGAAGATTAGTGGCAATCAAGTTGGCATTCTCAGCAAGCGGAGGGGTGCCTCCATTGACTGTAAGTGCAAGCTTGAGGGATGTCTCCATTGACGGCCTGTTGTATGAAACCATTCTATTTCGTTAATGCAACTTGTAGTTAAGTTAGGACGATCTTCGAGGCTGCGACGATATGGTTTCTGAGGCGAATGTGGACAGTAGTTTTCGACTCCCTCAATGATTAACAACAAATTCCCGCAAGAGGCTAATGAGAGTAGAACATTATGTGCAGCAATAAAGCAGTAGACTTTGGTCACAAAATGAGCAGAAATACCGGAGATAATCGTGACGACTGGAAAGCCTAGGGGTAGAAGAAGCGGGAGGCAGACAGGGATAAATTATGCTGGCTGGTGTACGACGATTGTCTGAAGGAATATCATCAGCAGATTTGATCCAGAACACCCGGGGCTGAGATATGTGTGGGGACATGAACATCGACGCCAAATGGCAGGGCACATGATGATGACGGACCTTGAGAGAGAGAGAGAGAGAGAGAGAGAGAGATAGAGAGAGAGAGAGAGAGAGAGAGAGAGAGAGAGAGAGAGAGAGAGAGAGAGAGAGAGAGAGAGTCGCTCTGATTCCAACAGAATGAATCACACACAAAAATATAGAAGAAAACGAGAATTAGAATCGTTAAATCTTAACTAGAACAAGATGACAAGTGCCATAGTGGTCGGTGTGGTCAAAGCCTTCGTCAGCACACAAATAACAAACACACGCCGATATCACCACATGAATGTGTGTGTATGTGTGTGTGTGTGTGTGTGTGTGTGTGTGTGTGTGAGTGTTTAGTCGTCTGTTTTCTTGTTATGGATTGCACTCGTAGGTGAATACCGCCTGTATGGTTATAACAATGTGGCTAGACCGGAAATGTGGAATTGATTCCCATGAGGCATGTTGGTAATTACTATTGCTACTAGCAGGGTTGTCTAAGTCGGACAAGCATAAAGAATGGACCGGACCAAGGTAGACAGAGACCAAGGTAGACAGAGACCAAGGTAGACAGAGACCAAGGTAGACAAGAGACCAAGGTAGACAGAGACCAAGGTAGACAGAGACCAAGGTAGACAGAGACCAAGGTAGACAGAGACCAAGGTAGACAGAGACCAAGGTAGACAGAGACCAAGGTAGACAGAGACCAAGGTAGACAGAGACCAAGGTAGACATAGACTAATGCTGTGCAGCAGGATTAGAGACAACATAAGTCTAAAGAAGGTGACAAAATTGCGTGTCCATAACTCGTAAGTTTATAAATGCTTTATGTGTCAGACATTACAGAAGGCGTACGAACACTTCAGATATACATCATAGGTCATGGGTAGTTTGTGTTTGGATAACAAGCGTCCATCGTCCTGTTAAGACTATCGGATGTGAATGGTCAGTATTGTCCAGAATGCGGAGACGAGGAGTAAGGACAGTAAAGAAATCCCACCAATTGTCCAATCACAAGAGTCATCAGCCAAACATTGGCACAATTAATCGCTCTATCAATCAATCATGTGCCATGCCGGAAAGCGTGGGCGGTCATGACTCGCCATTTCACTCGATCACCATAGTCGTGGATCACCTCAGTGTTCCTGTCTCGTCCATGCCATGTGGCCAAGCCATCCAGGTATTTTCCTCTCGGTCTTCCTCGTGGTCTGTTCCCTCGATCTTGCCAGTTGTCAATAAGTTCTCCAATCCATTTCTTCTCATAACATGTCCAAAATTGTTGACTGTCTTCGTCTAATTTCTCTAATCAGTCTACGATTTTCATTTGTCTCCTGTAGTACTTGGTCATTGGTTTTTCTGTCTGTCCATGGTATTCTTTGCATTTTCCTCAGAAACCACATTTCTGCAGCCATCAGATGTTTTTCAGCTTGACTGTACATTGTCCAAGTTTCACATCCATACAAAAGAACAGGCTCTATGTATCCCCTCAAGACTCTTTTTCTCGTTTCAATTGACATCTTTTTATTGGTCAGAATGTCTTTCATCTTGCTAAAGGCTACTAATCGCTCTATACGGATGCATTTTTCGAAGTAACGATAAGTGGCCAATAGGTTTATCTGAAGCAATGATAACTGACAAATGGGCTTATCCGAAGCAATGATAAGTGACCAACGGGTTTATCCGAGGCTATGATAAGTAACCAATGGGCATATCCGGAGTGCACAATTAGAATAATGCACCAGGACCTGATCTGTATATAACGTCTTGTAAGCAACCGCTCATCTCATGCATTTTCACCAACCAATTGTCTGTAGACTCGTTTAAATTATAACCGAATAAACATCTCCGTGAAACAAATGACCATTACTGGCCCAAAGAAAAGTTCCTTCGGGATCCATTAAATTGTTACACAGCTAACAGGTTTATGTAGAAATGAAGAGCTAGTGAAGATAAAGAAGAAACGCCCACAATTGTTCCGCCCGGGTCTTCCCAACACCTACCAGGTTGACTCTTTGTCGTCCACAGGTTGAATCCTCCCAAGCCATCATCAATCAGAGTCTGACACTAGCTGGGCAACCCTTTATCTTCCAGGGAAAGAGCATTGACCACATTAGTTCCCGGATGTAGGTTAGCTGTCGGCATTAAGATCGCCGATACTCGAGACCTGTTCAAACATTTGATACCGCCCCAGGACTCCACCCCCGGCCAGTGTTGAACCGATTAATTACCATTAAGCCTGGTGTGGCGTTGCCGTATCAGGACAAAGGAGCGTTCGGTCTTTTGACAAAATTATCTGCGCCTAATAAATTGTTTTAACGAGAGTCAATTGTGGGGAGCCACGGTACGTAGTGGATAGATATACATTTTCAGGTGACGCTGGGCGCATGGGTTCGAACCTGCACTGGGACGGGTTGTGACAATTGGCCTGAGGTTCCGAGTCGCCCCACCATAACACAGGTATCAGGAAATGTTTTGGGAAGTAAAGGCGACCATGTCATGCTGACCACATGACCCACCGAGCACCGACTTGGTCTACGATTATGTAGGTCCAGCACAATACGCCCATTGCGCCTTAAATGTAAACAATATAAAATGACACAAAGTAGAGCAGCTTTACATAACAGAATTACGACATAAACAGGACGTTGCGGACGTGTCGTAATTCTGTTATGTAAAGCTGCACTACTTTGTGTCATTTTATAGTGTTTACATTTTCACAGCTTTACCGCAGTTCCACTCAATTTTATTGCGCCGTAAAGGATGTAAACGGGTCTTGTACTTAAAAAAAAAAAAGTATTATTGTCATCATCTTCTTCAATTTTTGCCATCAAGCGTCGTGGGGAGGAATAATTGAAGCTCCAGCGCCCGATGACTGGCACTGGATAGTGCTATTCCGTGTGATTGTATAGTGTTTTTGATGTCGTCAATCCATTTTCTTCTCGGGCGAACTCTTGCTCTCGCAGCGGATGTTCTTTAATGGAGCGCCAGTGTTGGCATCTGATGGTGTTGTATTCTAACGAGATGGCCAAACCATTTGATCTTCTGTCTTCCAATAAATGAGGCACAAGGTGTTGATCCCACTGTCTGTCTGATAACACCATTTCTTATTCTTAGAAGTATAACTGTATGCTGCAGAAATCTGCGGCAAGGCATATAACAAATGACAGGTTGAAATAGAATTAGACTGTACGGACAAATGTGAAAAATGTCGTGTCTGGAGAAGAACACACCAAGAAAGGTACTACAAAAACTGATCAAAGAAAACATTTTACATGAGATAATTCCGATAATTAAAGGAACCTGCTTGCTTGCGTTCACTGGCTGTGAACTCCAGCGTGAAGTCCTGTATGTCGGATGACGACATCCTGTTGTTCAACATCAGTGTGATGTCATAGAGGACCTGGCGCTTACGTGAGTATCTGTTGTCCCATGTCTGGTTTATTGGTGTGCAGACTGGTGGTTCCTCACCGTGCAGGCAGATACTCTCCAACCTCGGAGGAATCAGCGATCCTACGACGTTAGCCAGGACCCTGAAGAGACCCGTTGCCCAGGACGCGCGACTAGGACGTGTTAGTAGGTCTTGGCCAGTATAGAACCTGGCTCTGGTGCCTTGGAAACACCTCTGCAGTGCTGATGATCATGCTATGAATGCGTAGGGCCAGGTTTGACGCACGTGTTCGACGCCCACTAAGTGAGGGACTGGCTGGCCAACTATTCTTCCGAGCAATCGGGCCATCAAAATGTGGTGGTGCTATCACACCACAGAGCCAGGGCAATCAAGACAGCAACAGAGAAATGACTGAGTACCAACAACGGTACTCAGCCTGTGTGCTGCTGACAGATGCAACAACAATGGTACACAGCCTGTGTGCTGCTGACAGTTTATCCATCCCTCCTTCTGTAATACATGAAGTAAGATAGCCCAACACTGTAATCCTCCTTCTGTAATACACGAAACAAGAGTGATAGCCGCACTGACCCAGGCTGTGTCCACATCCCATCAGTCCCAACAGACGTGCCCAGCAGACAATCGATCCTGCCAGTCGATAAGGGCCCAGACACAGACGAGTTCCTGGACTCATGAGTTACTTTTCTTAGCCAATGATTACTTCCCATTACTATGGCTTCGCTATAAGCCAAGACTGAGAGAGGGTGTGTGGTAGTCAGTGCGAACTGTTTATGTGTATATGTGACAAGAATTATTGCTACTCCCTTCAACTATGACAACGGCCCAGAGACTTGATGGTAAAGTGGTGGACACGAAAGGAACTCAAACAAACAAGCGCTGGACAGGGGCAAGCTGGCCACTGGTCAAACACTATTGGTCGACGGTCCGTCCCGGGAGAGGAAACATGAGTGGACTAAGCGAGATGGGGCGTTCAATGAACTGACGATAGTGTCTGGTCAGTCAACACACTTTAGTTCTACAGCTGACCAATGGCCAGTAGTTATGCAAATGAGGAGGCTACAGATTTAATCAGATTATTACGTTGTCTGACTTCTCATGCGATGACGACTTTGCGATGCAGCCGACTCCTACTTAGATGATGTTTGCTGTTTGTTTAAACAGGTAACTTTGTGCTATATACGAGCTTAATCACTGACCTTCTTCTCGAATCTCCACTTCCTGTTTCTTCTCTTACTCCATATTTTCTTCCGCACCCCCCCCCTACCCCCTTTCTTGTCGCTGACCGCTTCTGCTTCTACTTCTTTTTTCTTACTTATCTTCTTATTCTTACATTTCTTCTTCTTGCTTTTCTTATTATTACTCTTACTTTTCTTCTTCTTCTTCTTCTCCTTCCTCTTCTTCTTCTTCTTATTCTCCTTCTTCTTCCTCTTCTTCTTCTCCTTCTTCTTCTTCTTCTGCAGCTGCTGTCGCTCTTGCGATTGCTGTCTTTGACGATCATACCACGGCAAGTTCTCATATTATGAGGGGAAGTTAATAAGTAAGTCACAAATGGCTGTAGAAAAATAACTAAATATGATAACAACTTGAATCCAGTTTATCTCTATACATACATTGTCACTTTATTTCTCAACACAATTTCCACCAACATTGATGCACTTATCCTATTGTTTTATCAGTCCTCCCAAACCGGCTGCATAGACCTGCGCGTTCTGTTTTCTAAACCGCGTTTTCACTTCACATTCAACTTCGTCGTCATTCGCGAAATGTCTCCCGCCGAGGTGTCTTTTCAGTGGACCAAAACGGTGGAAATCGCTAGAGGCTAAGTCGGGGCTGTAAAGTGGATGTTCCAGAACTTCCCACCTTAGTTGGTTAATTTTCTCCTGAGTTAATTGAGCCGTATGTAAACTCTATCATAGGTTGTAGTTCTCTTTAATTCCATACAGCAACGACCCCTGGAGTATGAGAAAACCGAATGACGAAGTGCGGACACGAACCCACAACCTTTGGAGTACGAGGCAGGAAGCTTAACCACTTCGCTGCGGAGAGATATAAATCAGACCCATTAATTGGAGCAATAGCCCATCTCTCTCTCTCTCTCTCTCTCTCTCTCTCTCTCTCTCTCTCTCTCTCTCTCTCCATCTCTCTGTCTCTCTCATACACACACACACACGAGCGAGCGCGGCTGATACAAATTAACGCTGCCACAAATGACCAGGAAAAAACACTGACCCCTCCAGTGGACACTAGGAAATCCCTGGGGCCGTGTCGTATCTGGACGGACTGGGTCAGCGGACCTGGACTGTGGCCATTTAATGATCAAAGAGAAATGTCAATATCATTAAGATAACCATGCCGTGGGGCTGAGGGGCAGGGGTGAGGGGGCTGCTCCACTGGACATCATTAAAACATAAAAACTATGGACAGAAGGAGAAAACAGAGAGAGAGAGAGAGAGAGAAGGAAAACATGGCATACTGCAAAAAATGTCTTTACACCGAATTTAATGTTATTGCTTGAGAAGGAGCAGTCTCCGTGGCGGCGGATTTACGGACGCAGTTCGTAATCACACATAACAGTGTTCGAAACACAGCTGCGGGCGATTTGGCAGCAGACCACCTTATTTTTTTTTTTTTTAACGAAATGGTATGGATGCCGGACGTTCAGAAAGCAATGGCAAACTACTGAACGTAAACTTGCCAAGAGATCACAACAGCCAAAAAAAATTGTTGTTGACTGCGACGTCCTGTAAAAGATGTGTAATTAACTTGAGAAGGGGACATGTCTTTACACCAAATTTAATGTTTTCATTTGAGACGTTCAATGACTTTACACAATATTTGATGTTTTCACTTCAGAAAGGGATATGTCTTTACACCATATGTGATGTTTTTACTTGAGAAGGGGACATGTCTTTACACCATATCGCACCCAGGAACATCTGAGTATTGTTTATGGAGATTCAACAGTGTATGTTAGCACTGACCAACTTTGGGTACGTCGTTGTGACGAAGCTGACGTAGGTCAACCCTCAATGGCTGACACAAAGCGGACTGACCGCCCGTCAACCGCATTGACGCCACACAACATTCATCGAGTTGATGACATCATTCGTGGTGATCGTTGGGTAATACTGGATGGACTGTGTTCCATTTTGTCATTTGTCACATTTCACACGGAATTTGTCATATTTCACACAATATTTCCATGAATCATGGTCTCGACTTCAACACTGAGGAATTCTATGACATTAAGTTGCTTTAACGTAACTTCTTTGGTGGTTATTTTAAAACCGTTACTGTTGTGCAACCTATGACTGAAACAGGTTGGTAGTGATAATACACAGAGCAGAAGAGTGTTTGAGGAATCCCGCTAAATTAATAATTTGCACACCGATAAAGTATGTACATAGATAAAGAAAAATAGGAGGCATTACTTATTGACCGTCCCTCGTACATACAAAATATAAGAAATATCTTCATGGTGCACATACATACAACATATAGGAAAATGGCACACTACAGAGGACAGGTCTACCGACAAACATAGTCTACGAGAAAGATATCACATCCCAGGTGACATGTATACAATATTCAGGGGAAAACATCACATCACAGACCACATACAACATACAGGGAAACATCACAGCACACAGCACAGAGATACAGACAAACATACCAGGGAACATATCACATAACGGTCCACAGACAAACATACAAGAACCATGTAACATCACACAGAACAGACATACAGACAGGGGAAAATATCACATTATAGACCACAGATAGACAAGCAAACAGTAGAAATATCACATAACAGACATACAGAAAAACATAAAGGAACATATTACACTACAAAGCACAGACATACAGCCACGCATACAACATGCCAGGAAGACAATCACCTACCAGGTGGCAGACACATTTTTCAGACTCACCTGAATGAGTTGTGTTGGATTCTGCATCAACCACCTGCCTCTGCCGAAGCGGTGTCCTCCCATCTCGAGACGAGGGCCCTGCGTTGGATGAAAAACTCTTCTCGGTCTTTCCACCCCTACTCTCCTTCACTTCTCCATTCATCACTTCCCCATTCACCAAGTTCGTATGCTCTACGGCATCCATGGAATCCTCCTCATTCTCACTGTCGTTGTCCATGGCCGCCTCCTCGTCCTCTTCTCTCCGAGAGGAAACCTTGGACATGTCAACGCCCTCATCGACCATGTCCTCCACGCCTTCATCCTTCTTATCTCCGAGGACGTCGCTGTTGTCCTCCCCGCCGTCCGGTTTGGACGGGGCGGTGTCCGAATTGAGGACATTCTCCTTGTTGCAGCACTGCTTCTTGTGGCGGATGAAGTGCACGATGTCGTGCAGCGGGAAGCGTGTCTGGCAGTCTCCGCACACCAGCAGGTCATTCTCCTCCTCCACTGCAACAAACAACACAAACAACTTAATATCATTGTGATGATAATAACATAGCCACATCATATATATATATATATATATATATATATATATATATATATATATATATATATATATATATATATATATATATATATATATATATATTTATGTATTTACGTATATATATTTACGTATTGTTTGATAAGTTGACTTTGCGACTCAGCTTCCCTTAAAACATCCTGAGTGCTCATTTTGGCTGCCAAATCAATTTTCAGCATTCTACTATAAAACCACATCTCCAAGGCTTACAGTGACACCCCCACCCCCCCCCCCGTTTAAAATTGTCCGGGACTCACAGTTGTATGTTACAACTGATTCTATGTAACATGCAATCTATTCCTAATGTTACCCTGGCGGATCTATTCCTAATGTTACTCTTACCAATCTATTCCTAATGTTACCCTGACCCATCTATTCCTAATGTTACTCTTACTAATCTATTCCTAATGTTACCCTGACCCATCTATTCCTAATGTTACCCTGACCCATCTATTCCTAATGTTACCCTGACCCATCTATTCCTAATGTTACTCTTACTAATCTATTCCTAATGTTACCCTGACCCATCTATTCCTAATGTTACCCTGACCCATCTATTCCTAATGTTACCCTGACCCATCTATTCCTAATGTTACCCTGACCCATCTATTCCTAATGTTACCCTGACCCATCTATTCCTAATGTTACCCTGACCCATCTATTCCTAATGTTACCCTGACCCATCTATTCCTAATATTACCCTGACCCATATATTCCTAATGTTATCCTTACCCATCTATTCCCAGTGTTACTCTTACCCATCTATTCCTAATGTTAGTTACTCTTACCAATCTATTCCTAATGTTACCCTGACCCATCTATTCCTAATGTTACTCTTACCAATCTATTCCTAATGTTACTCTTACCAATCTATTCCTAATGTTACTCTTACCAATCTATTCCTAATGTTACTCTTACCCATATATTCCTAAGATACCCTTACCAATCTATTCCCAATGTTACTCTTACCCATCTATTCCTAATGTTACTCTTACCAATCTATTCCTAATGTTACTCTTATTAATATATTAATAATGTTACTCTTACCCATGTATCCTAATGTTACTATTATCAATCTATCCCTAATATTACTCTTAACAATCTATTCCTAGTGTTACTTTTACCTATGTATTCCTAATGTTACTCTTACCAATATGTTCCTAATGTTACTCTTACCAATATATTCCTAATGTTACTCTTACCAATATATTCCTAATGTTACTCTTACCCATATATTCCTAATGTTACTCGTATCCATCTATTCCTAATGTTGTTACTTTATCGCCTCCTGTAATCGACTGTCGTTATTTTAAATCCTAAATAACCAAATATTGCACTACATTAAAGTATAATCATCATGGGACATACAGAGATAGAGAGAGAAACGAGAGAGAGAGAGAGAGAGAGAGAGAGAGAGATAGAGAGAGATAGAGAGAGAAAAGAGAGATAGAGAGAGAAAGAGAGAGAAGAGAGAGAGAGAGAGAAAAGAGAGAGAGAGATAGAGAGAGAAAAGAGAGATAGAGAGAGAAAGAGAGAGAAGAGAGAGAGAGAGAGAGAGAGAGAGAGAGAGAAAAGAGAGAGAGAAAAGAGAGAGAGAGATAGAGAGAGAAAAGAGAGAGAGAGAGATAGAGAGAGAAAAGAGAGAGAGAGAGAGAGAGAGAGAAAGAGAGATTATTTATCAACAGAGAGAGTTAGACGGAGATAGAGAGCACGGGAGTGACGGGGTGACTGGGAAACAGAGTGCCATAGGCAGACAGACAGGCAGAGTGACAAAGACAGAGGGAGAGAGAGAGAGTGGCTAAGACAAGGAAAGAGTGACCGAGAGAGATAGACAGAAGGAGTGACCACGTGAGATAAACAGAGACAGTGTAAGAGAGATAGATAGAGAGAGAGAGAGGCAGAGAGAGAGAGAGAGAGAGAGAGAGAGAGAGAGAGAGAGGCAGAGAGGGAGAAACACAGAGTGAGAATGAGAGCATAACTCATTCGGGGTGGGGTTGGGGGGGGGGGGCAAGATTCTTGTGCAGAGCTGATCTCTCTCTCTCTCTCTCTCTCTCTCTCTCTCTCTCTCTCTCTCTCTCTCTCTCTCTCTCTCTCTCTCTCTCTCTCTCTCTCTCAACTATTTCCAAGTATCTGCTAAACTATACGGATACAAACATCCAACAACTTGAGCTAAGTCAAGAACCAACATCACAACTCTCGGGACATTCCCATACGTGCTCCGCCCTCATCTTCAACAGCCAGCGAAGAGTCCCAATACTAATGCGACCAGTAAGCATCTGATTCTGTGTCCGCCTGGCACCATTCTCTCCAGTCTGTGATGATCTATATGTTCTTCGGCACTATACACACGATCCCAAAATAAAACCCCAACCATATCTGCCTTATTATACCTCACCCTCCATTCTCAGACTAGATAGCGTGGTATTATATGCCAGGCTCTCCTGCACTAAACACCGTCCACCAACCTTAGGCACTTAGTTCACCTCTTAGCATAGGGTCAACCGTGTGGCATTGTGGATGATTACATGGCCTAACAAGTATAATCAGGACATAACCAACAAACATATCCGCAAGTGTTACCTGCCATACATAGTGGCAACACGTTACAAATACCTGCCACACGTAGTGGCAACTCGTCACAAATACCTGCCACGCGTATGGCAACCCGTCTCAAATACTCGGACATATCGGTCCAATGTAATGGCCTTTCGCTCTTTACGAGTTAAGGAACCAGTTCCCTTCCACCTTTCTGTAACTCAACATATGAGATGCACAAGCCACGCTGCAGGTGTGTGAACTGTGGGACACAACTGGTCGTGAAGAAGATTCCGGCCATAGGTCAGTGATGTGGTGCGGTCATCACATTGTGCAGGTCTTCAGGAGGGGGAGGGGCCTGAGTGGTCTCGAGGTATGTGTCCGCCTCGAGTGCTGGAGGTCCCGGGTTCAAGCCCCGGTGAGTGCCTGGATTTTTTCACGTGGACTTCTAGCAACAAAATTTCCCCTGGTCTCTGGGTAGTGAGATCGGACGCCCATGTGTATTGTTGCGCACGTAAAAAATCCCTTGGCAGTTGGAAATCGTAACAAAGTAGCCTAACGGCGCTGTCCGGGCAACATTTCCAATAAAAAATCTACCCAAAGTATTTCTTGATACTCTCCTATGCTACAGAGTTTGTGCACTGAGCGGAGTTTCTCCGGACTCAGGCTTGAGTTAGGAGTAGAACAGAGCACTTATGGGTTACACCCATGTGCCGTGATGTTGATCCGTCGACTAAACTATACTAAACTAAACTAGGTCTGAGAGCAAGTGGGGGGGGGGGGGGAGGAGAGGTTGCAAGTCTTCCCCTCACTTAGCCAGACAACGAGCGCACTAGTGCATAATTTGAAATACATCGAAACGACAAGAGCAAACCAATCAAATCACTGTCATTAAATAAGTATTTAAAAAGTTAATTTCATCTCCTTTACTCGGCCTCGCAATCAACCCCAGCATTGACTGGCTTTTTGTGTATGACTTTCCAGGCAATTTTATATTTAGTGGTTTGCCATTGATTTCTTGAATGACCGACGCTTATACCATTGTGAATATCAACGCAATGCTATCTATTCCCAGATCGCACGCGGCAGCCCATATGTCGGGATTGTGAAGCCGTGGGTACTACCATATGGAAATAAGTATTACTTTTACACAACACACAGGCATGAAAGTAATAGTAGTAATCAACAATCAATCACGGTGATTGTACATGTTCTAGGAAACTACAAACACACACATACACACACATGCGCGCGCGCACGCACACACACACAGTTAGTTGCATATCCTTTTACAGGACGTCGCAGTAAACCCCAGGATTTTCTGGCTGTTTATGAAACTAGTAGATGAATTACATTAAATAAATTAGTTAGGGGACTAACAGATAAATTACATGACATATTAAGGCCAGGAAGGAAGATGGTAGATAAATTACATGAAATATGTGAGCTATGGAACTAGTAGATAAATTGCATGAAATACTTTAGCTAGGGAACTAGTAGATACATTTTAAAAAAATACTTTAGTTAGGGTCGAGCAGGTAATCTACACGAAATACTTAAGCTAGGGATTTAATAGATAAATAACATGAAATACTGTAGCTATGAAACTAATAGATAAACTGCATGAAATACATGAGCTATGGAACTAATAGATAAATTACACGAAATACTTTAACTAGGGAACCAATAGATACACTACATGACATACTTTAGCTAGTGAATTAGTAGATAAAATATATGAAATACATTAGCTGGGAACTAGTATATAAATAAGTGACATATTTTAGCTAGGTAAAGAGTAGATGACTTACATAAAATACATGAACTAGGGAACTAGGAGATAAATTACATGAAATAACTAACATTACGATACTAATATAAACCGCGGGAGGAGGAGGAGGAAGAAGAAAAAGAGGATTAATAATAATAAGAAGGAGGAGGAAGAGAAAGAAGAATAGGAAGAGGCCGAGAAGTAGGAGTTAGAAGAGGAGGAAGAAGTTGCGGGAGAGGAGAAGGAGGAGAAAGAGGAGGAGGAGGAAGAAGAAGAAGAAGAAGAAGAAGAAGAAGAAGAAGAAGAAGAAGAAGAAGAAGAAGAAGAAGAAGAAGAAGAAGAAGAAGAAGAAAGAGCAAACAGTTAAACATGCGTCTAAATACATTAATTAATCAAGGAGCGGGGTTAGTAAATTACTACGTCAATCGGTAAACAAACATCACACAGTAAACACATCACTAAACAACAACAATACAAGAACTAAGAAACAAGCACTGTGTTCATAAACTATCACCCCAATTACAATAACTGAAAACAATGTAGTCCCTTAGTGAATGTAAACACGGAAGTCACAAACAATATGTTGCACGATTTACTGCCTGGCGTATCTCGGCGCATCTCGACAGGTGCATATTGCAGAGTTACATATCATATAAAGTGTGTGCTTAAAACATAGTCACAGCTATTGTACAAATATGGAGCAACAGTTATCCCCACGGAAATGGCACATTCCAAATGAAATAATTAATACAACAACAATAACAATAACAATTAACTGACCCGAACTGATCGGGTCAACCCGGGAACTTACTTTTCGAGAAGTACAATTTCTGGAAGTCGTTAAACCATGGAAGAAACATCGATAGCTCTGACGACCACCGCGACCACAAATAAACAAAGTCAAAGTTGCCGATCCAGTAGAATCAGTTTGTTAGTCCTGCGACCTCACTCTAAGCTCTACATGGCTACTACTAAGAACTCTGCCATAACAGTTGTATAACATGTTGTTTTGTTAATGGATAGTTGTAGTAGTAAGTCTTTTTAATAAGTGTATTTGAACTCTTTGTTTTGTCTTTGAACTATATTATAGTAAACCAAAATATAATGCACATTTAACAGCAATCGGATGGCCAGGGAGTGCAGAACTGTGGTATCCAAATGTAATTATCTTGGCCAGTCGGTTGGTTTACCGAGCGAACCAGACTATGCGACCTGCAGTCGAGTATTGTGGAAGACCATGCGGGCACCTCGAGTCGACCGCCGACCAGCCGACTAGTAGTACCGTTCGGACGCTGACTGGGAGTCCAGAGCCAGCGACCTGGAGTGGCGAGGGCCGCGAGTGGGTTTTCAGGGAAAGGGGGAGGAGGGTGAAGAGTTGGATCTTGATGTCCTTGCTAGACCTGGCCTGGCGTGGCCTTTTGTAACCTCATTTCTGCCGCGACAAGACAGCCAGAAAGGACGTCGTAACGAAATGAAATGTGCCCACACCCAGATGGATCGCCTCCTGGTTTTCTGTTTGTGGAATATTCCGACTGACGTTGGCGATAACAGATCTGCGCGTGTTAAACACGGGAAAGGTGTTGTCAATATAGACAGTGCAGTAGTGGTTTGATGAGTTGGATTTATACTAGATCACGGCTTGTGAGGTGGTGGAGTGATAGGTCACGTCATGTGTGGTGGTGGGGTGATAGATCACGTCATGTGTGGTGGTGGGGTGATAGATCGCGAATGTGTGGTGGTGGGGTGATAGATCACGTCATGTGAGGTGGTGGAGTGATAGGTCACGTCATGTGTGGTGGTGGGGTGATAGATCGCGAATGTGTGGTGGAGGGGCGATAGATCACGACATGTGCGGTGGTGGGGTGATAGATCGCGAATGTGCGGTGGTGGGGCGATAGATCACGACATGTGCGGTGGTGGGGTGATAGGTCGCGAATGTGCGGTGGTGGGGCGATAGATCACGACATGTGCGGTGGTGGGGTGATAGATCGCGAATGTGTGGTGGTGGGGTGATAGATCACGATATATGTGGTGGTGGAGTGATAGATCACGACATATGAGGTGGTTGGGCGACCAGATCACAACCTCGCCCCTTTCCTTCCTGACAATGTCTACATCTAAACTATTATTTCGTTAAAAGCTACCACTTACTCCGTTTAAGATAGAATGGGTCGACCCCGGTAACCACACTGGTAGGAGAGAGACCCTTCTCCTACTGGGGACGGAACCTGGGTCAGTGTATTGACAATCAAACGCACTAACAACTACACCACCACAAAACACACCTTACCCAGTATGTGTTTCTCCATACAAAGGGACACAACACTGTAAGGTAAATACACCCATTGCCGCACAGTGGTTGCACTTATCTTTCCGTGGCAGCCATGCAGAATAAAATGGCTTTCTCACATCAATGACGCCCAACGAAACTTAAATCCTTCATAAAGGAAAAGCCGTCCATCATCTCGTGAGTCTCGGTGCTGGGAATAGCTGGGACTATTTGGTTTTTCGAACACCGAACAGGGGTCTAGTCCGGCAGGCCAGGATCACAATTCTAGAGGGAGTCTACGTTGTGTAGTAATTGCGCCACCTGCTTGGCGAAGGTCGTGGGTTCTATATATAGTCTATACCTACTTACCTCACTGCCTGCCTGTCCATCCGCACACATGCCCTTTTGCCTCCCTGTCCGCCCGCCCATCAGTTCGTCTATAGATTTTTTTTTCATATCCCTTTTACAGGATATCGCTGTCAACATCAATATTTTACTGCTGTTGTTGATGTCTTGGCAAGTTTACGTTCAGTAGTTTGCCATTGATTTCTGAACGACCGGCTCCCATGCCAACTCGTTAAAATCCAGCGCCACGGAGGGCAACTCTCAAAAGAATATGTCAACTATAAGCACGGAACCTTTCCCGTTTCTAGTTTTTAGGCTGCTCGGATTATTTCTCAGATGCCAAGTTACGCATTTTTGTTTGCTTTCCTCTTCTTTTTTTTTAATGTTCATGATAAAGACTTCGGTCGCAACGTTTGTCTGTAACTGTGTGTTTTCCCTATCGCCAAGTTCCCCAGTCAAGTTTTGTGGCTATTTCGACTCCATTATTTCTAGGAGTTAGGTCCATATTTCCTTAATGAATCAGTTGCGTCCATTACCCCATATGGACAACAATATCCTTCGGATTGATAAGACTGTGAGGGTAAAACCACATTCAGCTGCTTTGGTGGCTGTCTAGTCACATGACTATCTTTCTGAGCCGGTGATGGACCCTACCATAACTTCTCCTTGAGGCTGAAAGGGGTAGGTGTAATGGTGAAATCGAATCGAATATTTCCTTAATCAATCGAGATGCGCATTAGGCGTAGTTGATTGGGTGCTACGCTGATAATGTCATAGCGCGGTCCGCTAATAGAGGAAAAGAATGACCCTGCCACAGTCTAGAAAGAGTTAACCAAGACGGTTACAGGACGTCGCAGTCGACCCCACCATTTTAAAGGCTGTTTCTGATTTACTCAACACTTTTTTTTTAAAAAGTCGCTTAAAAGTCGACAGGGTCGACTTTATTGCACCGGGTTTTATTCCATATGGCTGGGTCTCTTTCCGCAGCACGGAAAGCGTCGCACAAAGCACGAACTCCGTAGCTCTAGCGACGACCCACGGGAGTCTCCGAAAAATGTCACTCGTGAACCGAAGGACGCGGCCCGGAATCGAACCCACAACTTTCGGAGCCCGAGTCAAACGGCTTGACCACTTCGCCACGGAGGTTCCCGGCTCAACACTTTTACGTTCAGTAGTTTGCCATTACTTTGCGAACGAACGACACTCATACCATTGTTTGAAAATCACCGCAAGGCTGCCTGCTTCCAAATCACATGCAGTTGTGTTTCGAACGCGGTATGAGCACCTTAAACACGAGGCTAAAAATAACGACAGTCAACTTAGGGGGAGCCTATTCATCCTTGCGCGAATGCAAGACCAAGCCTTTCATGCACCAACAACGGAAACTCTAATATACAACAGGCAAGTCTGACAATGTGAACCACAAAACTGGTCATAGGAATAATTAATGCAGCCTTGCATGTTAGGTATGGCCGTGACCTGCAGGAGAGGTCAAGGCCTCCACCTCGGCGCCAACATAATGGCCACTGTTATGTGCCAGACAGACATCTGCAATTGTTGGGTAGAATTACTTGAGTTGTGGTGTTGCCATGGACACAACACGAGGACAACGATACAACCGCCACATCACGGCTAGTGTTGCTGCTGCCGTTACTGCTACTACTAGTATTACTATTACTAGTGGGGGTGGTAGTAGTAGAAGTATCAAAGGCAGCAGTAGTAATGCTAGTAGCAGTAGTAGTGCTAGTAGCAGTAGTAGTTGTAGCTGCAGTAGTAGTAGTGGTAGATGCAGAAGCAGCAGTAGTAGTCAAAGCAGCAGTAGTAGTCAAAGCAGCAGCCGCATAGTAGTAGTAGTAGTAGTAGTAGTAGTAGTAGTAGTAGTGGTGGTGGTGGTGGTGGTGGTGGTGGTGGTGGTGGTGGTGGTGGTGGTGGTGGTGGTAGTAGTAGTGGAAGAAGAAGAAGAAGAAGAAGAAGAAGAAGAAGAAGAGAGTTGGGGGGGGGCAAGGTAATATTGATTGAGGGATGAGGAGGAGGGCGACTTGTAGAGAAGAGGAAGAAGCAGAACCTAGGTAACATTCACTCCCTGGCAACATCATCATCTGCAGCACGGTACGCTATTGAGCATCTATTATGTATCCACATTTAATGTCGTTTCACCGTATCACACCCTGCGCATCCCCCCCCCCGTGCTTCCCAGTGCAGCCACATCCCCCCCCCCCCACACACACACACCGCCGCCCCCAGGTGAAGGTGGCAGTCAGAGAGGCGGAACCAGACGCCAGGAGTCGTCATTTATTATTAAAGGACAGGTCACTGGGGAGGCCTGGCCTGAAACAAAGGCCGGCCGACTTAGGGAGGGATCAAACCGCGGTGGTCTTGGTAGTACACACACACACGTATGTGTGTGTGTGTGTGTGCTGGTAGTGCAACCAAGTGTGTGTGTATGTGTGCTGGTAGTGCAACCAAGTGTGTGTGTGTGCGTGTGTGTGTACTGGTAGTGCAACCAAGTGTGTGTGTGTGTGTGTGTGTGTGTGCTGGTAGTGCAACCAAGTGTGTGTGTGTGGGTGCTGGTAGTGCAACCAAATGTGTCTGTAGTGTATGTTTGTGTATTGTTAGTACATTAAGGTGTGCATTTGTAGTGTACAGATGTGTGTTTGTACTGTACCCAGGTGTGTGTTTGTGTATGTAGTATACCAAGGTGTGTATATGTGAGTAGTGTACCAAGATGTGTGTATGTGTTTGTAGTGTACCAGAGTGTGTGTATGTGTGTTGTGGTAGTACACTCAGGTGTATGTTTGTAGTGGACCCAGGTGTCTATGTTTGTAGTGGACCCAGGTGTCTATGTTTGTAGTGGACCCAGGTGTGTATGTTTGTAGTGGACCCAGGTGTCTATGTTTGTAGTATAACCAGCTGTGTTTGCAGTGTATGTGCTCTGGTGTCTGTTTGTAGTGTATGTACCCAGGTGAATGTTTGTAGTGTACCCAGGTGTGTGTTTGTAGGGTATGTGCCCAGGTGTATGTTTGTAGTGTACCCAGGTGAATGTTTAAAGTGTATACAGGTGAATGTTTGTAGTGTACCCAGGTGAATGTTTGTAGTGTACCCAGGTACACTCTGGTGTGTGTTTGTATGTAAACACTCCAGTGTTTGTTTGTGTGGAAACCATACGCAGGTGTATTTGTGTGTTAGTGCCACACACAGCTCAATGCCGTTTTCCGTCACACCAATTCATTGTCCAATTTAAGAATCACACAATGCGAATTGCCAAATGTTCATTCTGAGTGTTTTCGTCCGTAGATCAAGCTCTATATGCTTTGACAGACAGACAGTCAGACAGGCAGGCAGGCAGACAGACAAACAGGCAGACAGACAGACAGACAGACAGACAGACAGACAGACAGACAGACAGACAGACAGACAGACAGGCAGGCAGGCAGGCAGGCAGACAGACAGACAGACAGACAGACAGACAGACAGACAGACAGACAGACAGACAGACAGACAGACGTATGAAAGAATATAACAGCTGTGTGATTTCGTTAATGAATGAATGGAAAACCACAAATACGAATCGTTTCAAAGAGAAACACCGAGGCAATGGTAGCATTAAACCCAGACACGACTGAAGGTAACCAAACAACAATATCTGATCATAACTAGCCACTAGAGGTTTAGAGGTCGCGCTGGGGTCAGCAGATGATAGCCAGCGGTCATCTGAGGTGACCACTTTAAAGGCTTCCTAACTGAAAAAAAAAAATATAGTATTAATACTCGTGATCAATAAAAATACAACACTGGGGATTGGGGGGGGGGGGGGATAGATGGACAGAACAGGCAAACACAGTTGGAGACATCCATTGGGGCTTTGTGCTGTCATGAAAAGATCCGAGGCGTCAATAGATTAGGGGCGGGAATAGATGGCCAACGGTCACTGGAGGTGACCAACTCTTGACCCATGGCGTCCTGGACAAGAAAGGCCCAAAGAATGTCCCGTAGGCCCTGTTTGTCGGGAGAACTGACCGTGTCTATAGACCGGGGGACTTGAATGTGGACACAAGAGTCCAGGCGTCCTTGGTTGAACCCTGGTCAGGAAATTTGTGGGCTTCAACTGGGCGAGAGAGAGAGAGAGAGAGAGAGAGAGAGAGAGAGAGAGAGAGAGAGAGAGAGAGAAAAAGAGAGAGAGAGAGGAGAGAGGGAGGGATGGAGAGAGAGAGAGGGATGGAGAGACAGAGTGGGATCGAGAGTAAGAGGGAGGGATGGAGAGACAGAGTGGGGTAGAGAGTAAGAGGGAGATAGGAAGGGGGGGGGAGAGAATTAGAGGGAGTGAGGCAGAGAGTGAGAAAGGCTGAGATGGATAGAGAGGGCGGAAAGACAGACAGACAGAGAAAGGTAGAAAGAGAGAGGGGGAAGAGAGGAGAACGACGGACAGACGGACAGCTGCTGCTGCTACTACTACTGCGACAACTATACTACTTACTACCACCACCACCATCACTACTACTACTACTACCACCACCACCACAACCACTACTACTACTACTACTACTACTACTACTACTACTACTACCACCATCACTACTACTACTACAACCACCACCACCATCACTACTACTATTACTACTACTACTACTACTATCACCATCACTACTACTACTAATACTACTACTACTACTACTACTACTACCACCATCACTACTACTACTACTACTAATAACACCATCACTACTACTACTACTACTACTACTACTACTACTACTACTACTACTACTACTACCAACACCACCACCACCACCACCACCACAAACCAACAAAATGCCGATCAAAACAGCCGATTACAATAATACCTAACACCGTATTCTCTCCCTTAGTTTACACATTCCCCATTCACCACTATAACAACTTTGACGCCGTGTCAATTAACAACCCAGGGTCATTGATATATGCTAATATGCTGGGTTCAAACCCAAACAGAAGCCATCCTAGTCCATTGCTACCACGCTTGCCTGCCGATATGGTGCTTATCTGTTCGAATCTGCACTAATTCTTTTTTTTTTTTTTTAAATCCATCATAGCCGCCAGATCGACACCGTCTAAAATACGTACTTACGAGATAGCACATGTTCTGGGAAGAATAGACGGTCAGTTTGGTGATGTTCATCAAGTGCCAGTTGGTGTATGCAAATACGGGGATAACCTGGAATTCCACTGCCCTCTGTATTGTCTCCCCTACAGGCCAGTGAAGTGTTGTATTCCACTGCCCTCTGTATTGTCTCCCCTACAGGCCTGTGAAGTGTTGTATACCACTGCCCTCTGTATTGTCTCCCCTACAGGCCTGTGAAGTGTTGTATTCCACTGCTCTCTCAATCGTCCCCGTGCGTGACCTGAAGCAATCTGTACACTGCTGGAACGGCTTGACCACAAGTGACCCCTGTTGACCTTGGTTCATGGTCAGCGCTCGTCGACGTGCTGTTATGCTAATGACAAGGCTACTGTTTATTTAGAGTGCCGATGTTGTGTTCTCGGCTTCTTGTTCGTTCCTTGTTTAGGTTGTTGTTTTATGTTGATATTTTCTTCGTACTTCCTTAATGAATGTAAACATGGAAGACACAAATAATAGCCAGCAGCACTCACTGCACAGCATATTGTTGTTTTAAGGTCAAGTTTTATGTGGCCATCAACAATGTCCTGCGCGACACCTCCCGCCTATCAAATATATGTCACCGTTAAATATACTCAATAAAATATGTGATGTCTTGGCAAGTTTACGTTCAGTAGTTTCCCATCGTTCAGATATAAATGGCAAACTTCTGAAAACTTGCCAAGAAATGACAAACAGCCAATAAATATATGGGATGGACTGCGATATTATGTGAAGGGTATGCAACTAACTTTTTAAATAAAATCAGATTATAACTATTTTCCTAGCACCTGTCTGAACAATGTGTAAATGCTGGAATTTGAGATTGTACGGTATTAAATGGGATCTTTTTCCACGCCTTGGGTCGTTGTGTCACTCGGCACATGGCGGGTGATGTCATCTCTTGGGTTGTGAGACCCGATATCCAGCCTTGTGGGATCATCATCATTATCAAGTTGTATAGTGTATAATGTTCTAGTTTCATTAGCCTCTTTTGGGCTAATTGCCAAGGGATATTTTACGTGCGCAACAATACACACGGGTGTCCAATCTCACTACCCAGAGACCAGGGGAAATTTTGTTACTAGAAGTCCACGTGAAAAAATCCCGGGCCTAACCGGGGCTTGAACCCGGGACCTCCAGCACTCAAGTCGGACACCATACCTCGAAACCACTCAGCTCCTCCTCTCTTTTAGACAGTCGTTGTTATTTACTCTGGCAGTCCAAGGTATTCGCAACATTCACTTCAGGAACCACATCTGAGTTGCTTCCAACTTCTTCCTAATTGGTTCATTTACATTCCAAGTTTCACTGCCACAATCTCTGTATTCCAGCATTTAAACACATGGTAAGAGTGGAAACTTGACGTCCCGTGTGCAAATTGTACATGTTAAAATTCCCACAAGCTGGAAATTTAGTGTAGGCCTTTAAGTCACTGATATGGCAAACGTTTTAGGAACGAGTACATAGATCCCGTTACCTTAGATGGAATCTGTCTGGAGACAGCAAACATGACATATTCGCATGCCAAATCCGACCACATTGACATTTGAGGTGCATAACTGGGTGTAACCCACTGCGCTGGACAGAGGAACAAAGAAGTGGGTGGACTGGGTCATGTCTGGTGCCCGGAGCCATGTGTTATCTCCCCCTGATGGCAGCTGGCCGTGGCTGGTAGTTCTGGCTTCACGGGCTCAGTGACTGCCGCCTATACTGTACCATTCTGGTGGCGGATAGTTCTGGCTTCTCGAGCTCAGAGACTGCCGCCTATACTGTACCATTCTGGTGGCTAATAGTTCTCGCTTCTCGAGCTCAGAGACTGCCGGCTATACTGTACCATTCTGGTGGCTGATAGTTCTGGCTTCTCGGGCTCAGAGACGGCCGGCTATACTGTACCATTCTGGTGGCTGATAGTTCTGGCTTCTCGGGCTCAGAGACTGCCGGCTATACTGTACCATTCTGTATTCCATATTCGATGAATCGCCAAATCACGAGACGCAGACGGGAAGCTTTATCACAAAACGATCATTGGTAACATAATGGACGTTGTGGCCAAAGCCGTCGTCAGCACACAAACAACGACCACATGGAAAACTTGACATGAAAATATAAATATAAAAAGTGCTCATCTGTATCCTTGTTGTGGACAACAACACTAATATGCATTCCATATCCCAGGTCTCCCACCCTCTAGCCTCCCGGTCTAGTAAATGTCACCTGTACCATCAAACAATGGTTTAGTGGTCGCCTGGAGCTAACGAAGAGGTCAAGCAATGGTCAAGCGCCTCTAGCGCAGGTGACAATAACAGACCCCTATCCATGAATGCTTCAGCTCACAATACGGCGCACAAACAATGAAGCAAACAACAGCAAAGCTTCCAGATGACATAGTCGTTGAAGGGCAGAAAGAAACAAGCAAGACCAGCGAATGAGTTTAATCATTCATATCACCAAGTCTGGCTTTCTATTGGCCAGACTGTGCGTGAACATATACACATAAGCCACTTTCACATGTTGATATCTCAAGCACCGCAGTTGATGACAGAAGTATTGGGTTTTTTGGCTGAAGGCTACTTGTAATTTGGTAACGAACGTATCAATTGTGAAGTGTGATGGCTAGCTTGATTTGATCATGATACTTGTCATGGTTCCCTTACAAAAGCAGTCCTTCAGGAAACTGTAATGAGGCAAAGGGAGAAATGGAAGGCAAAGAAAATCTGAACCGAAAGTTCAAAACTTACAGGGTTATTTGTTATGTGTTCGCTGGCTGTGAACTCAAGCGTAGTACACAAACAGGCTACTACTTCACAGTACAGGGAAGTTCAGTGGACTGAAGTTTGCATGTGGATTATCTTTTCCTATTACCAGTGTCCCTCGCCATCAGGCGAATGCATTCTGATTTCTGAGGTGCTTGTAATTTATGTCTGCAAGTCAAGAAGTCAACAGTTAGTCCAACTGACCGGTGTAGAGGTTGAACCCCCATCAGCACACCAGAAGTTTAAGAGCGAGAGCTCCTATCAATTGACCTCTACATTTCTTCATTGCCAGTATTTACATATCAATCTTTTCTCCACTGCCAGGTTTTACATCAGCAATCTTTTCTTCATTCTCAGTTTTCTTATGAGCAATTTTTCGTTCGTTTCCATGTTTTTACACAAGCATTCTTATCTTAGTCCCAGTTTTCGCCCCACTTCTTTCTCCGATTAATTTTCCTACCACGATATCGCTCCTACACATTTATTTAGCCACATTTCAAAAGCTCAAGCTGGTTTACTGCTTGCTCTTGCTAGTTACGTTAATCGCTAGTCATCATTCCTACCTTTTTTCATTTTTTTTTTTTTTTGCAGCCATAAAACACATTTATTAAATTTCAGAACATGAAACATTTTCACGCAGCAAGTAAGAAAATCTACATGATATAAATGAAGCAGTATAGTTCGGTAGTTGTGCAAACAATGAATATCAGTCAAGAAGGCTGAATGTGAAAACAATCCAATCAGTCAAAATGAGTGAATATCAACAATCCAATCAGTCAGGATGGTTGAATGTCAGAACAACAGAATCAGAACCACTCGGTCAATGATCAGCTCATCAAGTGCCTAGTCCTAATCGCTCCCATCTGGTAGATTATCTCCTTATGATGAAAGGAATTATCCGTGCCTTCAGCTGCTTCACTGCAATGGCGAATGGATATGTCTTTCCATCTGTTGTTTGTCCATCAAGAATGATGATGACCATTCATTTCATCCAGTGGGGTTGAAAGTATGGAGCCGTGAGTTTTAAGATGGCTGATAAGGCCTATTTTGGCTCGAAATGTTCTTTGACAATGTGGACAAAGAATGCTTGACGTTTCTGGAGGAGGATTTTCTGCAGTGGTTTTTCTGTTCTGTCTTTTCTTCACAGCTCTTGCAGTCCTGGTTGCCTCACAAGTAACTGCACCCTTGCGTAATGATGCACGCCACAAATTTCGGTCTTTGGCTGGAGTTTCCCAGGTGACATGATGAATTCCAAAAGCATTCAGTGAGATTTTCAGAGTGTCTTTGAAGCGTTTCCTCTGGCCGCCTTTGGAGCGTTTACCACAACGCAACTCGCAGTAAAAAATTCGTTTAGGGAGCCTGTGATCTGGCATGCGAGTCAAGTGACCAGCCCAGCGAATATGATTCTTCATTAGTAGAATGTGGATACTGGGCATGGACGCTCTTTCTAGGACTTCAGTGTCTGGGATCTTGTCTTGCCATTTAATCTTCAGTAACTTCCTAAGGCAGACTGTGTGGAAGTGGTTTAATTTCCTAGCGTGTCGCTGATAAACAGTCTAGGTTTCACAAGCATATAGCAGTGTGGATAATACAACTGCTTTGTAGACTTTCAGCTTTGTTTGCAGGCTTATTCCATTTCTGTCCCATACATTCTTGTACAGTCTGCCAAAGGCCGCGCTGGCCTTGGAGATTCTTGCATTCACTTCCGTCATCATTTGTGACAGCTTGTGACACAGTGCTGCCAAGATAGGTGAACTTGTCCACAACACTTAGACTATGACCATTCACTTTAATATTCAGCACAGTGTGATTATTCCCTGGAGCTGGCTGGTACATAACTACAGTTTTCTCCAAGTTGATATTGAGCCCAAAGTTGGCACAGGCATGTGAGAAAGCTGAAACATTATGTTGTATGTCCGCCTCTGAGTTGGCGTATAGAGCGCAATCATCAGCAAACAGGAGCTCTCTCCCATCTGGTAGAATATCTCCTTGTGATGAAAGGAATTATCCGTGCTTTCAGTTGCTTCATTGCAATGGTCAATGGATATGTCTTTCCATCTACTTCCACCATGACTGGCGCACACATCGCTATCTGCAGAGCTCGAGTGCCCAGTACTCTTGCCCGCTCGTACTTGGTCGTGTATTTTGTTGTGATTCGTTTTTGTGGTTCTAAGTGTCCAACGGACCCTTCTGTGATCACCTCAATTCTGTCACCCTGTTCATTAACTTTAATCCCTATCATTCCTCACATCCAACTAACCTTTGACACGATCAACTCAACGATCTTTGACCTAAAGTTGAACACCACCTTAATCCTGATAGACAGGCGGCGCTGGACTTCTGTAGTGACCGCAGTGACCAGCACCTGGACACGAGGTCAGACGACGGGTCATCTGGGAGCATGGCCATTGGGTATGATTAACAGCAACAGCCTGATGTCCCGCACTACATTATCTTTCCTTTGTCGAGAAGCTGATTTGCTTATATTCCCCCTTTCTTGTTTTGAACATTTCTATCTTTGCATCTTGCTTGCCTCCCATTTTCCTTATTGTTTGTGTGGTTTTATTACGACATGTGTGCTGGGTCGGTTTTTATTCCCCAGGCCGAGGGTGAAAGATACCACCCTAGCTAACGAAGGGAGGAGTATCGACCGCCATCTCCGATGTCATGAAGTCTGTCTACCGTATTAACTGTGCGAGCTGCGAGACTGCCAGTGTCACCGTGAAACCCTCTGATGATGATAGCGAATAAACACCCATGTCAATAATAACAGCAACGACAGCAATGACAGAAACAATAATAATAATAACAACGGTAACAAAAATAGTAACGATAATAACAATATCAACAAAATAATTATAAAAACAATAACATTAATACCGATGATAACAGTAATAACAACAACAAAAGCAACAACAATAATAATAACAGCAAACCCGACAATAGCAGCAACAATAAGAATAATAGCAACAACAATAGCAGCAACAATAAGAATAATAGCAACAACAATAACAGCAACGATTACATAGCAGCAACAACTACGTAAACTACAACATGAACAACAACAACGACAGCAACAACAACAGCAACAATAAGGAAGCCGGAAACAAGGTGACATAAGACCTAGCGGCAGCGTGTCTGCTGGGTCACGTCATTATGAGGAGGAGATGCATCGACCAGTTTCCTTCCTCTCTATCGCGCCTTCCCAGAAACAAATCTTTCCCCAATGTTACTGAACTGAGCAACTACCAAAACTGTACTATCCGGGTCAAACATAACCCCACCACCAGGAATTGAACATAACACACAAACAATTTAGGCTCCTATTTACCCCCTTCCTCAGACACCCCACAAGTCCCAGCCATCTTGCTACCCGGGCCAGGCTGCCACAACAACAAACGAACCGGGACGACCCACCCCGTGCACGCCAGCGGATTAATGTTTATTTGAGTTGTCTCCCCTGGACTTCCAGCGCGCTAATCTGGGACATTTGCCGTCTGCTTATACTTCTCAAATTTATACAGCCGGCACAATAAAACTCCCGCGCAAATTTCATCATTTAACCTTTGACGAGAGACTATTGTAAACATCTCGCTGACCCACTTTCCGTATTAAACATATTTAGAACCGCAATGTTTTGTCTGCTTCTTTCACGAGTGCTGACATTATCTGACAACTTGTATTACTCACTTACTGACATTACACGCGCATTCAACGGAAATATGTTGTAAAGTTAAGGATGATAGATTGTATAACTGAGAAACTGGGACATTTCTCTTAACAGTAAGAGATAAATGATGCTACTAACATTAATACTGTCACTGCTACATTAATTATAAGAATAGTAATATTAAGACAAGAAATCACACTTCAGACTAAACTGGATATCAACATCGCCGAATGGATCAGACAGCTCGTTCTTAAACTCCCGGCGTTATGATGACGTGGTAGCGGGTTCAACTCCTATATAGGTCAGCTGGACTAAAATGTTGACTTCTCGTCCTTGACTTGAGGACGTAAATTACAAGTACCTTAGAAGCCGGATTTTATTCGTTGAAGGCCAGGGACAATGGTAATAGAGGAGGAGGGGAGAAGAAGAAGAAGAAGAAGAAGAAGAAGAAGAAGAAGAAGAAGAAGAAGAAGAAGAAGAAGAAGAAGAAGAAGAAGATTAAACTGTTCAGTCGACATACACTCACGAGGATGTCAGGTAGGAGATCGGAGCATCTACGGACGCGTTCGGGGTGCGATGATGACGATGCCCACGTATCTCGAAATTAAGCAGTTCTACCAACTGAAACACAATGAAAGAAATTAAACGACGACTATCAATTGCTCTTCAAAGACTAAAACAACTGAATAAATTATGGAATGGGACAGACAGAACTACAAAAATTAGATTTTTAAGAGCATGCATCTTTCCCATTGCAACATACGCCTGTGAGACCTGGACACTTACTAAACAAGCTGAGCAGCGCATAAATGCCTTTGAATATAAATGCTCTAGACGAGTTCTAAGAATATCTTGGGTAAAGAAAAGAACAAACGCATCCATACTTCAAGATCTGAATATTGAAGAAGGTTGGCTATTAAAAACGATAAAACAAAGAAAATAGAAATATTTTGGTCACTTGAAACGTCACGAAAGTTTGGAGAGAACAATAATGGAGGGGTATATGCCTGGGGAGAGAGGAAGAGGAAGGCCAAAGAGAAGATGGGTGCAGGATGTGGCGGATGATCTCCAGATGGGCGTATCGGACACGGGACATCTTGCTTATGATCGAAAGGTTTTCCGGAAGGTTGTTATGGGAGCGAGGTTTTGCAAAGGACATGCTACTGAATGAATAAATGAATGAAAATCCAGAACGAGTTGGATTAATTTACGTTTTATTTGATAGAAAACAAAACCGGGATAAATTAGCGTCCCGAAAGCATATGCTTTCAGGACAATGAATTGTTGCATTACAACACAGGACTGTCTCGGAAAACCTTGTGTAATGCTTAGGAGCAGAGAGGTTCACACGAATGTGATCCGTCTAACACAGTGGCTCTCAACCGGTGGGGAATTCCCCCCCCCCCCAGCGGGGAAATTTCAGGGTTTCCAGGGGTTGGGGGGGGGGAGGGAGAATTAAGATTATTTCAAGATCGCGTTAATACAAGAACCGATTACTTGATATTGTTTTTTCTCTCCATAATTTACGGTTCTGTACTTCTCGCGCTTCTGAAATTCGTTTTATAACGTAAGTAGACCCGCAAATCACGTTTTATGTAGATGCTTATACTTGTTCTAGTATGTGTTATTAAATTTAGCTTCCATTTTTACGTATACTGTGTAGGGGCGGGGATGGGAATTTACAGGGAGGAAATACGAAATGGAGGGGGGTGGGGGAGAGAAATGGCATTCTGAACATATGGTAATGGGGTCCATGGGCCAGAAAAAAGTTGAGAACCACTGGTCTAACAACATAAAGAAGACGTCCTGGGTGAAGACGCTTCACACAGCATTCAGATATATTTAAGTCACGAAAGCGGGTGGACGGGGGCTACAATAGTGCAGGCGCTAGCGCACTTGCCTGATGACCCGGTAGGAGTGTACTCGAATCCCCACCGAGGCTTGTATGTTTTTCTTTTAACTGACCTGATCGACCCAGTCTAAAGTCGGTACCAGGACATGTTACTGCAAGTAAAGGCGGCGGTTGTGATATTGCAAATCACTCACTTGCCATGTCGTTAGAATGCAACACCAGCAACTACCATCACTGGCCTTACATCAAAGATCATCTGCGACGAGTCCAAGAGTACGTTCAAGAAGAAAATGGATTGACGATATCAAAGATAGTGTACAGCCACACGGAATGACACTATCCACTGCCGCCCACAGGGCGCTGGAACGCAAATTATTCCTCCCCACGACGCTTTGCGGCAGAAGTGGAAGATGATGATGATGCTGATGACGATGATAATGATGATGATGATGATGACTTACTTACTGACTTTACACATTTAAATATGCATGTGTATGGAGTCGGTGTCTGTGGCTTAGTGGTAGTGAACGCGGTTTCCACAGCTCCGACATAGCGGGTTCGTTGTCTAGCGGATTAATAATAATTGGCGTCCAGGTCGGCACAGGCTAAAATGTGTACCAGGAAATGTCTTGAGAAGTAAAGTCGGCCGGTGTGGCACTAATCACATCCGCCACCGAAAGCCGATAGGGGTCTACTAACATGGGCGAACACCATATGTCGGGTGTACTTAAAGCTTGTAACAGGGCCTTTGAACAGCATGTAAGGCTGGGTCGTCATGGCGGACATGATCAATGGACATGAGAACCTCCAACGGGATTCGAACATGTGAAGCTCAGGCCAGCAGGCTGGCGTGCTAGCATACTGCCGTGGCTGGTGTCAACTTCAATAGAGCTGAGTCGAGTCCAGAATCGATATCACTGGACTCAGGACATTCCCATACATGCCCTGTCCTCATCTGCAACAGCCAGCGAAGAGTCCCAGTACTAATGGTACCAGTAGCAGTCTGATGTGTCCGTCTAGCTTTTCCTCGGAGTCTTGAGTGTCGGCCAGATCCCCGGGCCACTCCCTGCAGCACCATGCTCCCCAAGCCGTGATGATCTCACTAAAAAGTGTCGCTTACAAGTCGACAGGGTCGACTTCATTGCACCGGGTTTTATCCCATATGGCTAGGTCTCTTTCCACAGTGCGGAAAGCGTCGCACAAAGCACGAACTCCGTAGCAGCTTTAGAGACTACCCATAGGAGTCTCCAAAAATTTCATTCGTGAACCGATGATCTCACTATTATTCTGCACTGTATGCACGATTCCAAACGGCCTCGACCACGGCTGCTGAGGGATTTCTCCGTGATTATATGTTGTGTTTTGTGTATTTGTGTGCTGATGGAGACTAGTCGCCGCAAAGTCCTGTATGTGTCGTAATTCTGTTATGTAAAGCTGCATTACTTTGTGTTATTTTATATTGTTTACATTTTCACAGCTTTACCGCCGATCCACCAAATTGTATTCATATTTCTGAACAACAGACGCTCAGACGCTCATACCCGTGTGAAATTCAAGGCAAAGCCAGCTGTGCCCAAATCACCAGCGGCGGACTTCGAACCCGGGATGACGGATTGTGGAACTGCGGTCACCGACAAGACACAGACACCCACGGCAACTGTTAACAAACAGTCCCCAAGCAGCAACCTTTTGTAGGCCGGAGTGCACAGAGGGATATGTAGTCAGTCGCTCCCTCCCGTAGCAAGTGACGAGCCCGGGGATCGAACCCTCGAACCAACTCGCCAGTGCCACTATCAACGCAAACTTTCCTAACCGTTCCGTCAACGCGCCCGCTACAACCCAACTTTAATTTGGCAGGCCTTATGGCCATCGTAACCGGCCCAGTTTTGGCGTGATTACAGTCTCGGTTAGGCTACAACTGTACACACGGCTAAGTGTGTCCATGCAGCGACAAAAATAGATCACAAGGACGCAACCCGGCCCTTCAGCCACCAGCGACTACACACATGTACCAGGAGTGTTATCTGGACCTATGTAGGTCATCTGATATCATCCCCCGTCACACGTTGTACTTTGCTCTGTCCTTCCGATCGCCTTTGTCTTCTAACGGATAGGACAGAATGGCTGAGTTCTCTCTGTTACAACTTGGCGACCCGTTCGCTGTTCTTTCGCAGTTAACTTCTGTAACCCATTGTTTTCATTCATCTTTTGTCTGTGTGGTCAAGGCTTCATCTTTTGTTTGAATCTATTTGTTTAGTTGAGTTAGCTAAATAAACTACTTTCATTACCATCATACTTTACTTCGCCTGGCCAGTGTTTGTCAAATTGTCTGTCCAAACATCTTCTATTTCTTTGGGATGAATTTGCAAACTGCAGTTTTAAACCGTCTTTTGTTTGGGTCACTTTTAATAAACGGGTTGAAACCATATTTTGTTTTCTGGGGAAGCCCTCCAATCTGTTATTATAACTAGTTAAGCTACTATCGTTTGCTGTCGTAACAAGGGTTGTGTGTGCGCATGCGCGTGTTTGAGTGTGAATTTAGCAACAAAATATGAGATTTGATGTTTTCCATCCTCAGTCTAGTTACAGAATAAATGTGTACTAAAATAATTAAAACCCAAAACGAAACTGAGAAGTGAGGCCATAGAGTGGGGACTGGAGTAACTGGGGGACAGATAATTTGGAGGTCAGAGAGAGAGAGAGAGTGAGAGAGAGAGAGAGAGAGAGAGAGAGAGAGAGAGAGAGAGAGAGAGAGATCCCTGAGGTCAGACAGAGGGATAGCTGAGGTCAGATAAAGGGATAGCTGAGGTCAGAGAGCAGCAGAACTGAGGTTAGAGAGAGAGAGAGAGAGAGAGAGAGAGAGAGAGAGAGAGAGAGAGAGAGAGAGAACTGAGGTCAGTGAGCGGGAAAGCTTAGGCCATAGAGTGGGAGAGATAAGGTCAGAGAATGGGAGACTAAGGTCAGATGGTTGGAGAGCTGAGGTCAGAGAGTAGAGAGTTGAGGTCAGACAGCGGGAGAGCTGAGGTCAGAGACAGCTGAGGTCAGAGACAGAGAGATAGCTGAGGTCAGAGACAGAAAAACAAACTAAAGCCAGAGACGTTGAGAACTGAAGCCAGAAATGGGGTAAATTGAGGCATCACAGTAGGAAAGCTAATGCCACAACAGGGCGGAATCCTCAGTGCTCAGTTACTACTGTATGACCAGGCCAGCTGAAGAAAATCGTGGTGTGTATTGTGTCACCAATGAATATCGTACGTAAGTGTGTACTGTGAAGTAAAAAAATAACTCTATCATATTTCTTCCTCTTCTTCTTCTTCTTCTCTTTAAAAAAAAAAAACCGTCATTTACTGCCAATATAGTACCTTGCGGTGTATGGCAGACGCTCCCATAACAACCTTCTATGTAGTGTATGTTCCCCCAGAATGAGTCTGACCCCCATTATGATATAGGGCCTCAACCCCCCCCCCCCCACCCCCAGGCCGTCCCATCCTTAGCTACCTCATGCAGATCCACCCACGTTCCCCTCATATTATTCACTTCTTTCTTCATCATGTGGTTTAATTTTTTTTTTTTTTTAAAGCTAAAGCAAAAGTCTCCCTGGCCTAGACGTTAACGTCTTTCTCCGTAATACCGTATATTCTCGTAACCTGAGCGAGAATCGGTAGCGGTTCTCGCCGCGTTGGTAACTTATGGGGTTATGTGAGCCGGTCGCTCAGAAAGCAATGGCAAACTACTGAGCGTAATCTTGCCTAGTACATCAACAGCAGCTGAAAAATGCTGATGTTGACTGTAACGTCCTGTAAGGGATATGCAAAACAAATAATAATAATAAAACAAAAGTAGATTTATCTCGACATCCGAGAAGTAGTCGCACCCCGGATACCGAGAAACCTTTTATTTTGTTTTATCTGTTTGTTTGTTTCTTTGTTTCGTTTTTTTTTTTTATTTTTTGCTTTTGATTTTATTTTCTTGTTTGTTGATAAAGACTTCGTTGGTCTGCATTTGTGTGTGCGAGTGTGTACGTGTTTTTGTTCAATCGTCGGGCTTCTTCGGCCATTTGTTGTGTGTATTTGGACCTCCGCTCCGACACACTTGTGGCAGTGGGCAACTTATGACGATCAGATATCCCTTGTTGAACTACTCCGCGATGAAGTTCTATACACAACAGCATGTATTCCAGGGCAGTCAGTCTTCTGTGGTTGTTTGGTAGAGACTGAATTAAGTGCAACTGTACGCCATGCTTTTAGTTTCGAGTGCACACCGTGTGCCAGGTGGAGACCAGCAATGCAAACTTAACTGGGCTTACAGGCTTCAACGAACAGGTGGCCTGTCTGTAGTACCCATACAGTCCTCTCTGTAACACGTGTGCTTAGACCTAAACCGGGTAACTCAGAAATCAGAGACCTGAAATATGACCGTCGCGTATATGAGCGTTTTTGTGTGACTTCAGGCACGTAAGAAAGGTGTCTAAAGCGGGTTTCAAACAGACGAATCCTCAGTGCATTAGTGTCGGAAGGACGGGGTTCTGACTGGGCCATGCATGACTGGTCTTCAAACGTTGGGCAAGTGCCCCACTGCGAGCATCAGCCATGCATATGTTGTGACCTGCTCAAATGTAGACGGTCTGACACGGTAACAACCAAGACAATAAAAATGTCATCTTCTCTTCTCATAGCCCGCACAATCTCGTGTGGCGTTCGTGATTACGTCTGTCCACAGTCCTCTGTCTTGCGTACCTACAACCAATATCATTTCTGATACCTATGTTCCTCCATTTTTTCGCATTTCCTGTACAGGACATTGCAGTCAACACCAGCATTTTCCAGCTGCTGTTGATATCTTGGCAAGTTTTACGTTCAGTGGTTTGCATTGCTTTATGAACGACCGGCTCACATACCTCGGTAAGTAACCAACGCGACGCGAACCGCTACCGAATCTCGCACAGCTGTCTTTCGTACGAGAGTATACGGGATTACGAACAACATCCTTAACGCCTACGCCAGGGAGGGCGGCATATGTTCCTCCATGCCATGATGCCAAACTGCTCAGCATCTTCGCCCTTATCCTCCCCTCACCACCAATTTTCCCGTTGTGGCGACATAATCCAGCAATCTTCTCAAGACATGTCCAAAGAATGTAGGCATTCTGTGCTATGCATCTAAAAAGAGGGTAGTTTGCCATTGCTTTCCTTCTTGGCAGTGACCACACAGATCGGTGATCGTAGCTTTGTCTCTATACAGAGATCCCCCGCCTACCCCCCGTGAACCCTGAGGTCATAACCAACAACCAACTTTAGTCTGTCTAGAAAAGAATGCCTTCATTCACGATCAATTATTTTGAAAACTGTCTGTGGCATCGTTATGAAATTTTTCCTGTCGTCTTATAGTTACCCCCACCCAAGGAAAACGTCTTTCATAGGTCCAAAAGCAACTTACATCATGGAAAGCGGCGACATTTCTTTGATGTTTTGGTGAAAAACTAGTGATTTCTCGCTAACAAACTTGTTTTACAGTAATTTTCCGCCAGTTCGGATGACCACACAATGCTCTGCGCGAGGCACTTGTCATAAGGCCAATCCTATGTCCCAAGAGAAAATTAACTATTCAGCGCTAATGTTTCCGTGTGAAGAATTAATATATTTAATAACATGGACTTCATCTCTGTCCCGTAGATTATAACAAACCGCATATAAACAAACTTTGAAATCTGCTGTACAATCTCCAGAACAAAAACTGTTTTTTTTTTTGGGTGGACATAATGATAAGGTTATATGCTAAATCTCATCATTTTCCCTCAATTGGATACTGAGATATGGAATTTTATATTGGAGCAGACAAAAGTAAACAGACTATAGCTGTCGGCTGCTCAGAAATGAAATAGCTAGGACGAGTTCTAAGAGGCAACAGGGGACAGGATCGGAAGCGCTGCCATCAGAACTAAGCTGGGGAAGGACTAGTGCTAGACCAGAATAACAATAAGAGCAAGTCAGATGGTTTGGTCATGTTACGAGATTACTAGAAACCAGTACCACACAGGACTACAGTATCTAGACACAAATATAAGCTGAGCAAGAGATTGCCCACGAAAACGATAGATGAATTAAATGCATGGCTGTGGATCGCCCGTTCGTGAAGTATAAAGGAAAATTGCTTACCGCAATTTTAACCGCAATGTCAAAACATTAGATTTAGTGAGTCATGTACTATTTATTATTTCTATGAGTGTCCATTGTATATTGTTTCTTTTGATGTCGTTGCTGTCTAGGATTAGATTCATAAATGATGTATACATGAAATAATGTACGAGAGAAGGGAGAAGGACAGAATGTTAGACGAGCCTGCGTGCCCAATTCTTAACCTTTTGAAAATAAAGTTCATTCATTCGTTCTTCAGCCTAATATAGAATCGCGGATAGGGAAAAGACGAAGGAAAGAACCACATGTAAACAAGCAAACTAACACACTGAGGTCACAAACACATGACTGTACCCGATGATTACAACAACACGAGCATCCAACATGACTCACTCATTACAACAGCTCATGGTACAACACCAACAAGCACATTATAGTGAGCATTTGCGAGCATCCATCTTTCCCGTGGCAACATGCATGTGTGAGTCATGACCACTTCTCAATCACCAAACAGGAAAATAGTTTTTAAACGTAACTGCTGCAGAAATCATTCGTAGAATACCGTGAAGCAAGAACAAGATAAAATACTGACATTCTCAAAGATCTGACGGCGTCATGTCTCGGAAATTGAAATACTTAAGCCATAAAAGACGTTGTTTTAGCAAGAACAGTCATGGAGTTGAACAGCACGAGCGTGCACACAGGACACTGCAGACACCTTGAGCATGGAGATGTGTGAGAGAGGGGAATTGAACGACGATCGAGAATGTTCTCCGCCGGACAGTACTCGGAACGATGTTCTGTAAGGGACCTGGTACATGCATATGACTAATATGGACGTTCCAACACGGGCTCATACAAAAGAGAAGTGCATCCGGCTTCAGAAGGCTAAACTGACCAAATCGTGATCGAGAAAAACTAGCAGATATTGCAGCTGTTGGGATAGCAGATACTGCCTGCTATTGGAATATAAAATGCTAGAGCTTCACATATATTAGTCTAACTGTTAACGTATTAATGACACGGAAGGAAAACACAGGGGGTGTGTGAATTGAAATGTTTTTTTCTTCATGTGTAGTGTTTTCAAGGTCATGTGTTAGTTGGTAGAATTTCGTCAATGGGAGGGACATTAACCCCAACATTCATCGAATGCCGACTGATCTATAAAATGTGTGGCTAGCCTCACATACCCGCTACGGCCCACGGTGTGTGAAAGGGCCCTATACTTGTGTGGTTACTTACAAGCCGATGTTTCCAAGTTCATTCCATCCCATGACTGGTTACCATCTGAAGCCAACTGCTACTGATGGACTTTTAACTGAACATTTCACGAACAAATTACCACAAAAGATTTGTAAAATTGCTGTGATGTAGAAACATAGAAGATATAAATGGAATCAGCATTGGAGGACAAAACATCAATAACATTAGATATGCAGATGATACAGTATTGATGGCAGACAATGAGCAGGATCTGCAACAATTAGTAGATGCGGTTGTTGCACACAGTGAACAACTGGGGTTAGAATTAAATTGTAAAAAGACACAGATTATGGTTGTCACCAAGAAGAACGAAATACCACAATGTAATATACTAGTAAATGGGAATATTCTTCAACACGTGAATCGGTACAATTATCTCGGAACAGTCATAACATCTGATGGGAGATGCCTTAAGAGATTAGACCAAGAATCGCCATGGCGAAAGTAGCCTTTAGCAAGATGACAAACATAATGACCAATAAAAAGATGGCAATTGAAACGAGAAAAAAGAGTGTTGAGGGGGTACATAGAACCTGTTCTTTTCTATGGATGTGAAACTTGGACAATGAGCAGTCAAACTGAAAAACATCTGATGGCTGCAGAAATGTGGTTTCTGAGGAAAATGCAAAGAATACCATGGACAGACAGAAAAACCAATGACCAAGTACTACAGGAAACAAATGAAAATCGTAAATTGATTAGAGAAATTAGACGCAGACAGTCAAATTTTTTTGGACATATTATGAGAAGAAATGGATTGGGGAACTTAGTGACAACTGGCAAGATCGAAGGGAACAGACCAAGAGGAAGACCGAGAAGAAAATGCCTGGATGGATTGGCCACGTGGTATGGTCGAGACAAGAAAGCTGAGCTGGTCCACGACTCTGGTGATCTAGTGAAATGGCGAGTCAAGACCTCCCACGCTTTCCGGCATAGCACATAACTGATTGATTGATTGTGGTGTAACTAAACATTCCACGCACATATTACCATAACAGACATGACGAATTACTGGGATATAACTGAACGCTCCGCGCACAAATTACCAGATGTATCTTGTAGAATTACTGGACTGGAATGCGAGTCGTATATTCTACTTAATCTGAGAGTGAAGAGGGTGGACTACAAGCGCCACTGTAAGCGCAGTTTGGTAATTTTGGATCGATTTTTGAGTCACAGGATGTGGCACACTGATTCTAGAAGTCATCCTGTCTAGAAGTTGCGTCACGACCTGGTATAAATATCTGGGCGGTGGTGTCTAGACCCAGGTGTGTTAAGTCCATCCTGACACGGACCCCATGGGGTGAAGCTCTCAAAGGGAAGTGTGTAGACAAGGATCGGGTTTCATTTCTGAGGGGAAGGGGGTATTGTTGTACGTCTGAGATGTGGGCACAGTTTAGACAAAATACACATCGAGGCATTACACAGCATTATGAGCGTATTCCACGACATGAGAAAACACATTGAAATAATAATTCTGAGAATACACGTATTTCTTGTGGAAACAGACGGATGTTGAATTATGGACCATTTCACAAGCACTAAAGAAGAACATCAAGGCTTTTGAACTTAAAGGTTTGTAGGAAGACAGCAGAAATAGGGAGGTGGGGGAGTGAGAATTCGTTTCTTAGAAAGGTTCTGAGAAGTTTCTACTCACTAAAAATGTTCAATTTTACTAATTAATTACTATAAACCCCATTTCAGGGACACGGGATTCAAAACAGGGCAGGGCTCTCCTCGGCCAGAGTTTCGTCTTGACTTTAAATACTGGGAGAACATAGCTGCTGATTGCTCGGCTGTCACAGCAAGTCCCATTCCAGCAAGACTGGAAGAACATGGCTGCTGATAGCTCGGCCTGGCGTGGCAAAATCTTATTCCAGCCTTACAGCTTTTGTTAGCAGCTTCAGAGATATGTGTTTGTTGTTTATCTGTCGTTGATGTACAACAAAAACAAAATGCTGATTTCAGAGGATACATCACACAACAAAACGGACGCACTAGAGAACAAAAAGGTTGCTACCACAGGAAACACTCGACAGCAGAAAGAGGTTGGCATTAGAAGACACTGGTAGACAAAAACAAAACAAGTCCCTTATGTGTATGTGAAGCGTTAGGACATCACATTTTTGTAGTCCTGGGTGCATGCAGGAACCTGCTGTGTGTGTATGAGAAGAATTAGGACATCACATTTTCGCAGTCCTGAGTACATGTAGGAACCTGCTGTGTGTGTATGTGAAGAGTTAGGACATCACATGTTTGTAGTCCTGGGTACATGATGCAGGAACCTGCTGTGTGTGTATAAGAAGAATCAGGACATCACATTTTCGCAGTCCTGAGTACATGCAGGAACCTGCTGTGTGGGTATGTGAATAGTTAGGACATCACATGTTTGTAGGCCTGGGTACATGCAGGAACCTGCTGTGTGTGTATGTGAAAAGTTAGGACATCACATTTTTGTAGGCTTGAGTGCACGGGGGAATATGTGGCCAGGTTTTCTCTCTGGTACAGCACGACGAGAGCTGGATTGGAACCCTCGCCCGACCACGCTTCTGTCAACGTAATGACATAACCGTTACACCAACGCGCCACTAGACCAACATAAAAAACAACAGAGGTAGATATCAGAGGGTATATAAGTACTTGTCTGGCACCGATAGGGTTGAAGTAACAGCAATATTTACAGTACAGATTTGACCAGACTGGGTAAATGTAACATTTACAGTAAATACTGAACCAGACTGGGTAAATGTAACATTTACAGGACAGACTGGTAAAAAGTAATTGTCCGAGACTGAAGGGGCTGGCTAGGACAGACTGGGCAAAAGTAATTGTCCGAGACTGAAGAAGCGGCTAGGAAAGTCTGGGTAAAAGTAACTATATGCGATGGACGGAGCTGTAACGAAGGAATGTGTTTCGGTGACATACTGAGCACTAAAGCAACAACAACAATAAACTTCACAAACATACAGAAATGGTTTAGTAGAGTAATGCTGAATATCGATATCTGAGATTATTGTGGACAGACATGATCACCAACGCCCCACAGCATGGACTGTAAGAAGAAGAAGAGGAAGACAAAAGAACATTTTATCACAATCATAAGAATGAGACAATGGCCAATCCGCGCTAACATTATTTGAAGTGAACAAGTGGAACAAGTGATCAGGGTTCCAACATTTATAGAAATAGAGACAGAAATATCACAAGAGAAGATTCTTTAAAGAAAGGCTCTTGTCATAGACATGAAAGAGGTCATCATGGCTGAATGGATACGATCACTCGCTCTTTTACTTCCAGTGTGCTGATGCCGAGGTATAGGGTACAACCCCTACATCGATCAGCTGTACTAAAATGTTGACTTCTCGTCCTTGACTTGAGGACGTAAATTAACAAAACCTCAGAAGTTGGAGTGGGTTCGCCTGATGGCGAGGGACACTGGTAATAGGGAAAGTGAATCTACATGTAAAAATCAGACCAGTGCACTAGAGGCAGTTTAAACAATATAAAATAACGCAAAGTAATGCAGCTTTGCAGAACACAATTACGGAAAACACAGAGTTAGTTAGTCTTTCCTCTTGAGCCTAAGGCGACGCATAGGGCAGAAGTCATGGCTCTCCATGTCCGGCGGTTCGCTGCTACCTGTTGTAGATCCTGGATGTTCACTTAGCCGTTGAATGAGCCTTCTCTGATGATGGTTCTACGCAGGGTTTCTCTTGGTCTTCCCCGTTTTCTGTTCCCTACTGGGGACCATAAGAGGGCTTGGTAGGGGAGTCTTGTCTTGTCCATTCTGAGTACATGGCCGATGTAGTTCCAACGGCGTTTTCTTATAAAATTGGATACAATATCTTGCTTAGTCTCTTGTCTTACTTGCGCATTGGTTTTAAAATCTGTCCACTGGATGTTTAGAATTCTTCTAAGACATTTGTTCTCAAAACACAGGGTATTGTGGCGAATAGCCTTCATCAGCAAACAAATACATACACAAAATATAACAATATCACGGAGAAGACCCTTCAGTGACTACATTAAGGCATAAGAACGGGAGGAGGTAGAACTAGAGATGGTAGCATGTGTGTGGATTACGCTTGAGTTCAACGGGAGCGAAGGCAACAATAAATTAATTAAAATATCAGCGCCTGCATTGATACATTCTGTTGAAGGTCGCCAGATGTGGAGAAGCATGAGCGCCGACACCAGTCGGCTAGGTACTAGACGACTTTCTGACTGATCAACGCATAGTGAGTTGCTTGGTACAGACTGAAATAATCGCCATCAAACAGGTATACATTTCAACCAACATCAGGACACTGGCTGTGAATATAGGTCATCGGTCCAACATAAAAGTCAGGTCAGCACAGGCTCTGGGTGATTACGTCATTCGTCCGCGACCTGGGGGACTCAGCGCCCGGTTGGACGGCCTTACCTACCACTCGCGCCTGGCGTGACCGGTCGCCGGTACTCTGGTTAAGGTCACAGGCTGGGCCGGGCAGGCCAGGCACAAACGTGTACGTGTACTGTAACCACACGGTCTTAAGTCAACATGACTTGTGGTACTTGACTTCTCTTTCAGTTTTGACAGACCATGGCCCATGACTGGAAGAGGATAGACATATGTGTGTATGTATTTGTGTCAGTCCGTTCGTGTATCTATACACGCGAGTGCGTGCATGCACATACATACATACATACATGGACAGACACGGACGGACGGACAGGCAGATTTTCGCACACTGGCATACACAGACAGACATAAAGCAGACAGGCAGATAGATTTTTAAAAAAAATATGTGGCCTGACCCCCACTAAATAAACAAGAGAACTTGGGAAAATGTAAAGATATTTTATGCACTATTTCTAATGATGTTTGTTAGTTGTTATTCATTTATCTCTGCCGGTCTCCCTGGCTTAGAGGTTAGCGACTTTCTCCGTAATCCCGTTTATCCACGTGAGTGAGCAAACGCAGTTGCGCGAGAATCGGTAGCGGTTCTCGCCGCGCCCCTTACTTACGAGATATGTGAGCCGGCCGCTCAAAGAGCAATGGCAAACTTTTGAGCGTAATCTTGCCAAGAAATCAACAACAGCGGTAAAATGCTGGTGTTGACAGCGATGTCCTGTAATAGGATGTGCGAGAAAGAAAAAATTCATTTCTCTAAGGTTACGCTCCATACCATCACTGCATATATGTAGTGGTATTCCTCTTGCCCCGTAGCCTTCATATTTCTTCAATGTAGCTCTTTGTAGCTGATGGTAGCAGGGCATAGTATCACAGCGAATTAAGAATATTTCAAGATCGCGTTAATACAAGAAACAATTACTTGATATTGTTTTTCCCTCCATACTTTAATGTTTTGTACATCTCGCCCTTCTGAAATTCGTTGTATAACGTAAGTAGACCCGCGAATCACGTTTTATGTAGATGTCTAGACTTGTTCTTGTACGTGTTATTAAATTTAGCTTCCATTTTTACGTATACTGTGTTGGGGATGGGGGGATTTATAGGGAGGAAATACGAAGGGGGAGGGGGTGACATTCTGAACATATGGTGAAGGGGTGCATGGGCCAAAAAAGGTTGAGAACCACTGGACTAGTAAAAAGGTGTCTATTGCAAGGGGGAAAAGAATTGCAGAACCTGTAGTTTTGTATGGGTGTGAAACGTGGACAATGAGCAGACATGCAGAGAAACATCTAATGGCAGTGAAAGTGTGGTTTCTGCGAAAAATGCAAAGAATACCGTAGACAGACAGAAAAACCAATTAGCAAGTCCTACACAAACAAACAAACACCGTAAATTGACTAGAGAAATTAAACGTAGTCAATCAAGATTTTGTGGACGCGTTATGAGAAGAAATAAACTGGAGAACTTGGTGACAACTGACAAGACTGAGGGAAACAGAACACGGGGAAGGCAGAGAGGAAAATATCTAGATAGTTTAACCACATGGCATTATCGAGACAAATACAGAGTTGTTCCACGACTCTATCGATCGTGTGAGATACCGAAATATAACCGCCCACGCTTATCGGCATGGCACTTGATTATGATGATGTCAACAGAGGAGGGGAAATAGAGAAATAGGCGCTCTGTGGGAAATACTAGACAAGAGACACACAGGAGAGCACGGAAAGATGTATATAAAAGGCACAGATAGGTCGTAGACTTAGATGGATAGGACATGTTAGGAGGATGGATGATGGTAGAATACCAAAGGACATCTTTCTTGGTGAATTACAGACGGGTAGGAGATCTCAGGGTCGGCCTCTACTACGATACAAAGATGTATGTAAGCGGGACATGATTGATACAGGCATAGATAATGCACATTGGGAGCAAGTCGCCGCTGAACGTGTTGCATGGAGGGCAAACATCAGAAATGGAATAAAGACAAAAGAGAAAATTATTGCAGATAAAGCACACACAGAGCGTGAGAGACGTAAAATGGTGCACAATGGTGGAAATGACCCGGTTTTCACATGGATCTACTGTGGGCAAACATTTGCAGCAAGAATTGGCCTTACCAGCCACACTCGCCACCGCCATGGGTCGTAGTTATTAAGCCTTTTTTAAAGCACAATGTACCAAACTATCGTCTGTCAAGACGGAAAGGTGCCAATGATAGGTCGATATTTGTTTCCGACTATGCACCTAAAGGCGACATAGACAATATACATTCGACTGCTACGAACGATTTCGACTTGGCTTGTCTTGGATTGACTCGTCGTGTCTAGTCTAGGATCATCTTATTTCATCTCGCCTAATCTTGATTCGTCTTTTTGTATCGTCTCACCCCACTACGTATCAACATATTTTACTGTCAGGCCTCATCTTGTCTAGCCTCATCTTGTCTGACTTCATCTTGTCTTGTCTGGCCTCATCTTGTCTTTCCTCATGTTGCCTCTGATCGTCTCCTTTGCTTCATCTCACCTAGTATTGTCTATTCAGCAGGAATGTACAGTAGTCAGAAGAGCACAGAACCACATAACGATGCAGGCAGCGGTCATCACATAAAACAGCCACCCAGTATAACTGCCCCGTTACGCATTTCAAACCCTTACAGCCATATATCTACTATGGGATTTCCCCTGACCTTTACCAGCAGAAGGCGGGCTGGGGGGAGAGTGAACCCGCCCGGGAGAATGCATGGTAGAAAGACCAGACCTCGGCAACAGATCGCGGGAAGACCGCTGCAGCAGCGTGGGCCGTGGGGCAAACGTGAGCAGTCAAGTCGCTTCACTCATCCGGTAATCACGCGGTGACTCATCGGACAAGCCTGGAGTCGCTGCTACCTGGCACTGGCCTGGTTCAATACCGGCAGGCGCCGTGGTCACGAAGTGGCGATGATGTGCCGCATTCAGCATCCTGGCCTGCCTGTCATCCTGGCATTATGTCGTCAACTGGGGGAGGGGAGCGACTCCAGAAATATCTTACATACACGTGGGAAAAACACACACACAAACTTACACACACATACACACACATATAAACTTACACGCACATATAAACTTACATACAAACACACACATAGACTTACACACACACACACAAACTTACATACACACACATAAACTTACACACAAACACACACACAGAGGCGTGCGCATATACATGCAATGCAATTCAATCAAATAGCTATCGACTGTGTATGCTATTTCTATTATATATATATATATATATATATATATATATATATATATATATATATATATATATATATATATATATATATGCAGGCCGGTCTCCCTGGCCGAAGGATTAGCAGCTTTCTCCGTAACCCCGAATACTCTCATGGTTGACGTGAGCGCACGAGAATAGGAAGCGGTTCGAGTCGCGCCAGTGACTTGAGAGTATGGAGCCGGTCGCTCAGAAAGTCGTGGCGTGCTGATGAGCGTAATCTAGCCTAGGAATCAACATACAGCTGAAAGATGCTGATGTTGACCGCAATCTCCTGAAACAGGATGGAAACGCGGGGGGGGGGGGGGGGATATATATAAACGAACTATGATGTGTATTAACGCAAGCCCGCCATATGTTTCTAGACCCCTCGCCACTCGATTAATGATGTAGTCAGTACCACACTGGCCGCCTTTACCACCCAGAACATTTCCTGGCACCCACTTTTAGACAGACTAGATTAGGTATCCACCTCCAATGGGGTTCGAACGCGCGTCAACCGGACCTACAAAGCAAGGGGATTTAAGGGACGACCGTCTTTCAATACGAACACACCTTATTTCGCCGCCACTGAATGAGGAACCCGGGGAAATAATCCAAGAAAATTGATCTGAAAATGGCGTAACGACTGACTCAAGAAAGAAGAACAAATGGTAAACATTTCAAGAAAACAGTGAAGACACAGAGACATCTATCATTGATTCGCCACTCCAGGCGGAGATTTCGTAACTCCAATTCAACCAGCTAATTTCTATTCTAAGACGGAGCTTCCTCAGGAAATGCCTTCGTTGGGGAGGGGCTGCCGTGGCAAAAGAAAAAGATATGATTCTATAAATCTATAATTGTAACCAGGCGTTAAAATTGACAATATCATTAGCTTGTGTTGACTTATCAATATGCGCTTTGTTCCTGCCCACGCTGGATGAGGAGAGTTGGTTCAGCTAATTACAGTCGGGGAGAAGTGGCCTGTGAAGGACGATCTCCTGTCCCATGAGTCTTCAGGCGTGGAGCCGGGCTGGCTGCGGGACGGGGATCATGGTTGTGGAGCCGGGCCGGCTGCGGGTCGAGGATCGTGGTTGTGGAGCCGGGCCGGCTGCGGGACGGGGATCGTGGTTGAGGGGACGGGCCAGCTGCGAGACGGGGATCGTGGTTGTGGAGCCGGGCCGGCTGCGAGACGGGGATCGTGGTTGTGGAGCCGGGCCGGCTGCGGGACGGGGATCGTGGTTGTGGAGCCCGGCCGGCTGCGGGGCGAGGATCGTGGCTGTGGAGCCGGGCCGGCTGCGGGGTGAGGATCGTGGTCGTGGAGCCGGGCCGGCTGCGGGGCGAGGATCGTGGTTATGGAGCCTGGCCAGCTGTGGGACAGTGATCGTGGTTGTGGAGACGTCAGGGTGTGTCACAACATGGTCGACTTAGTGGGTGACAACTGGGGGTGCCTTTGGGCGAATGTCTGGCGCCTTCCGGGAATATGATTGTCTGGCAGATAAAGATACAGGCTTGCAGACAGACAGAGACAAAACAAACAAGTCGGTAGGCACATAGACAGACAGGCAGGCAGGCAGAGAGAAAGACACAGAAAGTCAGACATGCATGCACAGAAGCGCACACATGCACATACACACCTCCATCTATCCATCCATCCAGCCAGACACCCATCCATATCCACCCCACCCCTTTCTCGTACAAATACAGACAGACATACAACACACATGGAAATAATACATCCACTCATCCATCCAGCCAGACACTCATCCAGGTCGACACGTACACAGACAGACAGACAGACAGACAGACAGACAGACAGACAGACAGACAGACAGACAGACAGACAGACAGACAGACAGACAAAACGGACAGAAAGTCGAACGACCTTAATTAACTATCTGGAACGTGACCTCCCACACGTTCCCCTTTACCATCCCACTGACTGCTTGGTTGACGTTAGAAGAAAAAGAATTCCATTCCATTCTTCAGAAGAGAAGTTATAATTAGGGTCCATCCGAGTCTCAGAATAATCATCCTATGGCCGAATGAGCCACAGTTCGGAGATATGTGTTAGAGGAGGATGAGAAGGAGGAGAGGAGGGGGAGGAGAGAAGAAGAAGAAGAAGAAGAAGAAGAAGAAGAAGAAGAAGAAGAAGAAGAAGAAGAAGAAGAAGAAGAAGAAGAAGAAGAAGAAGAAGAAGAAGAAGATCATTCTGATGAAATATAGAGTAGTGGATTCACATTGACTGGTGTTTTGTAAACGAACGAACTTTATTTTCAAAGGGTGCCCAATTCTTAACCTCTTGAGTAAAGGAGAGCCCACTACAGGATCTGGGGATGGCCGTGGACACATGGGTCTCTCTCTCTAGCAGTAACTTCTAGGTCACTGAATTCTGTTTACCAACACTTGGAACGATGCCAGTCTCTTTGTTGACACGAGTCCTTGAGCTACACACGTGTCAAGTCCTTAACATCGAAATAGACGAGTGACCTTTGTATATATTTTGATGTAGATTTGTTCATGTAGTTGTACAGTGTAGCGTGAACAACGAAATATCGTTTCCTATACTGTATTCGATTAACAATTAACGATGTCTCAAATACAGTGAAGCGTTGGCAATCAGACGGTTCCAGCCGGTTTTGTGCAACCAGAAAGATTTTGTTGTAAATTTGAAATTACCATGCCGTGGCCAAAGGCTTGCGAACGCGGTTCGTGAGCCGGGTACCAGGCGTTCGAAACGCAGCCGTGACCAATTTGTGCAGCAGACCGTGTCGCGTTGTGTTATTACGTGTTGGTATGGGAGCTGGTCGTTCAGAAAGCAATAGCAAACTACTGAACGTAAAATTTGCCTAGTACATCAACAGCAGCTGAAAAATGCTGGTGTTGACTGCAACGTCCTGCAAGGAATATGCAACATTTCAAAAAATAATAATAACAGATGTTCCACATTCGAACAATATCTGTGAATATGGGTTTGAACTATTACAGCTGAAGTATTATTCATTTATTCACTTCAGATGATATTATATTTAACTCTGCAGTATACACCTGATGTGATGCAGCCAAATATAACCAGCAATAAATCGTGCAACATATTGTTTGAGGCTTCTGTGTTTTAAATTCACCAGGAGAACGCATTGTATCAGTGTATGTTTGTTGTTCATGTGCTGACCAAGGCTTTAGCCGCAACATCCATTTAGTTTTCACTTGATCATGTCAGCTCACAGATTTTCCTTCTCGGAGTTTTTTTTTTTTTTTTAAATTTAATTCACGCTTTGCTGTGTTTATGCATGAAGAGTTGTCTGTCCGTGTTCATCAGTTGTCCTTCCCTGTTGGCTAACACTGCATTCATAGCCTGGCGTATCCAACTTTCAAGTGAGTTATTAAAAAAAAAAAAGCCTAAGCATCGGCGATAGCGTGACCAGCTTTAACACAGCCTAGCTCCGGCAAAGGCCTAACCTATTCAACTATACAGCCCAGCAGTTAGCACCTAGCGCTGCATTCTTGGTGCAGGCCGTCAGCGTATGCACAAATATAGGTAGACAGGTGGAGTGGAATAAACTCGCCCGGGCAGGCAGGCAGGCAGGCATACGGACCAAAGCTAGCGAGCGGTAGTCATGTGAGGACAGCCAGGCCAGGCCAAGACTATAGCCCAGTGACCTACATTCGGGCCTCGGCCATTGTTGTTCGGCAATGGGTTGCGTTGTAACACCGGCCTGCGTCCTTGTGAGACCTCGAGCTTTGACCACGGCGCCATTTTGTGTAACACCCTGTTAACAGCACAGAACTGGGAGGTGCACACTGCAGCGCGCCAACAGTCGGTCTGTTGAGTCATGTTGGCGTGGGACTTCTTGCCCGTGTGTTATACAAGTGCTAATCAGTATCCACGACTATTGCTTTAATCCTCGAAATAAACCAAAGCTGTGGGTAGTAAAATAAGCGGCAACGCCGTTTCCGTCCTTTAGAAAAAACAACAAACATATCTACATAGAGATGTCTTTAACTCCGAAATGGCGCATTGTTTCCTCCATCTTATCTGTAGGGTGTTTACTTCTCTTTGAGGGGTCCTTTTTAACATGAGAGAGTGTTTGGATCTCTCTCTCTCTCTCTCTCTCTCTCTCTCTCTCTCTCTCTCTCTCTCTCTCTCTCTCTCTCAGAACTTTCACATACTGTTTAAATATAAGGGGAGCTAATATCCAGGTTATGCGCAGCATGGTTACACCTCTTTGAGATTTCATGTATCGTTTAAATGTAAAAAGTTTATACCCAATTGTTTCGTTCAAGGTGGTTATCTCCCGTACAGCTTTCATATATTGTATAATTGTAGGAGGAGTTTATATCCATCCTAGTTTACGAAGGATAGTTATCTCTCTTCGAGCTTTCATATACCGTTTATGTCTTAAAGGGATTTAATATGCCATGCGAGTGTTATGCAGGATCTCTCTCTCTCTCTCTCTCTCTCTCTCTCTCTCTCTCTCTCTCTCTCTCTCTCTCTCTCTCTCTCTCTCTCTCTCTATCATGTGTTATACGAGATACTAACTTCAAACAAAAGGATAACCTTACTCTACATTAGGCATTACCCCGAGTACTAAAATCAAATAAAACGTGTCTCAGCATTGGCCATTACACCAGGCACTAAACCCAACAACACAAAAACTTGACTCAACATTGGCCATTACATGATATACTGAAACTAAACCAAAGAAAACTGGACTCAGCATTGGCCATTACAACTCAACATCAGCCATTACAACTCACTTCAACACTGGACATTACACCAGGCACTCATCTCATAGCCTGAACCACATTTCAAGGAAACTACGAGGAAGGAGGGAGGGTGGGTTCACCCTCTGGCTACAAACAAAAAGAAAGCTTTTTACAGCATCTCATTAAGGAAACAACGGAAGACTGCCACCCGGCAACTGATGGACTGGTCAATCAAGCAATCAATCAATCAATCGATTATCCATTTAGCATGCCAATGAAGTACTTAATATCCCTTTAACCTATTCGGTTCTGATGATCGCCATTCGACCATTCACCCAATCGATACCCGATCACATTTGTTGCAACCTTGTGCTACTATTATTTCTGAATAAATTTTGCATACTTGTCAGTCGGTCGTGCCAGGCAGTGGAATTAGTGTTGTCAACGAATTGCCAAACCAGCCTGCTGTTGGTCGTAATGTCCTGTACAGGACATGCAACTATATGTATTTTGTCTACGCCTGGTTTGGTACTATATGTTGTGTGATTGCAGGACAAACAAAGCCTCGATGTGATATGAGGAGTAGGCAATCGACGTTTGCGGAGAGGATGATTGAGGAATTTGTTGTAGTTCGCTTTTGCAACTGTCACCGTGTCCTGCGTTCAGTGGCTGAGAATGAGTTACGGGCAGATGGTCAGATAGAAAGGTAGAAATTCAGAGATAGCAAGCAGGCGGGTAGACAGAGAGGCAAACAGACAGGACGACACAAAAGTCCTGTCAAACACAGTGGATGGACACAGTGGCACAAAAGACAGACAGAACGTTACGTCTGATGTAAACACAGACCGATACAAACAGGAGACAGAAAGGAGAACAGACAGTCAATGAAGACGAACGAACGAAAGAACAAACTTTATTTTCAAAGGGTAACAAATTGGGCACGCAGGCCCGTCTTAAATTCGGCCCTTCCAATCACTCATCTTTCGTTCATCAATAGTGCATGATACATTCATACAGGAAACAAACATTGTCAAATGAATGTTGTAAACATAAACAATGCATATTACCATGTTATCAGACACAACCCAAACCACCCACACATCCCCGCCCACCATACATCCCCCACCCATTTCATAACTGACCAACACTCACCCACCCACATATCCTCCACCACCCACCCACACACCCCAACCAAACGCACATCCCCAAACCACACATCCCCCACCAATACACATATGTCCCCGCCAACCCACACATCCCGCACCTACCCACACACACATCCCGTACTCACCCACACATCCCCCACTTACACACATCCCCCACTTACACACACCTCCACCAAAACAATATCCCCCACCCATCCACACATCCCACTCACACACACATCCCTCACCCATCCCCCAATCTACACACTCACCCACCCACACATCCTCGACCCACCCACCGACCCACCCAATCACCCATCCTCTAACCACACATCTCTTAACCATACATTCTCCCACACACCCCTCTCCACCCATATACAAACACACATCTCCCCACCCATACACACATATCCCCATCCACACACATATCCCCACCCATACACACATCCCCCACCCATACACACATCCCCCACCCATACACCCATCCCCACCTACACTCCCCCACACATCCCCAGCCCCCCCCCCCACATCTCACTACCTACCAACCCCACCCACCCAAACACATATCACCCACCCAAACACATATCCTCCACCCACACGTCCCTGATCCACACACGCATCCCTACGCTCCCACACATTTCTCACCCACCCTCGCATGCCCCCCACACACACATCCCTCACCCACTCACACATCCCTCATCCACCCACACATTCCCCACCCATACACCCCCCCCACTCACATACACACATCCCCTACCCACACACATCTCCCCAGCCACACACACATCGCCACCAATACACACATCCCCACATACACATCCCCACCCACACACCCATCCCCCAACGCACACACGCATCTTCTCACAACCACAAAATACCCCCAACAAGCTGATAGGAAGACTAGACATACTGACAGACAAGTAGATAGGTAGGTGGGCAGGTGGTAGGTAGATAGGCAGGTAAGTAGGTAGGCAATAAGTAGGTAGTTAAGTAGAAATTAGGTATAAATGCTGGTAGGTAGGTAGGTAGGTAGGTAGGTAGAAATTAGGTATACGTATAGGTAGTTGGATAGGTAGGTAGATAACATGCGTTAATGATTATGTAGGTAGACAGGTAGGTACGAGGAAGGTAGGTATTTGGTATACTGTATAGATAAGCAGGTAGATACGCGGGTAGAAAATTCGCTAGAAGACAGAGGAAAACGCAGTATTAAGGAACTATACCAAAAAAAAAAACAAAAAAAAAAACATACACACACGGCCCAGTAACTGGGGAGAGTCCCCATTTGACGACCAGAAACATCACAAAGAACCAATCTGTATGCTTTCAAAGGCCTGCTGTTTGTAGCCGCCGGTGTCAGAAAGATGTAAGTGATCACCGCTGACGCAACGACCTGGGCAGACATCGATTCCTGGTGGTTAGCTTTGTGGGTGTAGTCGATCAATATTTGCTGTCTAGCTGTCTTCATTGTCGCGGCCTCATACTGGACACAGTATAACTAGTCCTCCATAGCGATACCTGCTCGGGGTAAACCCACAAGTGGTCAGTCTCCCACACTGCCTGGGCAGACATCGATTCCTGGTGGTTAGAGTTGTGGGTGTAGTCGATCAATACTTGCTGTCTAGCTTTGTTCATTGTCAGATCCTAGGCTGACACCGGACACAGTATAACTAGTCCTCCATGGCTGGATCTGGTCGGGGCCAATCCACAGGTGCCTAGTCTCTCACACGTGAGTGACTAAAGGTGTGTTCACAAGGGCTATGTGACTGCGCCACTAAATTCTCTGTCTCTTACTCACCCTGTCTCCTTATCTCTCTTTGACTCACTGTCTATTCATTTCTTTCTCTCTCTCTCTCTCTCTCTCTCTCTCTCTCTCTCTCTCTCTCTCTCTCTCTCTCTCTCTCTCTAACGATGACGCTGCCCCATGCACTGGCCAAATATACCAATTAAATAAAGCTACCTGCACAAAAAGTATCGCAAGTGTAATTCTGCTATACAAACACATTAGGATCTTCGCCGGCATTACGGTGTTCGTGTACTGTGCAAATATTGTTATCGATAGGAGGAGATTGAAGAACCTATGGAGATATCTTTGTGCAATGGAAGTGATCCCTTAACACAGAACCAAACTAACTGAGAACGGGTCCAAAAGACAACGGGACTTTCACTGAAACATGATTTCCTTCCTTGATCTGTATGATATATTTATCTTCGGGTGTAATTCTTTGAACCGGAAGAAGTGTATTTAACTAAAGGCGTGTCAGCTGATCTATTAATAGAATGAAGGCCCTCACGCACTGGAAGGACTTGGGCGATAGGGCCAGCTAGTAAGATAAACTGGGCAATAGGACCAGCTAGTCAGATAAAACTGGGTGATAAACTCAATTCTTCGGATAAACTGGGTGATACGCTGAACTTCTGAGCTCGTAGGATGAACTGAGTCATAAAATCAATTTACCGGATAAATTGGGTGATACGCTGAACTCGTAGGATGAACTCAGTCATAAAATCAATTTGTCGGATAAAGTTTGTGATAAACTCAATTTGTCGGATAAATTGGATGATTAAATCAATTCGTCGGATAAATTGGAGGATAAAATCAATTCGTCGAATAAATTGGATGACAAAATCAATTCGTCGGATAAATTGGATGATAAGATCAATTCATCTGATAACTTGGATGATAAAATCAATTCGTCGGATAAACTGGGTGATTAGCTCAACTGGTTGAATATAGAACATGGCAACGTTTCTTGTGTTTCTTGATACAGTGAACACCATCCCCCTTGGAGACGCTCACGGGTACTCGGTCTAACTCGGTCAAGCTGATTGACCTACTGCTTAATATAAACAAAGGCTTTGTTTATGTTTTAACAATAAGTTAGTAGGAGATTCCCCTTGCTGCATTCTTACTGGGTGGGAACCATAATATCACCTCCCCCCAACTCTTCAGATCGTACAAGAGTGAACAACGCAAGTCAATAACAAATTGCAATTTTAAAAAAGCAAACAGTTTGTCTTAAATAAAAAACACAAAACGAGCTCAACATATGAGATGAATGACCAACTCTCTTCCTGGTTCTCCTCTCTGACACTAGATGGCCATTAAAGACAGACCTAAACCCGACAACTTGATCCAGGGACGTATTGCGTGAATGGAGTAGAACCGCACAATTTATCCATGGAACAAATACCACCGAAAGAAAAGAATCATAAAATCAGTCAGATGGCCACCAACACCAGCACAAGAAACAAATTATTATTCTGCGCCTCAGAACAGGACACAATCGACTACACAACCACGTAATTACAAAGTTTAAGATTGGTGAATCTGGCGAGATCATATGTGGGTTGGCACCGCAGACAACAGATCACACACTCCAAGACTGCGCCGAATACATCACATCTAGACTAGGGTTTCCAGGTACGTGGGCACCACAAGGAGGACATAATAAGACAAAACAAGAAGACAAAGGAGGACATATTGAATGCTTCATTTGAATCGTTCCAGATTAAACCCACAATCAGAACAATTTTATTACAATAGCTGCCAATAAGTTTATCTTACTCTTAGTGAATTGACCAAGAAACAATCATGTTAAAAAATAAATATAAATTCAATGGTGGCCTTTTTCAAGATGCTAAAAAAAAAAACATTATTGAAACAGCCGATTGTACAATTATTACCTTATAATCTTTATTAATTACTCATAAAATATTCAAAAAGAAAAACATAAAATATAAGAAAAGCCGGACATATTACCTTTGGCCTGCCGGATGGGGATTATTAGGCTAAGAAGGAGGACATATCCTCTTTTTGCCGGACGTCTGGCAACCCTAATCTATGCAGACCTTCTGGCCCGGAGAAACAATAGTGGAAGATAAACGTTATGATCCACTGAGTGAACTAAAAACGACAGTGAAGTTTATACAATAGATAAGACTGCAGATACAGACAGTCGATTTCAGGCGAAAAAAGGGGAAGAATCCATGGAAGCAGCAGGCCCTAGTAGCGTGTTTCCCTATTGATATTTCTTCTGTTCTAATTTTGATACATGAGAGGGGCTTCAAATGAAAACCTTAAATGTTTGTGTGAGTGTGTGTGTGAATATATTCTGGAAAAAAAGTGTCAAGAACAAATGTATCATTTTTCAATGTAGTCACCACTGCGATGATAAAGTACTTGGAT
>OY992894.1:10259951-10282451 GCA_963921405.1 Cepaea hortensis | reverse complement strand
GTCACGTCAGACCAGGCCTCGCTCCAGGGGGTGATGGTATCAGTATCACGTCAGACCAGGCCTCGCCCGTCTGGTGATGGTATCAGTGTCACGTCAGACCAGGCCTCGCTCCAGGGGGTTATGGTATCAGTGTCACGTCATACCAGGCCTAACTCCAGGGGGTGATCGTATCAGTGTCACGTCAGACCAGGCCTCGCTCCAGGGGGTGATGGTATCAGTGTCACCTAAGACCAGGCTTCGCTCCAGGGGGTCATGGTATTAGTGTCACGTCAGACCAGGCCTCGCTCCAGGGGGTTATGGTATCAGTGTCACGTCATACCAGGCCTAACTCCAGGGGGTGATCTTATCAGTGTCACGTCAGACCAGGCCTCGTTCCAGGGGGTGATGGTATCAGTGTCACCTAAGACCAGGCTTCGCTCCAGGGGGTCATGGTATCAGTGTCACGTCAGACCAGGCTTCGCCCCTCTGGTGATTGTATCAGTATCACACGGCCGCCTTCACTTCCCGACATACTTCCTTGTACTCATGTTAGGCTCAGCGGACCTGCAAGCTTTTTGAAAATGTAACCACCACGCTTCATGACTGCCTCATTTTTACATGTACTAACTAAGGTCAGCATGGCCAAATGGGTAAGATGGCTCGCTCTTGAACTTCCAGTGTGCCTATCCCGAGGCAACGGGTTCAACTCCTACACTCGTGAGTTGGACTAAACTGTTGACTTCTTGTCCTTGACTTGGTGATGCAAATTACAAGTACCTCAGAAGTCGGAGTGGTTTCGCCTGATGGCGAGGGACACTGGTAAAAGGGAAAGCTAATAAACACACAAAGATCAGTCAAGTGCACTAGTAGTAGTGACTACGCTTGAGTTCTAAGCGGGCAAAGGTTATTTTTTTTTGGGGGGGGGGGGGGGGTACTAACTCAGTAATTGACTGGCACCTTGTCGTCTTGACAGACCATAGTTTGTAAAATTGAGTTATATCTCTCCATAACACACAGCCTGGGCTGAATTTAGAGACCATGTGTTGCCCATGCAGCATGATCCCTCTCTCGCCTGCTCAGTTTACCCCAGAGGAAAGGTAACACCAATACATCTGGAACCAGACAAGGTGCAGAAGCTACCGTATCAGCAAAACAATACTCTAACTGTCCGGTTGTCGGAGCTTCGATCCTAGACTAGTTGCCGACTAAGGCTTAGGGCGTGGTCTGCCCTGCCATGACATTTTGTCTTTAGGTTGCATTTCCTCGCACTAGGATAAGGCTTGTACTCTCCCAACTGCACTCCTACGCCCGAAGACGTTGGCACCATGTGGGGTGTCCGTTTTGGTGGTCGCCGCCCAAAATTCGGCGCTAAGAGAAAGCAGGTAGTACCGTCTACTCAGTAATTATTAATACTTTAAATCACAGTTCTTCTCCTTCTTCTTCTTCTTCTGCGTTGATCCGGCGTTTTTTTTTTTCTTTTTCCGACGTGATTGCGATGTGCCTGTTTACAGCAGAGCTGCGTTCTTGCGCCGTTAGGCCGACACACCCGACTGCTGCGGGCATTTGTTGACCGGGTTAACCTTCCTGGGATAATCACAGTTCTACTCTCTCTCTCTCTCTCTCTCTCTCTCTCTCTCTCTCTCTCTCTCTCTCTCTCTCTCTCTCTCTCTCTCAAACTCTTACAACATTATTATATTTAACTCCTGAACTAAAACGACTCTGGTGATCGTGTTCGATGGCAACACATGACCGCCCACGCTTATCAGCGTGGCGCATGATAATGATGATGACCCTAACCATTTAACGAGGTAACATATGTTCTTGACAAACTAATACACAACCAAACTAGCCTGTAACCCCTCCACACATGCAAATATGGGGCAGTCCAAGAGTAACCAATCCTTCGAATAGCAGTGACCTCTGACCCACGGTGCTTCCCATATCTACGTCAAGGCAGGATTCCACATAGAAGCGTGCACATTCTACAGGAAGCAAGAATGTCCGGGTACTGGTTTACCTTTTCTCGTTCTTTCTCTAGAACGTAGACTGTTCCTTCCTGACCCGGGGGACGCACGAAGATGGCGTCAGCGAAACGTGTACCAGTACCAAAGTGCGCAATTATATGGTCAGTGGAACCAACTGGCACTGAATTCGGTCAACTCTTCCTCTGCTTCTTCTCCTCCTGAAAGCTGTCTATATGCAGCGTTTGGATTCCGCTATACGGTCAGCGTAGTCAATATTCGCCAATCATGGCGAATTTATCTCCAAAATTAGCTTGGCGAGTTTGCGCGCGCGCGCATTTTGATACCCGAAATCTTCAAGAAGGTGAGGGCAGGATGGTGAGAAATGGTACAGCACTCAAATTAAGGCAACTTGATCAACTTACGTCCGAAATACATTCACTAGCAAGTTTGGCTTTCGATGTTATGTTTTATGGTTAGAAACCAGGTTAGGCATTTACTCCGACACGCCTAGTCTTAACCTAGACAAGAACTGAGATCAGTATCTACAATGGTTTAAATATAAGATGGAGCAAGACATAACATCTGATGGGAGATGGAGAGATTTAGAACTAGGATCGCTAATGCGAAGGTAGCCTTTTTGCAAGATGTCATTTGCAACTAGAAAAAAAGTTGAGGATCTACATAGAACCTGCACTTTTGTATGGATGTGAAGAGTAGAAAATGAGCATGCAAGTTGAAAAACATCTGATGGCTGTGGAAATGTGGTTTCTGAGGAAAATGCAAAGAATACCATGGACAGACAGAAAAGCAATGACCAAGTCCTACAAGAAACACATGAAAACCGTAAACTGATTAGAGACATTAGACGTAGACAGTCACAATTTTTGGTCACGTTATGAGAAGAAATAAATTGGAGAATTTGGTGACAACTGGCAAGATCGAGGGGAAGGGAACAAGGGAAAGGCAGAAAAGTAAATACCCGGATGACCAGGCCACGTTGTATGGTCGAGACAAGAACACTGAACTGATCCACGACTCTGGTGATCGTGTGAGATGGCGAAACATGACTGCTCACGTTTATCAGCATGGCGCTGATAAATGATATGGATCACAGCAGCGACACACAGAAGACACGTATTGACCCAATGTAAGACACAGGGCCAAGTGGCGTCAGAGATTTGCTCTTAACCGAGAAATCTAGGTATGCGATCTCACTTCTCAAGCAATCAAGGAGGAGTACGATATTAGAAACCAATGGTTACTGTACGATTTGTCGTACCTTGCTGTGAGCTAACATGATATTCCTGATCCAGAGGTGGGCGTCTCTTTCAGCACCTCAATCATCACCTCGATCATCAATAATCTCAATTTCGATCATTATCTCGATCACCATCTCGATCATGATGTGAATCGCCATCTCTAACATCAAAAATCTTGATCATCACCTCAATTGCAATCTCGATAATCAATCATCTCAATCACCATCTCGATCATAATATCAATCACCACCTTGATCATCATCTCAATCACAATCTCGATCATCTCAATCGCCGTCTAGATCACCAATCTGACTTTAACCTACACAGACTGATAAAGTACCTTTGTGGCCACCAAGACAGCTCATAAAAATGATACTATCCAGTGCCACCCATCGGGCACAAGGACGCAAAATATTCCTCCCCACGACGCTTGACATCAGAAGTGGAAGAATTTGACGATGATGACTGGCACTCATAGAAGCAGAAACAAGAAATAAACAGCACAGTGTCTAGTTGGTCATGCGCCGACGTACACGGCAGCAAGCGCAAATGGAGGTGATAGGTTCGAATCCCAGTGGGTAACTATAGCTTTCGATTATTATGTTGTCTAGTGTGTCCTCTTCTACTGTTATGAGTGCCAAACAATACTCGTGAATGTATGAGCCAGATACAGGTCAAGCCACAGATGGGTGGATCTCAGCATGGCTACTCCGCACAATCTCAGGTATCAGCGACACATTTCACTGGGGATGGAACGCTGCACACTCCCCCTAACTCCACCACCCGCTTTCTCCCTCACGCTTATCGGCGAATGTGGACCAAAGTCACACAGTCCACAAGACAGTCAGATAATACCAGGGTATTTTTTTTAGCTGCGTGTCCAACACAGGGTGCTGATATCAACCCCAGCATTGGGAGAAGTTGGGGTTATGTGATTTACTAGGGGTTATGTGATTTACTAGGGGTTATGTGGTTTACTAGTTGACATTCAGTAGTTTGCCACTGCCGGTCTCCCTGACCTAGGAGTTTAGTACATCTTTCTCAGTAATCCCGTATACTCTCGTGAGTAACGTGATGTGCGCGAGAAACGGTAGCAGTTCTCGCCGCGTCGGTAACTTACGGGGTATTGAGCCGGTCGCTCAGAAAGCAATGGCAAACTACTGAGCCTAATCTTGCCTAGTACATCAACAGCAGCTTGAAAAATGCTGGTGTTGACAGCAACGTCCTGTAAGGGAAATGCAAAAAAAAAAAGTTTGCCATTGCTGTCTGAATGACCGACGCTTATGCCACCGTTAACAAGCAAAACAAGGCGTCCAACTCTAAATTGCCAGCAGCGCGATTTCGAACGAGGTATGCGGAATTGAGAATCTCGTACGCTACCCTTCGCCACAGAAGCGGACAGATCATACACAGGAATCTATCGATACTCGTTCGATTCCCCTCATTTCCTGCTCTTACCTTCCATGCTTCACTTTCCTCTTAACTCTCCACTCCTTCCCTGTTATCCTTTACTCTTCCCTCCCTTAAACTGTTTTTACCCAAGCTTTCCACCCGACTATTTTTTTTTTTTCCTGACCTTTCCTCTCCAGCTGTCCTTGACTGTTCCCATCGTCCTCTCCTCTTTATGCTTTTTTTTTTCTACGGTCTTTTTCTGACTTCTCCCCTCCCAAGTAGGTCCTTAAATGTAGCTTGCCATTCCCGCTGTCCTTCCCTTCTGTTTTTTTTTTCGTTGGCGAGCTGCCCTTTCAAACGCCACCCCCATTCCCTGGAAGAGAAGCCCCTGACCCTTCCTGTCGGCTAGAGTTGGTCTGTAACATTCTGTGGTGGCAAGTCGGACTGTTTGGCAACACGCTCGCCACTGGGTTACCGGTACACGCCTGATGTAGGTCACATGGAAAGGTCTGGCCTAGACTGCAGTGTCTGGTATGTCCTGGCGTCTACAAGTACTTGTGGTTGGGTTGAGGCACTACAGCTGCAGTGATAAGATTAATTCGGCAACCACGAAAATAAATCGCCGTGGGTGGCACGACTTCGAAGGAAAACATGTGTCAGAATTTGTCTGGAGAGAAAGGGAGAAGCGGGTACAGACAGAGAGAAAGGCATCAACAACTGCGGAGATAGACTGTGGGAAGATAAATTGTGGTAGATGCAGAGTGTGAAGCTGGAGAAGTGGCAGAGACACTAGAAATAGAAGGTTGTGGGGACACCTAGACATAGTGAAACAGTGACATGAACAGACAATAGAAATATAGAAGTGGACACGAGACATACTGAGACAGACAGGCACGAGAAATACTGAGACACGTGAAGACAGGAGAAATATTGAGACACACGAAAACAGGAGAGATATTGAGACAGACAGGCATAAGAAATACTGAGACAGACATGCATGAGAAATACTGAGACAGACAGGCATAAGAAATACTGAGACAGGCAGGCATGTGAAATACTGAGACAGACAGGCATGTGAAATACTGAGACAGGCAGATATGAGAAATACTGAGGTAGGCAAGCTTAAGAAATACTGACGCATGCAGACGAGAAATACTGAGACACATGCATACATGAGAAATACTGAGACAGACAGGTATAAGAAATACTGAGACACATGCATACATGAGAAATACTGAGACAGACAGGCATAATAAATATTGGGACAACCACGAGAAATACTGAGACAAATACGAGAAATACTGAGACACAATCAGACACGAGAAATACCAAGACAGAGACAGACACCATAAATACAGAGACACCTGAAATACCGAAGATGGTGAAGACAGAAATACAGGGCATATGCCCCTCCATGATTTCTCCTCAAACTGTCATGACCTTTCAAGTGACCAATATATGAGATTTCAATTTTCTTCTTTTCAGTAGCTAACCTTCAATATTCAGATCCTGTCGATGGATGTATTTGTTCTTTTCAGTTTCCAAGATATTCTTAGAAACCGTTTATAACAGAGAGACAGTGAGAAATAATACGCTTGCAGCGACAGAGACAGACACTATGTTCTCTATCGCCTTCCATTCTCGGCCTCTTATATCCCTGTCATTCTCTACCTCTTACCTTCCTTACTCGTCAGCTGTCGAAATATTCTACAACATGCAGAGAAGTTAGTAGCTTTACCATCATCGCGGGTAGTACTTCACTTCTTCTCTTCAGTTATTATCTACCTCAAAGAGCGTACACTGACTCCCAACCAACTCACGCCAAATCCCCCTGCCCTGTACTATCTCCTGCAGCTGCTGTTGTATCCTCTCCATGTTCATGTCTGTAATTCTCTTCTCTGTGTTTCTAGAACTCCCTCTTTTTCTTTTGTTCCGTGGGTTCCAAAAGAAAGCCTCCCCAGTGACACTATCACCGGGTATTCCCAATGTCTGTCCTATCCGGCATCTGAGCAAAGGTACTCGTTTATTTATCAACAAGTATCCGTGGTTCAATTCCCAGCAGTGACATTATTTAATTCGGAACTAGTACAGGCTGTCGACCCATTCCCATAACGGAAGTGCCAGGTCATTTTTAGAATTTTCTGGACACTGGGATGAAACAGTGGCGAGAAAGAAAACTGGTTCCCTCATCAAATTACCCAGTATATGCGCATACGCTACGACATGATCTGTCATGGGGTGTACATTCGCCCACACACAAATGGAAACCTAGGTACTGATCGTTCAGTTGCTGTTTCTTGTCGAAGGGAACAAACAAGTTGAAAGCCTATGTTCTAGGGGGGAACGTGAACCTTCAGCTGGTTGCGTTTCTGGAACTCGGCATTTCAGCGGCGTCCCACCGCTGTGATCTTTGCTGGCTTCGGTAATCCCCCTTCGTCTTACGTTTGTTTGTAATAGATACTGCAGCGCCACCTCACTAAGGTCACCTTATTGAACCAACCGGGTAAAGAGTGGGGAGAAGGGGAGGAGGAGGAGGTCAAGGGGGAGACGTATGAGGCATAGCGAGCTGGTAAAGCGGGCAGGGCGTTGTGGATAGGCCTCGGGCCAAGCTGCGATGTGTATGCAAGGCAAGGTCATTATGCACGTCCAACCGACTGTAACAGGAGCGGACTGGGGTCGGTGTGTAACAGCTGTCCTGAGAACCCGCGCATACAAGTCAGGACACTGTTGAGTTTCCGTGCGTGTTGTTTCATAGCCTGGGTGCAGGGGCGTAGACTGAGAGAGGGTGCGGGAAGGACGGCACTAAGGCGATCTACCCTGCCAGGATTGGAGTGTGGCAACAGAAGGGCCATCAGAATTAACTACCAAGCGTGAATCAATGAATCAATCAAGCACCGTCTCCACAATAAAGGTCTACTACAATGGATCCCCAACATTTCACGCCTCTGGTACGAGTACATTCTCACAGATTCGTCCTTTTCTTAATGTTATCTCACCACTTGTACCGCTGTTTTCCTTTTGCTCGGCCTGCAACTATCCCTCCAGTAAAAGTTAAAGTTAGCTCCTCTGCAGGCACTTCCATAGAGGTGTGACGTGTGGGGCCTTCACATATTCTAGGTCAGGACATATGAGGTCAGGTGGCCAGTTCCCTTCCTCGTCGTCATTCGTTCTCAGAAACATTCTTAAAACATGGTACCAATTCTAACACAGGGGACCCAGTGCACTGGGTTAACGTACCCAGGTCAGTATTCCCCCACCCCCTTGTTTTTAAAAGTCCTGTACTCCAGTTGTACAGTCTCCTCAGTTGCATCTTGCCCTCGCCTTGATGCTGTCAGCCCATTTACATCCCTGGCGTCCTCTAGCGCTTTTGCTCTCAACATTTCTTTCTGTTACAGTTTTCAGCAGACTGATTTGTTGTTTTATATCACCACAGCACCTTGTCTTTTCATTTTAATTTCCTTCAGTACTACAACACCCTTTTATATTGAGTTTCCTTTTATTATTTATCTTCTCTTTCTCACCACCCCTTACCCCTTTTTGTCATCTAGGAAAGGTCTCCTTCTTTCATTTTCACCATTTTTCTCCCCTCTCACCCCTTCTCTCACTCTAACCGTCTACATTTTCTTACTCTATTCAATATCTCCCACCTCCTCTTCTCGCACTCTCTCCTTTCTAACCCTCCCACTTCTCTTATTCTCCCCATCTTTCTACCCTGCCTTCTCTCACTCTCTCCCTCTACATTTTCTCACTATATCCAATATCTTTCCCTGCCCGTTCTCACCAATCTTCTCTCACTCTCTCCTTTCTACCCCTCTCACATTTTATCATTCATTTTTCCCTCCATTTTCTCACTATAACCAATTACCCCCCCCCCCCTCTTCTCTCACTCCATCTACATTTTCTCACTATAACCAATACCCCCCCCCCCTCCCTTCTCTCACTCCCTCTATATTTTCTCACTTTATTCAATATCTCTCCCTCCCTTCTTTCACTTCCCCAATCCACCTCTCTCCCTCTCTTCTCTCTCTCTAATCTCAAGTTCTCTCTCTCTTATTATCTCTCCCTCTCTTCTCTCTCTCTCTCTAATCTCAAGGCCCCCCCCCCTCTCTCTCTCTTATTATCTCTCCTTCTCTCGCCCCACCCCCCACGATACGTCCAGCGGACTACATGCAATAAAGTACAACTCACACTAACCCAACTCGGAAAAACCCGCAAGTGTACACTACAGACAATTAGAATTCCTAACCAGAACGAGGCCGACCGTTAAACATACTCCCCTCGTCCGAGCCACCCAGCCCTGGAGGTCGTGTATAAACTGTCCGTCCGGCCACACTGAACCCAGTAAGGCCGCGTCAGAGTCCATCAATTACCATATTAATTTTCTCAGCGGTGGCAAATTAATTCGCGGGTAATTCATCACGTGCGGCGAAAGATAAAACACACTGGTCCGACAGACTACCTAGTTGCAGGGCCTGACATGTCATGTTGGTGTTAACTCCTACTCTACGGCGAGCCACTTGAGGGGTTGCCAGACGTCCGGTTTATTTATGAAATATTTAGCTGTCCTGAAACATGATTATACTGACAGTGAGTGAGTGAGAGAGAGAGAGAGAGAGAGAGAGAGAGAGAGAGAGAGAGAGAGAGAGAGAGTGTGTGGAAGGGAGAGAGAGAACGAGAGAGTGGGAGGGAGAGAGAACGTGAAGAGAGAACGAGAGAGTGGGAGAGAGAACGAGAGAGTGGGAGAGAGAGAACGAGAGAGTGGAAGGGAGAGAGTGAGAGCGAGGGAGGGAAGGGAGTGAGGCCCTTTTGTCTTGGATTTCTCTCGATTGGAAGATTTAATTAAATCCACATTTTACTCGATTTCGTGTTGAATTTGGAAATACCAAATATCCACGCGCACAAACGCAGTTATTTTAGTTTTAACTATCAGTCAGTGTGGTTAGTCGGTTTCTGCTGGTGCTGCTATACTGAAGTTACTACTACTGACACTACAACTACTACCACTACTACTACTATTATTACTAGCACCACTACTTCCACCATCACAACCACTACCACTACTAATACTGCGACTAAAACTACTACTACTGTTATCACCAGTACTACTGTCACTACCACTACTACTACCATTATCACCACCACCACTACTACTACTACTACTACTAGTACTACTACTGTTGCTGCTGATGATGCTACTGTTACTACTACTACTACTACTACTACTACTACTACTACTACTACTACTACTACTACTACTACTACTGTCTCTACTGTGGTCTACCGATTTTGCAAAGCAATCTGACACACATCAAATACACCTTGACCCCCCCCCCCTCTCATTCTCTCTGGACTGCTACTCAAACACACACCGTACACGAGACCAACCATACAGCCTCGACCAAACTATTTGGGATGGGGGGGGGGGAAGAGGGGGAGAGATGACGCCCTCACACGCAACAACTAGGTGTGTCAGACACACAGAACGGTGAACGCACTACCAGCCATACACCAGACACCGTCAGTACATCACACGCTGGCACAGAACTCGCCATTGTCTCTTAAATGACAGTCTGGTCCATAAAGCAGAGGCGAGCATCACCTCCCGGCCCCTGGCGTGAATCAATACTGGACTGTCGCCACATTAGACTGGTAATATTACTTCACTATCAGCAAATGTCGGGGGGAGGGGCAGGAAGTAGAAGGGGAGGGGTTCCCATAATGTTTCTGATCATTATTTTTTTTTTGGTGTCCGCTGGCTTTGAACACAAGCGTAGTCCACCCACATATTCCTACTTCTTGTGCACTGGACTGATTTTTATGTGTGGGTTAATTTTCCCTATTACCAGTGTCCATTGCCGGCTTCCTGGCTAGAGGTTAGCGACTTTTCTCCGTAATCTCGTAAGTAACGTGACGACGGTGAGAATCAGCAGTGGTTCGAATCGCGTCGGTAACTTACGGGGTATGTGAGCCGGCCGCTCAGAAAGCAACGGCAAACTACTGAGCGTAATCTTGCCAAGAAATCAACAATCAGCTGAAAGATGCTGATGTTGACAGCAATGTCCTGTAAAGGATATGCAAACAATTAGAATCAGTGTCCATTGCTATCAGGCGAACTTACTCCGACTTCAGAAGTACTTGTTATTTAAATCCCCAAGTCAAGGACGAGAAGTCTACATTTTAGTCCAACTGACCAGTGTAGGGGTTGTCACTGCTTGTCATCAATGGAGATATGGTCAGCGAGACGAATGTTGCGATTGTCTAGGACTGCCAGGGTAACCAACGATTGCCCAGAGTGGCTAATGAGACTAGAATATTATATACAACAATAAGAAAGAGACAGAAAGCCTTCTTTGGTCATGTGATGAGAAGAGAGGCATTGGACACTGACAGGCAGATACTGCAGACAGACGTGACACTAGATTAACGAGACAGTAGCATGAAGGATTATCATCAGCAGAGATGTTCAGAGTACCAATGACCGAGATTTGTGGAAAGACATGAACGCCCACGCCAGCTGGCAGACCACATGATGATGCTGATAATAATGATGATAATCTATGATCATATTATAATTAAATGTGTCTGTCTATTTGTCGGATATATTCTCGCTAAACGTATGTAGAATAGACACAATTTTTTTTTTTTTTTAAAGTCGTTTAAAAGTAGGCAGGGTCGATCATTACACCGGGTTTTAACCCATATGGCATGGCTCAGACTCTTTCCGCAGCAAAGGCTGCCCAAAGCGTCGCCACGGAGATTCCCCAGACACAATTATGTTGGCCTACACTAGCCCCTCGTATCAGACCAGCGCAGTGCAGACAATCACAACGCTCATACCTGATCAGCTTTATATATCAGTTACACGTCCTCTGCCTGACGTTGCAATCAGCCCCAACCTTAGGGTAATTAACAAGGCAATTTTAAGTTCAGTAGTTTGCCATGGTTTCCTGAACGAGAATTCGACGTTGAAATCCAACCGACAGGCGTAGGGAATGAACCCATTATTCGCGCTTAGCGCACCGGAAGTCTTAGCGCACGCACACTAAGCCTCACTGCCACGCTGACCTCCAGGACATCTCTACAAGAGTTAGCGTTTTCAGGGGTGGAGTTGTAGATACACATCATTTTCTGACAAGAACAATGAAGCTGAAACTCAAGGAACACATACTGTCTTATAAGCATGGGAAGCTAGGCACTGTGGGATACCCCAGAAACCAAGATACCAAGGAACAATGTATGGTCACAACTGCCAGTAAGTATCCAGTCCTGCGACAGTTGGTAAGATGACGTGAGGATAGATGACTGCAGGCTGTCTAACCTGTCCTCAAGTCTCTACTTCCTGCTTCCACTTCTATGAGTGTCAAACAATACGTGCGTGTTTGTTTATCTATTAACTGTCCTAGTGTCTAGCCGTCTCTCATGCATTCTCTCTCTCTCTCTCTCTCTCTCTCTCTCTCTCTCTCTCTCTCTCCCTATAACTCTATCGTTCTCTGTCCCAGCCATTCCCAAGTTATCTCTCTGTTTCCTCCACTCACGTTCCGTCTCCCTATAACTCTGTCGTTCTGTTCTCTGTCCCTGCCATTCCCTAGTCATCTCTCTGTTTCCTCCACTAACGTTCCGTCTCCCATCGTTTCTCAATCTCCCTCTCGCTCCATCTGTCCCTATCCTACCCTCCCCCTCTCTCTGCATTTCTCTCTGTCCCTCTCTCTTCGTCTCTCTATCACCCTCTATACCTGTCCTTTCGTCTTCTCTCTCCACACTTCGCTCTCCGTCTCCCACCCTACCCTCTCTTCCCCGTGTCTCTCCCTCCCATCTCTCCCATAAACAATCCCTCTCACTCACCACACCACCCACTCCTGGCCGGATGAAATCAATGAACTGTAAGCTGGACGCCGCCACGGTTGCACAACGTCGGTCATGCTGTCACCCAGGTCCACTCTCCAGCCTGTAATCCCCAAGCCGTGAATCCGGCCTCCTGCGCCTCTCAAGGAAGCAGCTGGATCGATCAGCTTTCACACGTCAGTCAACTGCAGGCTGACCCTCACAGCCGACTATTATCGATCTATCTCCCGGTCCATACAGTCACCCGACACGGGTATGTTTACGCCACCAGTGGTCATTGCCTAATGGTTGCTTCACCAATTCACTGGCTGCAATTGATGCCTTTAAACTGCTAGGAAGATCACAATCATCACCATTAAATCAACATCATCATCATTATATCAACATCACCATCATCATTATATCAACATCACCATCATCATTATATCAACATCGTCATCATCATTATATCAACATCATCATCATAATTATATCAACAACCTCATCATCATTACATCAACACCATCGTCAACATCATTACATCAACAACATCATCATCATTATATTAACACCATCATCATATGCCTCCAAAATGGCGTAGATGATCATGTCTCTCCGCAGAACTCGGTCCCTAATGTTCTGAATCAGTTTGACAAACCAGCATCATCTCTCTGTGTCTGCCCCTGCTACCCCTGATCTTGCTGGACGTCACGGCGTTCTCTGGTGCCTCTTTTCTCACTAGATGACAAAAGAACACTGTTCTTCTATTGCTTATAGCTGCCCCAATGTTCTATTTTCATCGGCTTCTTTCAGGCAATCGTTATTAAGCAATTCAGGGACGCAAGGGCACCTATACTCACGTAATCACCTCCATCATGTGCCATTTATCCAGACCAAGATGGTACAATCAAACATCCTCCTTCCAGTTAAAGATGGTACAATCGAACACCCTCTTTCCAGTCAAAGATGGTACAATCTAACATGCATTTCCAGCACAAGATGGTACAATCTAGCATGAGTTTCCAGTACAAGATGGTACAATCTAACATCCTCCTTCCAGTCAAAGATGGTACAACCAAACATCCTCCTTTAAGTTAAAGATGGTACAATCTTCTTCTTCTGCTGCGTTCATCCGGAGAGATTTTTTCGGACGTGATTGCGTTGTGCCTGTTTACAGCAGAGCTGCGTTCTTGCGCCATTAGGCCGACACATCCGACTTCTGCGTGCATTTGTTGACCGGGTTAACCTTCCCTGGGTGGTACAATCTAACATGAATTTCCAGCCGAAGATGGTACAATCTAACATCCTCCTTCCACCCCAAGATGGTACAATCTAACATCCTCCTTCCACCCCAAGATGGTACAATCTAACATCCTCCTTCCACCCCAAGATGGTACAATCTAACATCCTCCTTCCACCCCAAGATGGTACAATCTTAACATCCTCCTTCCACCCCAAGATGGTACAATCTAACATCCATCTTTTACACAGGCGATTGTGTCCTACCATTTTAGTCCTACTAGCACCCAAGAGGTTTATTGCGCTCCCGTGAAAACTTCCTATGCACTGACGGTGGAAGTAGTTGTTCGACTCACACACCATTCAGTTGAACTTCACCGTTAACGTCTCGTTCAGAAAGCAATGGCAAACTGCTGAAGGTAAATTCGCACAGAACATCAACTGGGGTTGATGGCAACGTCCTGAAAACGACATATAATTTGCAACACACACAAATTATACGTAGGCACCAATCGATGAATGCTTGCAGTCTATTGCAAGTCTTAGTTGCTCTCAATGTTTCCGATCCACACCTCATCACCGATTTGACACTGGAGTTAAATAATTACACATGGAGGCCGCATTGTAATTTCTTTAGACTTTCACACATTTCATAGTTCTTTGAAAGATCCTATGTAGCTGTACGGAGGAAATATGTTCAAGCGAATCAATCAATCACTCAATCAGGAAACGTTTCCACAACGAAGGTAATGGATCTCCAACCTGTCTGTCTCTCGCCTTGATTGTACATTCTATCAGATTGTTGTTCGTCCATCTCTTGATGTTATCTTCCTACTTGTATCGTTGTCTACCTCTTGCTCGCTTGCCTTCAACCTTACACTCCAATACGGCTATTAATAGAGTGTTAAGCCTTTTAACATGACCGAAATATTTCACTTATCTCTTATTTTATTTCATTCATCAACTCTCCTTTCATTGCCAGTTTTTCTAGAACCTCTGTATCTTCAAGCGAATGGGGGCATTAATGTTAGATTTTCCATAAAGTCAACTTATCTTTTTTATATAACCAGTAAACCGAGGTTACACCGATCTCTGAAAATGCACTTTTTTTTTTTCTGGTGTCCCAAACAGTGCCTCGAATGGCCCGGCCCCTACTGCCCACAACTGACCGCAAGGGGAGGAGTGCGTGTCAGATGGACGTGGTCCACTCAGGACCTCGCGTGCTGGCAGACAGGGTCAATTCAAGAAACGCATGTCTGAGACGGGCGTCGACTGGGCAGAAGTGAGCTGGGACCGTCCAAGCGATACTGTGAGCTGGCTAGTAGTGTCCCACGGTTGGCCTGCCATTGGTGACTGGTGAACAGCGTTTCCTTCTGCCTTCCAACGTATACACATGGAGATCTGGTTATATGTTACATATTCTGTGCAGTCCCATTCACAAACACTTAGTATATATATATATATATATATATATATATATATATATATATATATATATATATATATATATATATATATATATATAAAACCTGGGCTACATAGTGTGTATTGTTCATAGATTTTATTGTGTGTTTATCATTTTGAGCCTTGGCGATATTAATGTTAACCTCTCCACCTGTTGTATCGACAAGTGATGTGTTATATATCTAGTGTTTTATATGGGATATGTTACATACATGTGCTGGTTGTGCTTTAATATTTACAGACTTCCATTGACTGACTTCTATTTGTGGTATTCTGCTTGACAGGAGTAAATCCTGATACATGAATGTGTGTCCTCGTGATGTATTTGTGTCTATGGCTGTCTATTCTTCATCTTCTTTCGTTCGCTTGAAATATGTCTATAACTGTAATATTGTCTCTTGTATTGCTTGCTTTCTTGTGTTCGTTGGCTTGAGCTCCAACGCGAAGTCCTGTATGTCGGATGAAGGCATCCTGTTGTCCAACATCAGTGTGATGTCATACAGGACCTGAGGTTTGCGTGAGTATCCGTTGTCCCATGTCTGGCTTATTGGTGTGCAGACTGGTGGTTCCTCGCCGTACAGGCAGACACTCTCCGACTTTGGAGGAATCAGCGATCCTACTGACCTTAGCCAGGACCCCGAAGGGACCTGTTGCCCAGGACGCTCGACGAGGACGCGTCAATAGGTCTTGGCCAGTATATAACCCGGCCCTGGTGCCTTGGAAACACCTCTGCGTCCCGTCTCTTGTATGAATTTAACTGTCTTTTTTTAGTTCACACAGCGGTACATAGAGTTTATCTTCCACTGTTGTCTCTCTAGACCAGAAGGTTTGCCTAGATATGTTATATTTTGGGCAGTCTTGGAGTATGTGCTCTGCTGTCTGCGACGCCAAACCACATATGCACATGGCTGAGTCACCAATCTTGAATTTTGTATACATGTGGTTGCGTAATCTATTGTGTCCTGTTCTGAGGCGCAGAATAATGACTTGTTCTGGTCTGTCCATAACGTGGTAGTCATCTTGAGCAGGTTTTGGTGACTTTCTGACTAATTTGATCATTCTTTTCTTTTGGTGGTATGTAACGGGCACATCAGGCTGTTCTTCTTTTGCTCTTTCCTTAGCCAATCGATCAGCACTGTCGTTTCCAGGTATTCCACAGTGGGATGGTATCCACTGTATGGTGACCTTATGCAGGCTGCTAAGTTAAGAAAGTAGTGTCCTTAGTACTGGCAATTTCCCAGACAGGAGCACCCCGAGTACTGATTTTGCATCTGTCAATAGCACCATTGGTTGTTTACCATGGCTGGTATTTAGTAATTTTTCCGTTGCTATCTGTTGTGCGTGTTTTCATTTATCATAGGTTCCTGGTATTGATTCATGTATTATGTTAATGGTATCCTTTGTGATTCTTATTTCTTTTACTCAATTACATAATGTGTCTTCTTCTTCTTCTTCTTCTTCTTCTTCTTCTTCTTCTTCTTCTTCTTCTTCTTCTTCTTCTTCTTCTTCTTCTTCCTCCTCCTCTCGCGATTGAATCCTCGGAATGTATACAGTCAGACTAATTCTCACTTCAGCGTCGGTCCTTTAGAAAATAATGGCAAACTACAGAACTTGCCTAACTAGTCACAAACAGCCAAACCATGATGGGGTTGATTGCAAAATCCTGCAAAGGACATGAGCTATTTTACATTTATCCGATCCTCCTATATTGTTATCCTCCATATATTTGTCCCACCCTCCTATATTGTTATCCTCCGTATATTTGTCACACCCTCCTATATTGTTATCCTCCATATATTTGTCCCACCCTCCTATATTGTTATCCTCCATATATTTGTCAGACCCTCCTATATTGTTATCCTCCGTATATTTGTCCGATCCTCCTATATTGTTATCCTCCATATATTTGTCCCACCTTTCTATATTGTTATCCTCCATATATTTGTCAGACCCTCCTATATTGTTATCCTCCATATATTTGTCCCACCCTCCTATATTGTTATCCTCCATATATTTGTCCGATCCCATCAAGTTGAAGAAACTGAGGTATTTAATACTTCCCCTTCTTCTGCGTTCCTCCGCAGAGGGAATTGAGCCACGCCCAGTTATGCACTTCAAAGGTCAGTGTCTCCGACGTATTTTTGTCAGGTTCACTTCCGCCATACAGATTCCATCCAAGATATGGGAGCTCTATCTACCCATGGCAAGATATGGGAGCTCTATCTACCCATGGCAAGATATGGGAGCTCTATCTACCCATGGCAAGATATGGGAGCTCTATCTACCCATGGCAAGATATGGGAGCTCTATCTACCCATGGCAAGATATGGGAGCTCTATCTACCCATGGCAAGATATGGGAGCTCTATCTACCCATGGCAAGATATGGGAGCTCTATCTACCCATGGCAAGATATGGGAGCTCTATCTACCCATGGCAAGATATGGGAGCTCTATCTACCCATGGCAAGATATGGGAGCTCTATCTACCCATGGCAAGATATGGGAGCTCTATCTACCCATGGCAAGATATGGGAGCTCTATCTACCCATGGCAAGATATGGGAGCTCTATCTACCCATGGCAAGATATGGGAGCTCTATCTACCCATGGCAAGATATGGGAGCTCTATCTACCCATGGCAAGATATGGGAGCTCTATCTACCCATGGCAAGATATGGGAGCTCTATCTACCCATGGCAAGATATGGGAGCTCTATCTACCCATGGCAAGATATGGGAGCTCTATCTACCCATGGCAAGATATGGGAGCTCTATCTACCCATGGCAAGATATGGGAGCTCTATCTACCCATGGCAAGATATGGGAGCTCTATCTACCCATGGCAAGATATGGGAGCTCTATCTACCCATGGCAAGATATGGGAGCTCTATCTACCCATGGCAAGATATGGGAGCTCTATCTACCCATGGCAAGATATGGGAGCTCTATCTACCCATGGCAAGATATGGGAGCTCTATCTACCCATGGCAAGATATGGGAGCTCTATCTACCCATGGCAAGATATGGGAGCTCTATCTACCCATGGCAAGATATGGGAGCTCTATCTACCCATGGCAAGATATGGGAGCTCTATCTACCCATGGCAAGATATGGGAGCTCTATCTACCCATGGCAAGATATGGGAGCTCTATCTACCCATGGCAAGATATGGGAGCTCTATCTACCCATGGCAAGATATGGGAGCTCTATCTACCCATGGCAAGATATGGGAGCTCTATCTACCCATGGCAAGATATGGGAGCTCTATCTACCCATGGCAAGATATGGGAGCTCTATCTACCCATGGCAAGATATGGGAGCTCTATCTACCCATGGCAAGATATGGGAGCTCTATCTACCCATGGCAAGATATGGGAGCTCTATCTACCCATGGCAAGATATGGGAGCTCTATCTACCCATGGCAAGATATGGGAGCTCTATCTACCCATGGCAAGATATGGGAGCTCTATCTACCCATGGCAAGATATGGGAGCTCTATCTACCCATGGCAAGATATGGGAGCTCTATCTACCCATGGCAAGATATGGGAGCTCTATCTACCCATGGCAAGATATGGGAGCTCTATCTACCCATGGCAAGATATGGGAGCTCTATCTACCCATGGCAAGATATGGGAGCTCTATCTACCCATGGCAAGATATGGGAGCTCTATCTACCCATGGCAAGATATGGGAGCTCTATCTACCCATGGCAAGATATGGGAGCTCTATCTACCCATGGCAAGATATGGGAGCTCTATCTACCCATGGCAAGATATGGGAGCTCTATCTACCCATGGCAAGATATGGGAGCTCTATCTACCCATGGCAAGATATGGGAGCTCTATCTACCCATGGCAAGATATGGGAGCTCTATCTACCCATGGCAAGATATGGGAGCTCTATCTACCCATGGCAAGATATGGGAGCTCTATCTACCCATGGCAAGATATGGGAGCTCTATCTACCCATGGCAAGATATGGGAGCTCTATCTACCCATGGCAAGATATGGGAGCTCTATCTACCCATGGCAAGATATGGGAGCTCTATCTACCCATGGCAAGATATGGGAGCTCTATCTACCCATGGCAAGATATGGGAGCTCTATCTACCCATGGCAAGATATGGGAGCTCTATCTACCCATGGCAAGATATGGGAGCTCTATCTACCCATGGCAAGATATGGGAGCTCTATCTACCCATGGCAAGATATGGGAGCTCTATCTACCCATGGCAAGATATGGGAGCTCTATCTACCCATGGCAAGATATGGGAGCTCTATCTACCCATGGCAAGATATGGGAGCTCTATCTACCCATGGCAAGATATGGGAGCTCTATCTACCCATGGCAAGATATGGGAGCTCTATCTACCCATGGCAAGATGTGGGAGCTCTATCTACCCATGGCAAGATATGGGAGCTCTATCTACCCATGGCAAGATATGGGAGCTCTATCTACCCATGGCAAGATATGGGAGCTCTATCTACCCATGGCAAGATATGGGAGCTCTATCTACCCATGGCAAGATATGGGAGCTCTATCTACCCATGGCAAGATATGGGAGCTCTATCTACCCATGGCAAGATATGGGAGCTCTATCTACCCATGGCAAGATATGGGAGCTCTATCTACCCATGGCAAGATATGGGAGCTCTATCTACCCATGGCAAGATATGGGAGCTCTATCTACCCATGGCAAGATATGGGAGCTCTATCTACCCATGGCAAGATATGGGAGCTCTATCTACCCATGGCAAGATATGGGAGCTCTATCTACCCATGGCAAGATATGGGAGCTCTATCTACCCATGGCAAGATATGGGAGCTCTATCTACCCATGGCAAGATATGGGGGTTCTATCTACCCATGGCAAGATATGGGAGCTCTATCTACCCATGGCAAGATATGGGAGCTCTATCTACCCATGGCAAGATATGGGAGCTCTATCTACCCATGGCAAGATATGGGAGCTCTATCTACCCATGGCAAGATATGGGAGCTCTATCTACCCATGGCAAGATATGGGAGCTCTATCTACCCATGGCAAGATATGGGAGCTCTATCTACCCATGGCAAGATATGGGAGCTCTATCTACCCATGGCAAGATATGGGAGCTCTATCTACCCATGGCAAGATATGGGAGCTCTATCTACCCATGGCAAGATATGGGAGCTCTATCTACCCATGGCAAGATATGGGAGCTCTATCTACCCATGGCAAGATATGGGAGCTCTATCTACCCATGGCAAGATATGGGAGCTCTATCTACCCATGGCAAGATATGGGAGCTCTATCTACCCATGGCAAGATATGGGAGCTCTATCTACCCATGGCAAGGATATGGGAGCTCTATCTACCCATGGCAAGATATGGGAGCTCTATCTACCCATGGCAAGATATGGGAGCTCTATCTACCCATGGCAAGATATGGGAGCTCTATCTACCCATGGCAAGATATGGGAGCTCTATCTACCCATGGCAAGATATGGGAGCTCTATCTACCCATGGCAAGATATGGGAGCTCTATCTACCCATGGCAAGATATGGGAGCTCTATCTACCCATGGCAAGATATGGGAGCTCTATCTACCCATGGCAAGATATGGGAGCTCTATCTACCCATGGCAAGATATGGGAGCTCTATCTACCCATGGCAAGATATGGGAGCTCTATCTACCCATGGCAAGATATGGGAGCTCTATCTACCCATGGCAAGATATGGGAGCTCTATCTACCCATGGCAAGATATGGGAGCTCTATCTACCCATGGCAAGATATGGGAGCTCTATCTACCCATGGCAAGATATGGGAGCTCTATCTACCCATGGCAAGATATGGGAGCTCTATCTACCCATGGCAAGATATGGGAGCTCTATCTACCCATGGCAAGATATGGGGAGCTCTATCTACCCATGGCAAGATATGGGGGCTCTATCTACCCATGGCAAGATATGGGGGCTCTATCTACCCATGGCAAGATATGGGGGCTCTATCTACCCCATGGCAAGATATGGGGGCTCTATCTACCCATGGCAAGATATGGGGGCTCTATCTACCCATGGCAAGATATGGGGGCTCTATCTACCCATGGCAAGATATGGGGGCTCTATCTACCCATGGCAAGATATGGGGGCTCTATCTACCCATGGCAAGATATGGGGGCTCTATCTACCCATGGCAAGATATGGGGGCTCTATCTACCCATGGCAAGATATGGGGAGCTCTATCTACCCATGGCAAGATATGGGAGCTCTATCTACCCATGGCAAGATATGGGGGCTCTATCTACCCATGGCAAGATATGGGAGCTCTATCTACCCATGGCAAGATATGGGAGCTCTATCTACCCATGGCAAGATATGGAGCTCTATCTACCCATGGCAAGATATGGGAGCTCTATCTACCCATGGCAAGATGTGGGAGCTCTATCTACCCATGGCAAGATATGGGAGCTCTATCTACCCATGGCAAGATATGGGCGCTCTATCTACCCATGGCAAGATATGGGGGCTCTATCTACCATGCAAGATATGGGGGCTCTATCTACCCATGGCAAGATATGGGAGCTCTATCTACCCATGGCAAGATATGGGAGCTCTATCTACCCATGGCAAGATATGGGAGCTCTATCTACCCATGGCAAGATATGGGGGCTCTATCTACCCATGGCAAGATATGGGGGCTCTATCTACCCTCTACCCATGGCAAGATATGGGGGCTCTATCTACCCATGGCAAGATATGGGGGCTCTATCTACCCATGGCAAGATATGGGGGCTCTATCTACCCATGGCTCGGCTTTCTTTCCTAACAAGCTTGACAGGGAAGCAGGCTAACGGCCTGCTCTTTGTGATTTCTAACTGCCGTGGGGGGGGGGGGGGGGGGTTTACCGTGTGCAATTTGCACACAGAACCCTTTGCTTTTCGCACTTATCCGAAAGGGCTAAGTGTCTGTGTTCACTACCCAAGAGATCTATATATATATATATACTAGCTGACCCTGCCCGGCTTCGCCCAGACCCTGGTGGGGAGCATCTCATTTAATTCATATAAGTAGTCATATAAGTTCTCGTTCCCGTTACCGACTATCTGTCTGTCTGACTGTCTGTCTGTCTGTCTGTCTGACCCAGCCCGTCTTCGCCCAGACCCTGATGGGGAGCATGTCATTTAATTCATATAAGTAGTCATATAAGTTCCCGTTCCCGACTGTCTGTCTGTCTGTCTATCTATCTATCTGTCTGTCTGTCTGACCCAGTCCAGCCCATGGTGGAGAGCATCTCATTTAAATCATATAAGTAGTCATATAAGATCCCGTTCCCCGACTATCTGTCTGACTGTCTGTCTGTCTTGGTTAAATGGAGGAGGGAGGAGGAAGAGGGAGG
>OY992894.1:10249086-10259751 GCA_963921405.1 Cepaea hortensis | reverse complement strand
GAGAGAAAGTGTCTATGTAGAAGGACCCATTTCCTGGACGTAAGTATTTTGGGGAGGGGGAGGAGGGAGGAGGGAGGAGGAGGAAGAAGAAAAAAAACTACGACAGTTGGCATCTCTGGAATGAAAGGAAGGCGTGTAGAAAATTTCATCTCAATCGGATGGCCCGTTCGCGAGCGTATAAAGGACATACATACATACATACAGAGATACAGACAGACAGAGATACGGACATCCTAATTTATATATAAGACTAGCTGACACGGCCCGGCTTCGCCCAGACTCTGGTGGGGCATCTCATTTAATTCATATAAGTAGTCATATAAGCTCCCGTTCCGACTGTCTGTCTGTCTGTCTGTCTATCTATCTGTCTGTCTGTCTGTCTGTCTGACCCGGCCCCAGCCCATGGTGGAGAGCATCTCATTTAAATCATATAAGTAGTCATATAAGATCCCGTTCCCGACTATCTGTATGTCTGTCTGTCTTGGGTAAATGGAGGAGGGAGGAGGAAGAGGGAGGTGGAGGAGGGAAGAGGAGGGAGGAGGAGGGAGGAGGAGACAGGAGGAATAGGAGGGAGGAGGAGGGATTAGGAAGAGGAGGGAGGAGTAGGGTGGAGGAGGAGGGGGGAGGAGGAGGGAGGAGGAAGAGGGAGAAGGAGGGAGGAGGAGATCGCAGGAGGAGGAGGAGGAGGAGAGGGGAGGAGGAGGAGGGAGGGGAGGAGGAGGGAGGAGGAGGAGAGAGTAGGCGGAGGGAGGAGGCGGAGGAGCAGGAAAGAGGGAGGAAGAGGGAGGAGGAGGAGGGAGGAGAAGGAGGAGGGAGGAGTAGAGAGTGGGAGGAGGGAGGAGGCGGAGGGAGGAAGAGGGAGGAGGAAGAGGGAGGAGAAGGAGGGAAGAGGATGAGAGGGAGGAGGAGGAAGGAGGGAGGAGGAGGAATGTGAAGGGAGGAGGAGGGAGGAGGTAGAGGGAGGAGGAGGAGGAGGAGGGAGGAGGATAGAGGAGGAGGAGGGATGAGGAGGAAGAGGGAGGAGGAGGGATGTGAAGGGAGGAGGAGGGAGGAGGTAGAGAGAGGGGAGGAGGGAGGAGGAGGAGGAGGAGGAGGAGGGAGGAGGAGGAGAGGGAGGAGGAGGGGGAGGAGGGGAGGAGGGAGGAAGAAGGAGGAGGGAGGAAGACGGATGAGGGGGAGGAGGGAGGGGTAGGAGGGGGAGGAGGAGAAGGGAGGAGAAGGGAGGAGGAGGAGGGAGCAGGAGGAAGGAGGAGGGAGGAGGAGATAGGCAAGAGGGATGAATAGGAGGGAGGAGAAGGGAGGAGGGGATAAGAGAAAGAGGGGGGAAGGGGAAAGGGAGGGAGGAGGGAGGAGGGAGGAAGAGGGGATGAGGAGGGAGGAGGAGGGAGGGGGAGGATGAGGAGGAGGGAGGAGGGAGGAGGGAGGATGGTGAAGGAGGAGGAGGAGGAGGGGAGGGGTGAAGGAGGAGGAGGAGGGGGAGGAGGAGGAGGGGGGAGAGGGAGGGGGAGGAGGAGGGAGAAGGAGGAGGAGGGAGGAGGGAGGAGGGAGACGTAGGTGGGGGAGGATGAGGAAGGGAGGAGGGAGGGAGGGAGGAGGGAGGAGGAGGAGAGAGGAGGAGGGAGGAGGCGGAGGGAGAAGGAGGAGGGAGGAGGAAGAGGTAGAAGGAGGAGGGAGAAGGAGGGAGGAGGAGACAGGAGGAATAGGAGGGAGGAGGAGGGATTAGGAAGAGGAGGGAGGAGTAGGGTGGAGGAGAGGGAGAGGGAGGAGGGGAGAGAGTAGGCGGAGGGAGGAGGCGAGGGAGGAAGAGGGAGGAAGAGGGAGGAGGAAGAGGGGAGAAAGGAGGAGGGAGGAGAAGGAGGAGGGAGGAGGAAGGAGGAGTTCGAGAGTGGGGAGGGAGGAGGCGGAGGGAGGAAGAGGGGAGGAGGAAGAGGGAGAAGGGGAGGAGGAGGGAGGAGGTAGCTAGGATGATTGATTGCCATCCACCCAGGTTAATATGTTATCGCGGACCTCAGAGAGAAGTGTCAATGTAGAAGACCATTTCCTGGACGTAGTATTTTGGGAGGGGGAGGAGGGGGAGGGGAGGAGGAGGAAGAAAAAAAACTACGACAGTTGGCATCTCTGGAATGAAAGGAAGGCGTGTAGAAAATTTCATCTCAATCGGATGGGCCGTTCGCGAGCGTATAAAGGGACATACAGAGATACATAAATAAATACAGAGATACGCACATCCTAATTTATATATAAGATTATTTTGGAAACAGAACTGTTATCCCTGTTCTGGGACGAGCCTTGTACGTTATGAGCAATGACCCCTGTTTCGGCTCCCCACTAATAGTCCGATAGTTCTCTTCTGAACACACATCAACACATCCACTGAACAACCATCTCTCAATGTTAAATCTCCGAAGCAACAACAACAACAACAAACAAACGCCGTAGAATAACCACTACTGATTAACGTTACCGAAGCCAATGGCACGATTTCCCCTGTAGAATAAAACTGCCTGCAAATTAAAGAATCCGATTTCTGGGGGACAGTAGGGCGGGTTTCCATTGCACACCCAGTGCTAAATTGTGCATTCATTGGGTGATTGTAGGGGGGCCAAGCATTAGCATTGCTAGTGTCGTTAAGATATTATTACACGTCAGCGCGGAAGATTAACTCGGTGCGAGGTCAATTCAGTTTCAAGTAGTGATGTGTGAATTGAACTAATTATGCCTGAGCCGCTGTAAAATAGATAGTCGGCAAAGAATGCTATGGGCTTACAGAATAAATAGTGAATAAGCCCAACAAAATACACGTGAAAACTCTAAACTGATTAGAGGAATTAGACGTTGACAGCCCAAATTTTTTTGGACACGTTATGAGAAGAAATAAATTTGAGAACCCGGTGACAACTGGTAAAATTAAGGGGAAAAGGCCGAGGGCAAGGCAGAGAAGTAAATACCTGGATGGCTTGGCCACGTGGTATGGTCGAGACAAGAACAGAGAGCTGATCCACGACTCTGGTGATCGTGTAATGATGGCGAAACATAACTGCCTATTCCTATCGACATGACACATGATGATGATGATGATGATGATGATGATGATGATGATGATGATGATGATGATGATGATGATTGACGTGTGTCCGCGGAACGCAGTGGCTAGAGCGCCCGTAGACCCTATCCGATAGTCCTGCGCTCAAAAATTCATGAAGGCGAACGTTTTACATGGGCTTGCCAGACCTAACCCATCCAATAATGGGTACCATTAAACGTCCGGGGAAAGAAAGGGGGCCAGAACCATATTGACCACGTGACGCATCGAGTGCCGACTGGTCTATACAAATATGGGGGGGGGGGTATAACTCCATGGCACACACGTCTGTCAGGGCGGCCAGGTGCCAGTCACTGCTTGGAGGGGTTAAACGCTGCTGTCTTGTGGGTTCAAATCTCGACCAACGCCAATGACATAATTTATTTTTCCACTCAAAATACTGTTTGTTTGTTCGTTCATCATCTCACCCCACTTAAGGCCAGCAGGGAAGAATTGATAAGAGCGCTCGTTCTTAGAAATTCGGTGTGCTCATGCTGGGGTCAGCTGGACTAAAATATTGACTTCCCGTCCTTGACTTGGGGACGCAAATTACAATTTACCTCTTAAGTGGGAGTGGGTGCGGCCGATGGCGAGGGACACTAGTAATAGGGAAAGCTAATCCACACGCAAATATCAGTCCAGTGAATTAGAAGTAGTAGCAAATGTATGGACTACGTTTGAGTTCAAAGCAAAAGCTAGTTACATATCCTTTATATGATGTCGCAATCAACCCTATAATTTTTAGCTCTTTGTGATTTCTTGGCGAGTTTATGTTCAGTAATTTGCCATTGCTTTCTGAACGACAGACACTCATACCTTTTTATGAAAACCAAGCAAGGCGGTCTGCTGCCAAATCGCCCCGCAGCTGTGTTTCGAACGCGGTATGTGGGATTACTAATTGCGTTGGTAACCACTTCGCCACAGAGCCGGTCAGTTCATAGCAAGCAAACGGGAGGAGGGGAGGAGAAAGAGGAGGAGGAGGAGGAGGAGAAAAGAAGAAGGATGAGGAGGGGGAGGGGAAAGAGGAAGAGGAGGAGGAGGAGGAAGAAGAAGAAGAAGAAGAAGAAGAAGAAAGAAGAAGAAGAAGAAGAAGAAGAAGAAGAAGAAGAAGAAGAAGAAGAAGAAGAAGAAGAAGAAGGCAAGCAAGCAAGCATCCTATCCCACCTTTAGTAATAAACCTGTTTAGTGCGCTGAACAAAACAGCAGCAACAAACAGAAGGCAACCTTAGAGATAAGTGGGGTATGAGAAAATCCTTTCCAGAAGCCATTTATAAAGAACAGACAAAAGCAAGCCAAATGACTTCAGGCGCCATTGTTTCCACTGACCCTTACCTCCCCCCTACCCTCCTGATTTCAATATTCGGACCTCACGCTAGAAGACACCCTGGAATAATTCCTCTGTAACATTACAGCCATGGTCAATGTCCAGCTGACACACGACTGTTCCCGGGACAATAGCCCTCCGCATAATTAGATAGTCCTGGGGTCAACTAAAGCTCTATTTGTCCCCGCTGGCCAAATCGCCGACTCCGTGATAGCCTTTTTGACTCACTATGGCCATCATAAACAACGCACATCAGTTTTTCCTTTTCAATTTGTCAGGACGGCCGCCCACGTTTAATAACCCACGGTGGACTCGGCAATTTTTTTTTTGAGTGGCAATCTTTTAATATGTTCTGTTTTGGGAAGAATTACGGTACCGCGCCATGATAACTTTGGGGCCGGAGTAGTCCCATATCAGAGTCTACGTGAATATAGAAAAGTGGTTGATGAAAGATGAACGACAGATGGAAGATACAAGAGAAATTGGAAACGACATAATGAGAAATGGATATATACAAGAGAAACTGAAACGACAGAATGAGAAATGGGATTATATGCAAGAAAACTGGAAACGACAGAATGAGAAATGGGATATATAGAAGAGATATTGGAAACGAAAGAAAAAGAATGCAATTTTTAGGTCTCGGACTACCCGATCGCCAATACATCGGGCTTAAGAGTTAGAGCTCAGTCGTTCAAAGGGTTTAACAAATAACCAATCAACCATCTAACCTCGAACAAATATCCGATATGGTGATTTAATTTAAATGCAAGAGGGGACTTCAAGAAAACGGTAGGATGGGTTTAATGGTTTATTTCGTGGGAGATGTTACTGCCCGGGGAGATGTTACTGCACCGAATGTTATCTTTACAACATTCACACAACTGGCCTTAGAGAGGTTTTTCACAAACGTTTATGCACAGGTGGGGGGAGGGGTGTTTGTGATTTATGGTGTCACTGGGGGGGGGGGGGGGGGGAAGAGACAGATGTAGATAAATGGTGAGCCTGACACATGATAAGGAACCTTGTACTTGAAAATCTAGCCGTTATATTCTTAATGAAACATACGGCTAAATCTTTTAAATCTAGCCGACTAGCAGAAAAACTGGCAACCAGTGAAGACCTCAAGCGAACCGGCTTGTTTGTCACTCACATCGGAATGGACGCATAGCAAACCTTGATCGTAGAAGAGAAGAAAGAAGAGAAGAAAGAAGAAGAAAGAAGAAGAAGAAGAAGAAGAAGAAGAAGAAGAAGAAGAAGAAGGTGCTGGTGGTGGATGAGGAGGAGGAGAAGGAAGAGGGCGCGGAGAAGAGGAAGAGATCAAGCGAGATTTGCAGTTGTCGGCGTGCTTGTGAAAAGTTACAACCTGGTCATTATATTCTAAATGATACTAATGCTAAAGTAATATCCAGCCACAGTTCCAATCTTGGCGGTAATTGTTGTAAAAACCTGGCTAAGGCATGCTTAATAAGTGCGACAGTTTGAACCCTTAGTATGCCTGCTGTGAAAACCTGGCTAAGGCATGCTTAATAAATGCGACAGTTGTGAAAACCTGGCCTTTATATACTTCATGAACAGGGATTAAAGACAGGAGGCTCCACTTCGCTGCACCGGGTTCCATCCCATGTGGCTCAATCTTCTTTCCGCAGATCACATACTTAAAGAATCACACAAAGCACGAACTCCGTGACTCCCAGGAACGTCGGGGAAAAACAGTACCCGTGAACCGAATGACAGTGTGCGAGAACGAACCTACGTTCTTCTGAAAGCGAGGCAGGCCGTTTATCCACTTGGCCAGGGAGAACCCCCGGAGAGATGAGACGATAGGCTAAGAGCTGAAGACGATAAGCACAGAGAAATAATGCGCATCAGAGGCAGTCGCAACAAAACAGCCAACATTCGTTGGCAGTGTCAGGAGACGAGACCAGCCCAAAATATATGGTAACAGCTGGTAGGGTTAATGGCGGGAAAGATAGTGGGCGGTTGAGGGAACAGATATTGGACAATCTGGCTTCGTGGCATCCCGAAATGTCAGCTCATGACTTGATAAACTGCATTAGAGAGCGAAAGTTGTGGAGAGATATGATCGCACCGCCAGGCAAACAGGGTTTAAGCTTGTATTTCTGCTTCTTATATAGGTTGTTCGACATCATCATCATCATCATCATCATCATCATCCAGTGGCGTGTGATGTGTAGAAGTGTGTCGAAATGTCCCTCCATGATACACCACATGTCCGGCCTCTGTTGATGTCATGTGTCGTTATCTATCACTATTAGCCACTGGGCGCTGGTGCTTGTGTTGGGGGAGGGGGGATCTGAGCACCTATGGACATGTCCGGAGTGCAAAGATGTTACCCCGTCAGATAACTAACTAACTAACTAACTAACTAACTAACTAACTAACTAATTAACTAACTCTGCATTGTGGTCTTCTCTTCCCCGCTTCCACGGTACACCTTTCTCCATCGCTATCTTTTCTAGACATTCCTGTCTGTTTACACACACACCATACTCTTTCTCCTCAAGTTTATGTATCCAAACAACCAGTCTTTTTTAGTATTAAGTTTTTGTCGCAGAGATTCGTTTGTTCTCTTGTTCGCACAAGTCTTCTTCTTCTCTCTTCTTCTTCTTCTTCTTCTTCTTCTTCTTCTTCTTCTTCTTCTTCTCTTCCTCCAGTTACCCCAGTGAAGTGTTGGGCGGAGATGTAAAGATCTTTCATGTGCTATTTCTAATGCTCTTTGTAAGCTGGTATTCATTTCTCTAAGGTTGTTCTTGACACCATCACTCCATCTTGTATGTGGCCATCCCCTGCCTCTGTGTCCATTATATTTCTTTAGTGTGCCTCTTTGTGGCAGATGGTAACTAGGGCATTCTTGTGAGGTAGCCAAACCATTGAATCTGTTGATTTTCGCCCAATGAATTTTAACAACTCTTCTGTAACACTTATTTTCAAAGTGCATAAGTGCTTTCCAGCTGATTTGTTACATATTCAAAGGTGCACAAGTGCTTTGGACCTGAATGCCCGGGCGAATAGGTGGCCAATAAAACCCGCGTCGGACGGTACTCATATTATTCGCGCAGTTTGCTACCAACTTTGCTAAGATATACAAGTATATATATATATATATATATATATATATATATATATATATATATATATATATATATATATATATATATATATATATATATGTTGACAAAAAGCAGACTATGGCAAGCAATAAGTCACTATAACTGAATGTAAGAGAGTGCTGAAATGCTATACAGAACCAGTTTTGCTGTATGGCAGCGAATCTTGGAATGTAATGAACAAATTAGGAAGAACTTGGAAGCAAAATGGATGTGATTCCTGAGACGAATGTTGCGAATTCTTTGGACCCCCAGAGTAACTAACAACGATTCCCTGAAAGAGGCTAATGAAACTAGAACAGTATATTCAACAGTAAAAAATAGACAAACAATTTTCTTTGCTCATGTGATTAGAAGAGAGGCATTGGAGAATATCGTGACGACTGGAAAGATCGAAGGGAGGAGAAGCTGAGGCAGACCAAGAGAAATGATGCTGGACGGTAGCACGGACGAATATCAACAGCGGAGTTGATTCAGAACACCAAAGGCCGAGATCAGTCGAGAGATATGAACGCCTACGCCAAATGGCATGGCACTTGATGATGATGATTATGATATATGTTGACAAATCAGTTTTCTCGATTGTCGTTACTTTTCTTGTTGTATGTTGTATCATTAATATGTGTCTATCTAGAATTGCAATGCCTCCCAATTCTGCCACAGACAATCCTGAAAACATCCTGCCAGACTCTGAAGAAAATAAGGCTACTTTGCTGGTACAAATAGCAGTAATGATGACCGGACGCCAACTGCAGTTACCACGTATCGTAATGTGTGAGTCATGGAGAACTAGGCTTGGCAACAATACGGACGCCATGTTGGTCCGATGGCTTCTTCCGGTGCATGATGGGTTGTTGCATGGAGAGAGGGACTGGCGGAACCAGAACTGGAGTGGACGTGACGCACAGATGGGATGCTGAAGACGCTGTTGTCGTCAACTGGCTAGGTGAGTGGGCAGCGTGGTCTTTGTCGGGTCGATGGAATACATTCGTTTCTCTGGCGCCGTATAAAGGTGGGTGAGTGTCTGTGTGTAGTCAGGTAGGCAGAGAGAGAGAGAGAGAGAGAGAGAGAGAGAGAGAGAGAGAGAGAGAGAGAGAGAGAGAGAGAGAGAGAGAGACAGACAGACAGACAGACAGACAGACAGACAGACAGACGGACGGACGGACGGACGGACGGACGGACGGACGGACGGACGGACAGACAGAAATGTCTACAGAGATAATAGTATTATCAAAGAACGGGTATTTAAAACCAAAAAAAAAAAAAAACAAACAAACAATCCTTGAAAACAATGTATCCCCGTAGTGAATTTAACAATATCAGCTTCCGTGTTTAACTCATTCTGTGCCAAACAAAATGTAGGTTTGGACCAAACATGGGGCACAATCAAATGAACATTATAAACACTATGAACATTATAATGTGCATTTCCGTTCACTCAGCACTAAAATTGCGGAGGATATCACGAAACAAAACAAAACCAAAAACAAAAACAAAAAACACTATGACCTTTGTATGGTGATATATCGTCATTCTGTCCAAATAGCAGGTGATATTTAGCGATATATTATCCTTTGGCACTGAATCAGTTAAAATACCGGACAATAAAGAAACACAAAAAGAGAAGGGAAAAATTGAGTGAAAACACAGACACAGAAGAATGAATAAATGAATGAATGAAAACGGCAGACACAGAAGACCGGACAGATGGAAGGATACCACACTTGAGGGCGGAAGTACAGAAACCAAGAAAGTTTTAGTCATGTCAACTCACGCAAGATGACCAGACAGACAGGCGGGAATCCAGAAGCGCAGAAGAAGAAACAAAGGGACGAGATAGCTGACAGCAGCTTTGGTTACCCCCATCCCGTGGAGAATACCCAGTTTCATGATCGCCAATGCCACGAGACATGCAAAGTCCGCATTAACCTTATTATTCCTTGACATTAATTAACAACTTTACGTCAGTGGCGTTGGTTGGCCTGGCTTGGTGACGCCCACCCTCGGAGTCAGCGTAGATACAATGGGGATCTATTGTAATGTCAATCATATGGGAACCTTTGGGGTCTCTGACAGAACACGAGACGTACATACGCGGGTACTGATGTGCACTCGTTGAAGAAACCAGCAGAAACAGGAGGCATTATAATGTTGCAAGCCCTTGGCAAAACGTTGCGATGAACCCCGGCATCGTTTCCCTGGCAATTTTACGCTGACAGAGGTCGACGAAGTTGAAAGGATAAGAGCGCTTGCTCGTAAATTTCTGGTGCACTGATGGCGAGGTAGGTGGTTCAATCCCCACACCGGCATTAAGTTGTACTTTAACGGTGACTTCTCGTTCAGAAAACAATAGCACACTACTGATTGCCTAGAGAATAAACTCGGGGTTGATGGCGACGTCCTGCAAAGGTCAAGCAACATTTGTAGTTTGCCACTGCTTTCTGAACGAGACGTCAAGGTTCAGCTGTTCGGTGTAGAGAATGTGCTCAATACCCCGCCATCAGCGCACCGGAAGTTTAAGAGCGATCACGCTTATTCTTTCGGCCACGCTGACCGCCGCAGACCTTACTGGACAACAGGAGAAAACATTGTAAGTTACATACCCATGTTGGGTAGGGAGGGGGCGTGGTAGCGTAGTGGCTAGACGCTCGCCAGTCGGTCCGGTGGATTACGGGTTTGAATCCACAACGGGTGGGGGGGGGGGGGGCGAATGTTTAAAACTGGACTGAGCTGCCAGGTGGTACTAGGCTAAATTGGATACCAGGACATGTCTTAGGAAGCAAAGGAAGCCGGGGTGATACTGACGACATGACCCGGGGGGGGGGGGGGGTCGGCTGGTGGAGGGTCTATGTCCCGATAGCGGACAGGGGAAAACAGAGCAAGCGCTATCCTCTGAACCGTTCCCGTCCCCTAATCTGGTCGCCATGACACCACAGACTCCGATTCCGATCTGTAGAAAAAAAAAAAAAGGAAACTGTCCTCCTTGTTCAACCTCGTTTATAGTTGTGGTGGTTCGTGTTGCGAGATAAGTTTGTTAAGTTTTCTGTTGTTAGCTGGCTTATCGGTTTGCAGAGTTTGTGCCTGTGACGTCAGCTGGGGGGATTGGTCGGCCGGCAATTTTACCTTTG